>SJXQ01010733.1:180523-215741 GCA_006408695.1 Aepyceros melampus
TACATGAACTCCCAATCCCGACCCCCACCTCCCCTCTCCTGCCCCACACCCTCTCTCTGGATTATCCCCGTGCATCCAAGGAAACCAGAATTGAAAGAGACACATGTACCCCAATGTTCATTGCGGCACTGTTTATAATAGTCAGGACATGGAAGCAACCTAGATGTCCATCAGCAGATGAATGGATAAGAAAGCTGTGGTACATATACACAATGGAGTATTACTCAGCTATTAAAAAGAATACATTTGAATCAGTTCTAATGAGGTGGATGACGCTGGAGCTGATTATACAGAGTGAAGTAAGCCAGAAAGAAAAACACCAATACAGTATACTTACACATATATATGGAATTTAGAATGATGGTAATGATAAACCTGTGCGCAAGACAGCAAAAGAGACACAGATGTATAGAACAGCCTTTTGGACTCTGTAGGAGAGGGAGAGGGTGGGATGGGTTGGCAGAGTGGCAGTGTAACATGTGTGATATCATAAGTGAAACGAATCGCCAGGCCAGGTTTGATGCAGGATGCAGGATGCTTGGGACTGATGTTTGTTTTTATAATCACTTTAAGTATGTGCTGCCAGTCCCTCCTGGCTTGAAGAGTTTCTACTGAAAGCTCAGCTGTTATCCTCATGGGAATCCCCTTGTGTGTTATTTGTTGTTTTTCCCTTGCTGCTTTTAATATTTTTTATTTGTGTTTGATCTTTGTTAATTTGTTTAATATGTGTCTTGGTGTGTTTTGCCTTGAGTTTATCCTGTTTGGGACTCTCTGGGTTTCTTGGACTTGGGTGGCTATTTCCTTCCCTATTTTAGGGAAATTTTCAACTATTATTTCAAGTATTTTCTCATGGACTTTCTTTTTGTCTTCTTCTTCTGGGACTCCTTTGATTCAAATGTTGGAGTGTTTGACATTGTTCCAGAGGTCTCTGAGGTTATCCTTATTTCTTTTAATTCTTTTTTCTTTTTTCCTCTCTGCTTCATTATTTCCACCATTCAATCTTCCACCTCACTTATCCTATCTTCTGTCTCAGTCATTCTACTGTTGGTTCCTTCCAGAGTGTTTTTTATCTCATTTATTGCATTATTCATTATTGATTGACACTTTTTTTTATTTCTTCTAGGTCCTTGTTAAACCTTTCTTGCATCTTCTCAATAATTATCTCTAAGGTATTTATCTGTAACTCCATTTTGTTTTCAAGATTTTGAATATTTTTTATTATCATTATTTTGAATATTTTTTCAGGTAGACTTCCTATCTCCTGTTTGGTTTGGTTTGGTAGGCATTTCTCCTGTTCCTTTACCTACTGAGTATTTTTCTGCCTTTTCATCTTGTTTAGATTGCTGTGTTTGGGGTGGCCTTTCTGTACTCTAGCAGTTTGTGGTTCCTCTTTATTGTACAGATTCCTCCCTGTGGGTGGGGTTGGATGAGTGGCTTCTCAATGTTTCCTGGTTAGGGATGCTTGCATCAGTGTTCTGGTGGGTGGAACTGGATTCTTCTCTCAATGAAGTGTCCAGTAGTGAGTTTTGAGATGTCTGTGGGTTTGGTGTGACTTTGGGTAGCCTGTATATTAAAACTCAGGGCTATGTTCCTGCACTGTTAGAGAATTTGCTTGGTATTTCTTGCTCTGGAACTTGTTGGCTCTTGGGTGGTGCTTCGTTTCAATGTAGGTAGGGAGGCGTTTGATGAGCTTCTATTGATTAGTGTTCCCTGGAGTTAGAAGTTGCCTGGTGTTCTCAGGTTTTTTATTTAAACCTCCTGTCTCTGGTTTTCAGTCTTATTCTTACAGTAACCTCAAGACTTCTCCATCCATACAGCACTGATGATAAAACATCTAGATTAATGGAGAAAAGATTCTCCATAGTGAGGGACACCCAGAAACGTTCACTGAGTTACATTAAGAAGAGAAGAGGGAGGAGGGAGATAGAGGTGATCAGGAGGAGAAGAGGGGAATCAAAAGGGGAGAGAGCAGAAGATGGCAGAGGAATAGGATGGGGAGACCATTTCTCCCCTACAAATTCATCAAAAAAACATTTTAACCCTGAGTAAATTCCACAAAACAACTTCTGAATGCTGGCAGAGGACATCAGGCACCCAGAAAAGCAGCCCATTGTCTTCTAAAGTAGGTAGGAAAAAATATAAAAGATAAAAAGAAAGGCAAAAGAGGTAGGGATGGAGATCTGTCCCGGGAAGGGAGTCTTTAAAAAGAGAAGTTTCCAAACACCAGGAAACACTTTCACTGGCGAGTCTGTGGGGAGCCTTGGAACCACAGAGGGCAACATAATTGTGAGGAAAATTAAATAAATAATTGAAACCCTCAGATTACTTGCCTAATGGTAACTCCCAGCAGAGAAGCAGCGCAGATGCCCACATCCGCCATTAGCAAGTGGGGGCTGGGCAGGAAGGCACGGGCTGCATTGCTTAGAATAAGGACATGGCATGAATACCCCGAGGGCAATCTGAGGGAGTTAATTTGAGATTGCAAACCATACTGCAGAATAGCTATCCCACAAAAACTCTAATCTAAGACACCACCAGGCCCACTCACAGAACAAAGGACTGAGCAGAGCTGGATGGCTGTGGACCAGCCCATTCCCCAACTGAGACAGGCAGGCGAGGGCAGCTAGAACTGAAATAGGGCAATTGCGGCCCCAGAGAGGCGTCATCTACCAAACTGCAAGCAAGCTTCATTGCTAAACAACACTTATTGGGGTTCTGGATGGGCAACAGCTGCCGGGAGGGTCGCAACCAGAGATCAGCTCCCCAGAAGAGACACATGGCACACCTGAGAAGGTGCACCAGTTGTACACCCAGAAAAGCAAGTGGCAGGGGTGGGGGAGGCTATAAGTTGCAGCCACCATGCTTGTCAAGCACCTGGTCACCTGAGCTGCTTGGACCTGGAAAGGGCAGAAAACACAGGCCTAACCAAATTTGCACCTTTGTGGAGTACCCCAGTACCTGAACCTGAGCAGCTTAGACCTGGGAAGTGCATACAACCCAGGGCCAGCCTCAGACAGTTCCTGGCAGAGCAACCTAGAGCCTAAGCAGTGTAGACAGGGAAAGCACACACGCCATGAGTGGGGCAAACCCAGTGTGGCCAAGACACTGCGAGTATATGCCAGTGTTATTTGTTTGCAGTGTTCCTCCCTCCCCACAGCTCTACAAGCACCACCCAAGGGCCAACAAGTTCCAGAGCAAGACATACCACACAAATTCTCCAGCAACAGGAACATAGCCCTGAGCTTCAATATACAGGCTGCCCAAAGTCACACCAAACCAACTGACATCTCATAACTCATTATGGACACTTCATTGCACTTCAGAGAGAAGAAATCCAGCTCCACCCACCAGAACACCTATACAAGCTTCCTTATCTAGGAAACCTTGAGAAATCACTCATCCAACCCCACAGACAGCGAGGAACCTCCACAATAAAGAGAACTCCACAAACTGCCAGAATACTGAAATGTCACCCCAAGCACAGCAATATAAACAAGATGAAAAGGCAGAGAAATACCCAGCAGGTAAAGGAACAGGAAAATGCTCACCAAACCAAACAAAAGAGCAAGAGATAGGGTATCTACCTGATAAAGAATTCTGAATAATGATAGTGAAAATAATCCAAAATCTTGAAAACAAAATGGAGTTACAGATATATAGACTGGAGACAAGTATTGAGAAGATGCAAGAAACGTTTAACAAAGACCTAGAAGAAATAAAAAGGAGTCAATATATAACAAATAATGCAATAAATAAAACATTCTGGAGGGAACCAGCAGTAGAATAATGGAGGCAGAAGATAGGATAAGTGAGGTAGAAGATAGAATGGTGGAAATAAATGAAACAGAGAGGAAAAAAGAATTAAAAGAAAGGACGACAATCACAGAGACCTCTGGAACAATGCTAAATACCCTAACATTCGAATCACAGGAGTCCCAGAAGAAGAAGACAAAAAGAAAGACCATGAGAAAATACTTGAGGAGATAATAGTTGAAAACTTCCCTAAAATGGGGAAGAAAATAGCCACCCAAGTCCAAGAAACCCAGAGAGTCCCAAACAGGATAAACCCAAGGCAAAACACCTTCAGTTCAGTTCAGTTCAGTCACTCAGTCGTGTCCGACACGTTGCGACCCCATGAATCGCAGCACGCCAGGCCTCCCTGTCCATCACCAACTCCGGGAGTTCAGTCAGACTCATGTGCATCGGGTTGGTGATGCCATCCAGCCATCTCATCCTCAGTCGTCCCCTTCTCCTCCTGCCCCCAATCCCTCCCAGCATCAGGGTTTTTTCCAATGAGTCAACTCTTCGCAGGAGGTGGCCAAAGTACTGGAGCTTCAGTTTTAGCATCATTCCTTCCAAAGAAATCCCAGGGTTGATCTCCCTCAGAATGGACTGGTTCGATCTCCTTCCAGTCCAAGGGACTCTCAAGAGTCTTCTCCAACACTACAATTCAAAAGCATCAATTCTTCTGCGCTCAGCCTTCTTCACAGTCCAACTCTCACATCCATACATGACCACAGGAAAAACCATAGCCTTGACTAGACGGACCTTAGTCGGCAAGTAATGTCTCTGCTTTTGAATATACTATCTAGGTTGGTCATAACTTTTCTTCCAAGGAGTAAGCGTCTTTTAATTTCATGGCTGCAGTCACCATTTGCAGTGATTTTGGAGCCCAAAACACCTTAGACACATTTTAATCAAATTAACAAAGATCAAACACAAAGAACAAATATTAAAAGCAGCAAGAGAAAAACAACAAATAACACACAAGGGGATTCCCATAAGGATAACAGCTGAGCTTTCAATAGAAACTCTTCAGGCCAGGAGGGAATGGCAGCACATACTTAAAGTGATGAAAAAAAAAAAAAAAAAAAAACCCTACAGCCCAGATTACTGTACCCAGCAAGGATCTCATTCAAATGTGAAGAAGAAATCAAAGCTTTACAGACAAGCAAAAGGTGAGAGAATTCAGCACCACCAAACTAGATCTCCAACAAATGCTAAAGGCTCTTGTCTAGACAGGAAACACAGAAAGAGTGTATAAACTTGAACCCAAAGCAACAAAGTAAATGGCAATGGAATCATACTTATCACTGATTACCTTAAATGTAAATGGGTTGAATGTCCCAACCAAAAGACAAAGACTGGCTAAATGGATAAAAAACCAAGACCCCTATATATGTTGTCTACAAGAAAGCCACTTCAAAACAAGGGACACATACAGACTGAAAGTGAAGGGCTGGAAAAACATATTCCATGCAGATAGAGACCAAAATAAAGCAGGAGTAGCAATACTCACATCAGATAAAATAGACTTTAAAACATGGGCTGTGAAAAGAGACAAAGAAGGACACTACTGTAGTGATCAAAGGATCAATCCAAGAAGAAGATATAAAAATTATAAATATATATGCAACCAACATAGGAGCACCACAATATGCAAGGCAAATGCTAACAAGTATGAAAGAGGAAACTAACAATAACACAATAATAATGGGAGACTTTAATACACCACTCACACCTATGGATAGATCAACTAAACAGAAAATTAGCAAGGAAACACAAACTTTAAATGATACAATGACCAGTTAGACCTAATTGATATTGATAGGACATTTCACTCCATAACAAGGAATTTTGCCTTTTCTTAAGTGCACACGAAACCTTCTCCAGGATAGATCACATCCTGGGCCATAAATCTAGCCTTGGTAAATTCAAAGAAATTGAAATCATTCCAAGCATCTTTTCTGACCACAATGCAATAAGATTAGATCTCAATTACAGGAGAAAAACTATTAAAAATCCCAACATATGCAGGCTGAACAACACACTTCTGAATAACCAACAAATCACAGAAGAAATTAAAAAAAGAAATCAAAATATGCATAGAAACAAAAAAAAAAGATGAAAACATAACAACCCAAAACCTGTGGGACACTGTAAAAGCAATGCTGAGGGGAAAGTTCATAGCAATACAGGCATACCTCAAGAAACAAGAAAAAAGTCAAATAAATAACCTAATTCTACACCTAAAGCAACTAGAAAAGGAAGAAATGAAGAACCCTAGGGTTATTAGAAGGAAAGAAATCTTAAAAAGTAGGGCAGAAATAACTGCAAAAGAAACAAAAGGGACCATAGCAAAAATCAACAAAGCCAAAAGCTGGTACTTTGAGAAGATAAATAAAATTGAAAAACCATTAGCCAGACTCATCAAGAAACAAAGGGAGAAGAATCAAATCAATGAAATTAGAAATGAAAATGGAGATATCACAACAGACAATACATAAATACAAAGGATCATAAGAGACTAGTATCAGCAACTATCATAACAAAAAAAAAATGGACAACTTGGAATAAATGGACAAATTCTTAGAAACAACTTTCCAAAACTGAACCAGGAAGAAATAGAAAATCATAGGAGACCCATCACAAACATGGATATGAAAACCATAATCAGAAATCGTCCAGCAAACAAATGTTCAGGACCAGACGGCTTCACAGCTGAATTCTACCAAAAATTTAGAGAAGAGCTAACAAATATCCTACTCCAACTCTTCCAGAAAAGTGCAGATGGTAAACTTCCAAACTCATTCTATGGGGCCACATCACCCTATTACCAAAACCTGACAAAGATGCCACACACACACAAAAAAAACTTCAGGCCAATAACACTGACGAACATAGATGCAAAAATCCTTAACAAAACCCTAGCAAACAGAATCCATCAACACATTAAAAATATCATACATCATGACCATAAAAAGAGAGCTTTATCCCAGGGATGCAAGGATTCTTCAATATCCACAAATCAATCAATGTAATACACCACATTATCAAATTGAAAGATAAAAACCATATGATCATTTCAATAGATGCAGAGAAAGCCTTTGACAAAATTCAACATACATTTATGATAAAAACCTTCCAGAAAGCAGGAATAGAAGGAACATGCCTCAACATAATAAAAGCTATATATGACAAACCCACAGCAAACATTCTCCTCAATGGTGAGAAATTGAAAGCATTTCCCCTAAAGTCAGTAGCAAGACAAGGGTGCCCACTCTCACTGCTACTATTCAACATAGTTTCGGAAGTTTTAGTCACAGCAATCAGAGAAGAAAAAGAAATAAGAGGAATCCAGATTGGAAAAGAAGAATGAAACTCTCACTTTGCAGATGACATGATCCTCTACATAGAAAACCCTAAAAACACCACCAGAAAATTACTAGAGCTAATCAATGAATATAGTAAAGTTGCAGGATATAAAATCAACACACAGAAATCCCTTGCATTCCTATACACTAATAATGAGAAAATAGAAAGAGAAATTAAGGAAACAATTCCATTCACCATTGCAATGAAAAGAATAAAATACTTAGGAATAAATCTACTTAAAGAAACAAAAGACCTATATATAGAAGATTATAAAACACTGATGAAAGAAATCAAAGAGGGCACATATAGATGGAGAAATATACCATGTTCATGGATCGGAAGAATCAATAGCCTAAAAATGAGTATACTACCCAAAGCAATCTATAGATTCAATGCAATCCCTATCAAGCTACCAACGGTATTTCTCACAGAACTAGAACAAATAATTTCACAATTCATATGGAAATTCAAAAACCTTGAATAGCCCAAAGCAATTTTGAGAAAGAAGAATGGAACTGGAGAAATCAACCTGCCTGACTTCAGGCTATACTACCAAGCTGCAGTCATCAAGACAGTCTGGTACTGGCAGAAAGACAGAAATAAAGATCAATGGAACAAAATAGAAAGCCCAGAGATAAATCCACACACCTATGAGAAGGGGACGACAGAGGATGAGATGGCTTGATGGCATCACTGACTTGATGGACGTGAGTCTGAGTGAACTCCGGGAGTTGTTGATGGACAGGGAAGCCTGGTGTGCTGCGATTCATGGGGTCGGAAAGAGTCAGACATGACTGAGCGACTGAACTGAACTGAAATGAACTGATGGACACCTTATCTTTGACAAAGGAGGCAAGAATATACAATGGAGAAAAGACAATCTCTTTAACATTGGTGCTGGGAAAACTGGTCAACCACTTGTAAAAGAATGAAACTAGAACACTTTCTAACACCATACACAACAATAAACTCAAAATGGATTAAAGATCTAAACATAAGACGAGAAACTATAAAACTCCTAGAGGAGACCATAGGCAAAATACTATTCAACATAAATCACAGCAGGATCCTCTATGATCCATCTCCCAGAATATTGGAAATCAGTTCAGTTCAGTTCAATTCAGTCGCTCAGTCATGTCCGACTCTTTGCGACCCCATGAATCTCAGCACGCCAGGCCTCCCTGTCCATCACCAACTCCCAGAGTTCACCCAGACCCACGCCCATGGAGTCAGTGACGCCATCCAGCCATCTCATCCTCGGTCGTCCCCTTCTCCTCCTGCCCCCAATCCCTCCCAGCATCAGAGTCTTTTCCAATGAGTCAACTCTTCGCAGGAGGTGGCCAAAGTACTGGAGTTTCAGGTTCAGCATCATTTTTTCCAAAGAACACCCAGGGCTGATCTCCTTCAGAATGGACTGGTTGGATCTCCTTGCAGTCCAAGGGACTCTCAAGAGTCTTCTCCAACACCACAGTTCAAAAGCATCAATTCTTCGAGCTCAGCCTTCTTTACAGGCCAACTCTCACATCCATACATGACTACTGGAAAAACCATAGCCTTGACTAGACGGACCTTAGTCGGCAAAGTAATGTCTCTGCTTTTGAATATGCTATCTAGGTTGGTCATAACTTTTCTTCCAAGGAGCAAACGTCTTTTAACTTCATGGCTGCAGTCACCATCTGCAGTGATTTTGGAGCCAAGAAAAATAAAGTCTGACACTGTTTCCACTGTTTCCCCGTCTATTTCCCAAAGCAAAAATAAACAAATGGGACCTAATTAAAATTAAAACTTCTGCACAACAAAGGAAACTAAGCAAGGTGAAAAACAACCTTCAGAGTGGGAGAAAATAATAGCAAATGAAACAACAGACAGACAATTAATCTCAAAAATATGCAAGCAATTCCCACAGATCAATTCCAGAAAAACAAACAACCCCATCAAAAAATGGGCCAAAGAACTAAACAGACATTTCTCCAAAGAAGACATACAGATGGCTAACAAACACATGAAAAGATGCTCAACATCACTCATTATCAGAGAAATGCAAATCAAAACCACAGTGAGGTACCATTTCACGCCAGTCAGAATGGCTGCTGTCCAAAAGTCTATAAGCAATAAATTCTGGAGAGGGTGTGGAGAATAGGGAACCCTCTTACACTGTTGGTGGGAATGCAAACTAGTACAGTCACTATGGAGAACAGTGTGGAGATTCCTTAAAAAAAAAAAAACTGGAAATAGAACTGCCATATGACCCAGAAATCCCACTGCTGGGCATACACACAGAGGAGACCAGAATTGAAAGTGACACGTGTACTGCAATGTTCATCGCAGCACTGTTTATAATAGCCAGGACATGGAAGCAACCTAGATATCCATCAGCAGATGAATGGATAAGAAAACTGTGGTACATATACACAATGGATTATTACTCAGCCATTAAAAGGAACACATTTGAATCAGTTCTAATGTGGTGGATTGGAGAAGGAAATGACAACCCACTCCAGTATTCTTGCCTGGAAATCTCAGGGACAGAGGAGCCTGTTGGGCTGCCGTCTATGGGGTCGCACAGAGTCGGACATGACTGACGCGACTTAGCAGCAGCAGCAGCAATGAGGTGGATAAAACTGGAGCCTATCATACAGAGTGAAGTAAGCCAGAAAGAAAAACACCAATATAATATACTAATACATATATGTGGAATTTAGAAAGATGTTAATGATGACCCTGTATGCGAGACAGCAAAAGAGACACAGATGTATAGAACAGTCTTCTGGACTGTGGGAGAGGGAGAGGGTGGGATGATATGGGAGAATGGCATTGAAACATGTATATTATCATATGTGAAAGAAATCGCCAGTCCAGGTTTGATGCATAATACAGGATGCTCTGGGCTGGTACACTGGGATGACCCTGAGGGATGGGATGGAGAGAGAAGAGGGAGAGGGGTTCAGGATGGGGAACACATGTACACCCATGGTGGATTCATGTCAATGTATGGCAAAACCAATACAATATTGTAAAGTAATTAGCTTCCAATTAAAATAAATAAATTTATATTAAAAATTAAAATGAGATATCACCTTACACCTGTCAGAATGGCTGTCATCAATAAAAACACAAATAACAAATGTTGATGAGGATATGGAAAAAATAAAACCCTTGTACACTGTTGGTAGAAATGTAAATTTGTGCAGCCACTGTGGAAAACAGTATGAGGTTTTTAAGAAACTAAAAATAGAACTACCATATGATTCAGCAATTCTACTCCTGGTTATATATCTTTAAAAAATCCCACTAATTTAAAAAGGTACATGTGACCCAATGTTCATAGCAGCAGTATTTACACTCACCAAGATATGGAAGCATCCTAAGTGTCCATTAACAGATGAATGGAAAAGAAGATGTGGGATATATATATATATATATATACACACATACATACATACATATATAACAGAGTACTACTTGGTCATTAAAAGGAACAAAATTTTAGCATTTGGGGCAACATGATTGGACTTGGAGGGCATTATGCTGAGTGAATAAGTCAGAAAAAGACAAATACTATGATATCACTTATTTGTGGAATCTAAAAAATACAACAAACTAGTGACTACAAATAAAAAAGAAGTAGGCTCGCATATAGAGAAGAGTGTAGTGGTTCAGTGGAGGGAAGGGGCAATATAGGGGTGGGAGAGTGGGAGATACAAACTTTTGGATGTAAGATAGGCTCAAGGATGTATCGTATAACATGGGGAGTATAGCCAATATTTTGTAATAACTGTAAATGGAAAGTAACCTTTTAAAATCGTATAAAAATTTTTAAACATTAAAAAGGAAGTCATATATATATATATATTTAAAAAGAAGGGGGTGGGAGAGCAATCTAGCCAGTAATCAAATCTCTATGTGCTCTCCACAGTCTGGAACGCCCAGAGAAGTTCACAGAGTTACATAAAGAAGAAAAGAGGGAGGAAGGAGATAGAGATGACCAGGAGGGGAAGAGGGGGGAACGAAAGAAGAGAGACAGATCTTACCAGTAATCAGTTCCCTAAATGTTCTCCACAGCCCAGAATACTCAAAGAGATTCACAGAGTTGGGTAGAAAAGAGAAGGGGGAGGGAGGAGATAGAGGTGACTTAGGGGAGAAAAAGGAGAGTCAAAAGGGGGAGAGGGCAATCAAGCCAGTAATTACACTCCTAAGTAAAAACGGGTACTGAAGACTGGATTCTTAAAGGTACAAAATTGATAAAAAAATACCTAAAAGTGAAGATTAAAAATCTAGAGTAGAGGCTAGACTCTCAAAAATACAATATTAATAAAACAAAACAAAATCACAAAAATTATTTTAAAATATATATGAATTTGCTTTAAAAATAGGGGATTTTTTGGCAAGGAAATAGTAGGTTATACAAATGAAAATTAAAGCAGTAATAAAGGACTTAAAATAATTTTTTTATTTTAAAAATTGTTATAATAAAAATATATCTAGGAATTTCTCTGGAGCTATTGCAGGCAGTGTAGGGTCAGTTTAATTTCAGATAGTTCCTTGTTCCAGCTTATACTCTCAAGGTCTATAGGCCCTTTCCAGTGTAGTTGGTGCTATCTACAGGGTTTTAATCTGTTGCACCTGTCACTTCCAAAGCGGTCCCCCCTGTTTATTTTGGCTTTTATTTACAAGTCTCTTCATTATCTAATTTCCACCCTGACACATGGGGGCGAAGGTGGTCACTTATTTAGGCTCACTTGTTCAGTAGAGCTATGGGGAGGGAGGAACACTGCAAATAAATATCACTGACGTGTGGGGAGTGCTGTCTCAGCCACACTGGGTTTGCCCTCGCTCGTGGCGTGTGAGGTTTCCCAGTCTACACTGCTCAGGCTCCAGGTTGCTCTGCAGGGGAACTGTCTAAAGCAGGCCCTGGGTTGCGTGCACTTCCGAGGTCTAAGCTGCTCGGGTTCAGATTCTCAGGTACTCCACAAAGGTGCAGACTTGGTTGGGCCTATGTTTTGTGCCCTTTCCGGTCCGAGCAGCTCAGGTGACCAGGTACTTGGCAAACGCACACTCCCCAGGTGGGGCGGGGCGGGGCGTCTTACCTCCCCGGTCCCAGCTGCTCTCCCAGGTGCACAGCAGGAGCGCCGTCTCAGATGTGCTGCGTGTCTCCTCTGGGGAGCTGATCTCTGGTTGTGACCCTCCCAGCGGATGTCAACCATCCAGGATCCCAGGAAGACTTGGTTAGCAACGGGGAGCCTGCTCGCAGTTTGGTAGAGGATGCTGTCTCTGAGGTCGAGGTTGCCCCTTTCTGGCTCTGGCTGTCGCCTGACTGCCTCCCTGGCTCCACCAGGGGATGAGCCGGTCCGCAGCTGGCTAGCTCTCCTCCGGTGTTCGCTCAGTCCTTTGTTCTGTGAGCCGTCGGCAGTGCCTTAGGTTAGAGCTTTTTACGGGAAAGTTCTCTCTCTCACTTTTCTCTCTCTCATCTCTCTCTCATCTCTCTCTCTCTCTCTGGCTATCCCACAGTTTGAGTTGCTGTTTCACATTAGCTCCCTCAGATTGTCCTCAGGGCATTCAGGCCCGGTCCCTGCCCTAAGCATGCAGCCCGCGCCTCCCTGTTCAGCCCCCACTTGCTGGTGGTGGTGCGAGTGTCTAGGCAACTCCTTCACTGGAAGTTGCAGTTAGGCACGTAATCTGTGGGTTTTATTTATTTATTTATTTATTTATTTATTTATTTATTTTTCCTCCCATTTATGTTGCCCTCTGAGATTCCAAAACTCCCCACAGACCCACTGGTGAGAGGGTTTCCTGGTAATTGGAAACTTCTCCTCTTTTAGACTCCCTCTAGAGGATGGGTCTCTGTCCCTAAGTCCTTTGTCTCTCTTTTTATCTTTTATATTTTGTCCTACCTCCTTTCAAAGACAATGGGCTGCCTTTCTGGGTGCCTGGTGTCCTCTGCCAGCGTTCAGAAGTTGTTTTGTGGAATTTGCTCAGCGTTCAAATGATCTTTCGAGGAATTTGTGGGGGAGAAATTGGCCCCCCTCTCCTATTCCTCCGCCGTCTTAGGACTGCCCAGGAGACATTTTTAATTGTCACAATTATTTTAATGTTGGATGTAGTATAGTAATATTTTAAGAATTTTTATGTAATACTACATTTACCATTTAAGACAGTGACATTATACCCATAACAACCTGGTTACTGACATTTCAAAGGGAAAATATTTAGTCAGTGAACTAAATATTTCAGAAAAACTCTTCCAATGAGCATAACTAGAAAAAGATGGATGAAACATAAGAAATTATCTTCCAAAAGTTATCAAAGAGTTGGGTGGTAAGGAATTAAAATGCCAAGACCTTGGAAAAGGCGTGCATCCAGAGATTTTTAAGAGAACATTGGCAGCATTTTTCCCTGGGGCATTATCCAATTATAAATTGATCACTACCAAAAGCCATAGTAGTGTTAGTTGCTCAGGCATGTCTGACTCTTTGCAGACCCATGGACTGTAGCCCAGCAGGCTTCTCTGTTTATGGGATTCTCCAGGCAAGAATACTGGAATGCATTGCCATTCCCTTCTCCAGAGGCTTTTTCAGGGATCGAACTTCAGTCTCCTTCATTGTAGCAGATTCTTTACCATCTGAGCTACCAAAACCAAGCTACTTCTTATTGTATACATTTTAACATCATCACAAGTCTTGAGTGATGAAAATCAGCCTTTAAAACCCATGATATGTGTAATCCTACTAAACCTCACTCTCTGATTTGGGTTGCATTTAAAGAGCCACTTTAAGAGGAAAGAGGTAACCACTCTTACACAGACAGTAGCCAGGTCATCTGGGTAAACCAGAAAACTTCAAATTGAAATCTCAGTGTCAAGTTATACATGTTGATTCTGACTCCAGAAATGAGGCTAGCAAAAAAATCTTCTTTAAAGAAAGATCAATCATTCTGGACGCTGTGGGAGAGGGAGAGGGTGGGATGAGTTGGCAGAGTGGCAGTGTAACATGTATGATATCATAAGTGAAACGAATCGCCAGTCTAGGTTTGATGCAGGATGCAGGATGCTTGGGACTGATGCACGGGGATAATCCAGAGAGAAGGTGTGGGGCGGGAGGGGGGAGTTCATGTACACTCGTGGCTGATTCATGTCAATGCATAGCAAAACGAATACAGTATTGTAAAGCAAAACAAACTAAAAAATTAAAATTAAAAAAAAAAGAAAGATAAATCATCCCAAGTTTTCAATTATTACCATCAATAATATTTCTTATATAACACCTATTGCTTAAAAATAGACAAGTGAGAAGAACAGTCATAGATGATAATCAAGCAATACCACTTCTGAAAAGTCAACAGAAAGAGATACAAAAGACCCTTGAGTTGAGGACAAAGAGAGAGAGAGTTGGTACCCTGAAGAGACAAGGACAGACATATATGCAGGGCATATATGTAAAAAACAGGAGAGTCAGAGAGAGACAGAGACAGAGAGACAGAGATCAATAGAAGCAGAGAGATCCGAAGATCTGCAGAGGAGCTCCTCTAAGTATTAAGCTGAGTGTTCACCAATATATGTGTGTGAGGAAATTACCTGAGACAAGAGGAAAAACAACCTGAAAGAATCAGAGGGAACAATGCTTGGAAATCTGTAAGGCTGAGATTTGTTTATGTTCCCATCAAAGAGAAGAGAAAAACTTTCAGGTTCACAAGATTTTGGTTAAAGGACTCAGAATGTAGTGCCCCAGAAAAGAAACAAATTAGTCCTCAACTAAAAGCTGCTCTGATTCTACCTAACAAAGTTTCAAAGTAAGCCTCCACAGGATCAAACTATTCCCAAGTTACTGTGTCTGAAACAAAACTCAAGAATATCTGTAGGAATAAAAAATGCCAATGATCCACAATAAGATAAAATATACAATTTATTTGTATTAAACCAAAAGTTAAATCCAAGTTAAGAAAAGAAAGTAATAATAAGCAAAGAAATCAAAGAAATAGAAAAAGGAAAATTAATGGAAAAAAATCAATAAAATCACAAAATGGTTCTGGAGATGATGAATAAAACTGAAAAATCTCTGACTTGAGTGATCATGGAGAAGTGAAGACAACAATAAGCCTGAAAGGTGTAACATAACTACAGATTTTAAAGACACTGAAAGCTTAATTAAGGAATACAAAGATAAATCCTCTGCCAATAAATTTCAAAACGTATATAAAATGTACACATCTTTTAAAAGCACAAACTACCAGAGTTCATTTAAATAAAAAAGAAATAATCTGAAAAATCTCATATCTGCTTTCAAAAATTATGTTTGTAGTTAAAAACGTTTCCACAAAGAACTTTCCAGAGAAGCATGGCTTATTGGCAAATTCTACCAAACATTAAAGAAATTCAGTTTACTTCAGTTGCTCAGTCGTGTCCGACTCTTTGCGACCCCATGGACTGCAGCACTCCAGGCTTCCCTGTCCATCACCACTCCCAGTACTTGCTCAGACTCATGTCCTTTGAGTCAGTGATGCCATCCAACCATCTCATCTTCTGTCGTTCCCTTCTTCTTCTCCTTTCAATCTTTCAGCATCAGAGTCTTTTCCAGTGAGTCAGTTCTTCACATGAGGTGGCCAAACTTTAGAGTTATATGAATATTCAGGAGTGATTTCCTTTAGGATTGACGGTTTGATCCCCTCGAAGTACAAGGGACTCTCAAGAGTCTTCTCCAACTCCACAGTTCAAAAGCATCAATTCTTCGGCACTCAGATTTCTTTATACTCCAACTCACTCATCCTTATACTCCAACTCACTCATCCTTACATGACTACTGGAAAAACCATAGTTTTGACTAGATAAACTTTTGTTGGCAAAGTAATGCCTCTGCTTTTTAATATGTTGTCTAGGTTGGTCATAGCCTTTCTTCCAAGTAGCAAGCGTCTTTTAATTTTATGGCTGCAGTCACCATCTGCAGTGATTTTGGAGTCCCCCAGAATAAAGTCTGTCGCTGTTTCCATTGGTTCTCCATCTATTTGTCATGAACTGATGGGACCAGATGCCATGATCTTACTTTTCTGAATGTTGAGTTTTAAGCCAACTTCTTCACTCTCCTCTTGCACTTTCATCAAGAGGCTCTTTAGTTCTTCTTCACTTTCTGCCATAAGTGTGGTGTCATCTGCATATCTGAGCTTATTGATATTTCCAATGGCAATCTTGATTCCAGCTTGTGTTTCATTCATTCCAGCATTTCACATGGTGTATTCTGCATATAAGTTAAAGCAGAGTGCCAGTATACAACCTTGATGTACTCCTTTCCTGATTTGGAACCATCTGTTGTTCCATGTTCGGTCCCAACTGTTGATTCTTGACCTGCATACAGGTTTCTCAGAGGCATGTTAGGTGGTCTGGTGTTCCCATCTCTTTCAGAATTTTCCACAGTTTGTTGTGATCCACACAGTCAAAGGCTTTTGCATAGTCAGTAAAGCTGAAGTAAATGATTTACTGGAACTCTTTAGCTTTTTCCATGATCCAAAGGATCTTGGCAATTTGATCCCTGGTTCCTCTGTCTTTTCTAAATCCAGTTTGAACATCTAGCAGTTCATGGTTCATGTACTGTTGAACCCTGTCTTGGAGAATGTTGTGCATTACTTTGCTAGCATGTGAGGTGACTGCAATTGTGCAATAGTTTGAACATCCCTTTCTTAGGGTTGGAATGAAAACTGACCTTTTCCAGTCCTGTGGCCACTGCTGAGTTTTCCAAATTTGCTGGCATATTGGGTGCAGCACTTTCACAGCATCATCTTTTAGGATTTGAAACAGCTCAATGGAATCCCATTACTTACACTGGCTCTGTTAGTAGTGACGCTCCCTAAAGCCCACTTTACTTTGCATTCCAGGACGTCTGGCTCCAGGTGAGTGAGAACACCTTCGAGGTTATGTGGGTCATGAAGATCTTTTTTGTATAGTTCTGTGTATTCCTGCCACCTCTTCTTAATATCTTCTGTTTCTGTTAGGTCCATGCTATTTCTGTTCTTTATTGTGCTCGTTTTGCATGAAATTTTCCCTTGGTATCTCTAATTTTCTTGAAGAGATCTTTAGTCTTTCCCATTGTTTTCCTCTATTTCTTTCCATTGATCACCAAGGAAGGTTTCCTTATCTCGCCTTGCTATTCTTTGGAACTCTGCTTTCAAATGGGTATGTCTTTCCTTTTCTCCTTTGCTTTTAGCTTCTCTTCTTTCTTGGCTATTTGTAAGGACTCCTCAGACAACCATTTGCCTTTCTGCATTCCTTTTTCCTAGAGATTATCTTGATCATTCCTATACAATGTCATGAACTTCTGTCCATAGTTCTTCAGGCACTCTGTCTATCAGATCTAATCCCTGGTATCTATTTGTCACTTCCACTATATAATCATAAGGGATTTTATTTAGATCATACCTGAATGATTTAGTGGTTTTCCCTACTTTCTTCTATATGAGTCTGAATTTTGCAATAAGGAGTTCATGATCTGAGCTACAGTCAGCTCCCAGTCTTGTTTTTCCTGACTGTATAGAGCTTCTCCATCTTTGGCTCCAAAGAATATAATCAATCTGATTTCTGTGTTGACCATCTGGTGATGTCCATGGGCAGAGTCTTCTCTTGTGTTGTTGGAAGAGGGTGTTTGCTATGACCAGTTTGTTCTCTTGGTGAAACTCTATTAGCCTTTGCCCTGCTTCATTTTGTACTCCAAGCCAAATACGCCTGTTACTCCAAATATCTCTTGACTTCTTACTTTTGTGGTCCAGTCCCCTATTTTGCAAAGGACGTCTTTTTTTTTTTTTTTTTTTTGGGGTTAGTTTTAGAAGGTCTTGTAGGTCTTCATAAAACTGTACCACTTCAGCTTCTTCAGCATTGCTAGTTGGGACATAGATTTGGATTACTGTGATATTGAATGGTTTGCCTTGGAAATGAACAGAGATCATTCTGTCATTTTTGAGACTGCATCCAAGTACTGCATTTAGGACTCTTTTGTTGACTATGAGGGTGACTTCATTCTTTTAAGGGATTCTTGCCCACAGTAGTAGATATAATGGTCATCTGAGTTAAATTCGTCCATCCCAGTCCATTTTAGCTCACTGATTCCTAAAATGTCAATGTTCTCTCTTGCCATCTCCTGTTTGACCACTTGCAACTTACCTTGATTCCAATTTCTCTTTATACCTTTATTGTTCTTTACAGCATCAGACTTTACTACACAGTCACATCTGCAACTGTGTGTTGTTTTCACTTTGGCACCATCCCTTCATTCTTTCTGATGTTATTTCCCCATTCTTCTCCGGTAGCAAATTGGACACCTACCGACCTGGGGAGTTCGTCTTTCAGTGTCTTATCTTTTTGCCTTTTCATACTGTTCATAGTGTTCTCAAAGCAAGAATACTAAACTAGTTTGCCATTCCCTTCTCCAGTGGACCTACAATTTGTCAGAACTCTCCACCATGACCCATCTCTTTTGGGTGGCCCAACACAGCATTGTTCATAGTTTCATTGAGTTAGACAAGGCTTTGGTCTATATGATCAGTTTGATTAGTTTTCTGTGATTGTGGTTTTCAGACTGTCTGCCCTCTGATGGAGAAGGATAAGAGGCTTGTGGAAGCTTTCTGATGGGAGAGACTGACTGTTGGAGAAGCTGATGGGATCCAATATTCTCCTGTCAATGGTTATTCAGCAGAAAGTTGTAATTTTGGAGTTCTCACAGGAGAAGATGAGCACACACCTTCTACTCCGCATTCTTGCCTACCCCTTGAAGGAAGTAATAATGTTAATTCTATATAAAATCTTCTAGATATTGATGAGAATATGTTCTTGTTCTTGACTGCAGTGATGAAAGTGTATACATATTTCAAAACTTATAAAATTTTATACCATAGATGCATGCAGTTTATTGTATGTCAGTTATATCTCAATAATCCATTTTTAAGAGACTTAAAAATTTACATGTCCAATAAATAGTAAGTAGAGAAGGCAGTGGCACCCCACTCCAGTACTCTTGCCTGGAAAATCCCATGGATGGAGGAGCCTGGTAGGCTACAGTCTATGGGGTCGCTAAGAGTCAGGCACGACTGAGTGACTTCACTTTCACTTTTCACTTTCATGCATTGGAGAAGGAAATGGCAACCCACTCCAGTATTCTTGCCTGGAGAATCCCAGGGATGCAGGAGCCTACTGGGCTGCCATTTATGGGGTCGTACAG
The DNA here is from genome assembly GCA_006408695.1 of Aepyceros melampus. NCBI lineage: Eukaryota > Metazoa > Chordata > Mammalia > Artiodactyla > Bovidae > Aepyceros > Aepyceros melampus. The sequence continues at coordinate 199,870 of SJXQ01010733.1, forward strand.
TGTCGGACACGACTGAAGCGACTTAGCAGCAGCAGCAGAGAATTTTTATAGGAAGCTGTCCAGCATTTAGTAAAAATGCAAAGGAAATACTGAAATATAGTTTCATACTGCTCATCAATTTTGAACATAAAAGGGTCAAATAAATGTTGACAATGTAGTGGTGAGACAAACATATTTATGTACAGCTGATGGAATTCTAAACTTTTCACCCACTATGGAAAACAATACTGTAAAATATATAAGCTCTAATAAATAGTTTTATTTATCTATAAAGAAATATTCATTTATTCAGTAATCTTTAGTTTTATCATAAGTACTAAGATAATGATTTAATAATACAGTTATTTTGACCAAGATATTTTCTTCATTAAGTATGATAGAAAAAAATGGAAACCATTCAAATACAAAGCAGTAGGAGAGGTTTTACAAATCATATTTCTGATGCTTTAAGAAACTACTTGTAAGTCAAAAAGAAAAAGAAAGTAAGTAACTGAACAAGTGAAAGCACAAATATAAAAATTATGAATGTTATAATTACAATTGTTTAAATGTACATATATATATTAATGAGAGAAATGACAAAGTCTGGATATAATATGTCAAAATAATAATAGTTTAGTTATGATGGGGATAATATTGGTGATTTTAAATTTGTTAATGTCACTGTTTGCATTTGTTTTCATTTTAAAAAGGCATTCCACTTGATCTAAATGTTTCTTACAATGTAGGTTATTTTTCTTAAAATTTTTTAATTCTTTGAAGGATTTTTCTGTTAATGGGGACTAATTTGCACTAATTCATCTGCATTTTTTTTCCTAATTTCATCAAAAATCTTAAGTATAGACTACAGCCTTAGAACAGTGTGAAGCCTTGAACTAGATGATAATCTTATTAATGGGACATTTACCACCTGAGCTAAGTGGCTATGAATATGAATGTAACAGAGATGGTGACTAAGGAATTTTCTTCTGTGAAGGTTGCATTATGCCTTGTGCACAAAAAATAGCAAGATTAATGAAAAAAGTAAAAAGGCAATAATGATTAGAAATCTTCACATAGTTAAAGAGTCATAGAAATATGCACCCAGCACCTTGGTCAATTAATCTTTATTAGAGATGTAGGTCTTTGAATGTATTTGCTTTCAATAGATTCTTGTTTGATTAAAAGTAAAAATTAGTATCAAGATTCAGGGTTTTTTGTTGTTGTTGTTGTTGTTGTTTTTAATTTCTCTCTTTCCCTCTGTTCCTCTTTACAATTATCTTCAGTTTCTTCTTCTGCACTTAGAGTGTATGCAGTGCATGCTAAGTCACTTCAGTCACAGTCGACTTTGTGTGACTCTGTGGATTGTAGACTGTCAGGCCCCTCTGTTCTTGGGATTCTCCAGGCAAGAATACTGAAGTGAGTTGCCATGCCCTCCTCCAGGGGTTCTTCCCAACCCAGGGTTCAAACGTGTCTCAAGTCTCCTGCATTGGCAGGCAGATTCTTTACCACTAGTGCTGCCTGGGAAGCCGCCAGCATGCACAGAGGCAGCACCAAATATCAAGTTTGAATAAAGCACTCAGTGCTCTGAAAGCCACTAATGCTACATATTGTTAAAATTTTCTCTATCTCTGTGAATGTTGTTTCTACATGCTTTGAACAGGTTTGCACCCTAGGAAAAATCACCTGCTTATTTTTAAATTGACATTTCCCTGTTTGCTGATCATCTGTAACCCAATTTGTATTGCAGAAATACACGTTCGGATAACTTCAGCTTTTCTAGTAGATTATTTATTTTAACATGCTACAACATAGTACATTATAAGCCTATGTATCCTTTTGAAGATTTGATACAAGTTTCTTAAATCTTGTAAATGTATTGAACATTACCTGATGGGATTGCTAGAAGAACATGTGTTTATAGTATTAGTAATTTATTTATCATCATTATTATTAACTTTTATAGACAGAAATGTGAATTTCTAGATAAATCAAGCCTATCTGAGCTAAGTAGCTATTTTAAACATTATAATATTAGAAACTGATTGTTTTTACATTGCTTCATGAAGCTTAAATTTTGGTTATCAACATTACTAAATTTGCCTTTGTTAGAAATATAATGTTAAAAACAGTTGCTTCTAGTATTTTGAAGAAGTTGACTTTTGAGGGGAATGTATAGATGTTAAGCTAAAACTAATGTTAGTGTTTACTTACTCGTGTGTGACTTAAAACTATTATTCACAAATTATTATAAAATGAACCAAAAACCTAATTTGAGAATACAAATAACTTAGAAAACAATGATGAATTCCAACACAAAGTCTAGAATAGAATCTTTACTACAAATGAAATCTAAGTAGAACCTGGACATGTTTACAGAATACTTTGATGCCAAATATATCTTACAAATTAATCTCCTTCAGAGGTTATCATGGAACAAATTCAAGTAAAGAGAAAAAGTAAATAGCATAAGATACAAAGTGGTCACATTAAAACAGAAATGCTCATTGCTTAACAAAGCCTGAAATAATTTCAGCCACCTCGACCAATTTCTCCATTTTATAAAATCAGAGTTCAGAAAAATCAAGTGATTTTCTCAAGGTTGTATATCCATGGTTAGCATAATCAGTTGCTGCTAAGTCACTTCAGTTGTGTCCGACTCTGTGTGACCCCATAGACGACAGCCTACCAGGCTCCCCTGTCCCTGGGATTCTCCAGGCAAGAATACTGGAGTGGATTGCCATTTCCTTCTCCAGTGCAGGAAAGTGAAAAGTGAAAGGGAAGTCGCTCAGTCGTGTCTGACTCTTCACGACCCCATGGACCGCAGCCTACCAGGCTCCTCTGTCCATGGGATTTTCTAGGCAAGAGTACTGGAGTCGGGTGCCATACTAGACTGTTAATTTCCAGTGTTGTGCCCATTTGTCTTCCCTATTATGTTTTAAATCAAGTCAAATAAGAGAAGGCACAAAATGGAGCATACTATAAACCCATAGAGGGCTTCCCAGGTGGCTCAGAATCCACCTGCTAATGCAGGAGAGGCAGGTTCAACCCTGAGTTGGGAAAATGCCCTGAAGGAGGAAATGGCAATCCATTCTAGTTTTCTTGCCTGGAAAATTACATGTACAGAGGAGCCCGGCAGGCTGCAGTCCATGGGGTTGCAAAGAGTGACTGGGCACACACACACACTCATAAACCCATATATATCATTGTTGAGGCCAAATGTTAGCTATAAGTGAAGCACAAAGACATTTTTAAAAGATTTTTTAAAACTCTTTATTGGTTAGGAAATCAGCTATATTCATGAGTGTTAGTTCCTCAGTTGTGTCCGACTCTTTGTAACCCCATATGCTGTAGCTCACCAGGCTCCTCTGTCCATGGAATTCTCCAGGCAAGAATAATGGAGTGGGTAGCAATTCCCTTTTCCCAACCCAGTGATCAAACCCAGGTCTCTTCCATTGCAGACAGATTCTTTACCGTCTGAGCCACCAGAAAGACCATATTCATGATTGGCCAGTGGCAAATTTAAAATTTCACGTATGACAAGTTTACTGCTATTATTCTTCTTGTCTTTCAAGCTAAATTCAGTCAAAATTTCTTTGTAAATATAATTCTGACAAAAGAATAACACCTTAGTGATTCTTAAAATTTTTCCATTTCAACCAAAACAATTAGCCATTCATCTACAGTGTTTAATTATCACTGTCTTTATATGAACTCATGGTTAATATTACAATCTCATTTTATTAGAAAGTATTCATTTCACTCTTTTTTTCTTTATTTTTTTTTTAATTTTTATTTTTACTTTATTTTACTTTACAATACTGCATTGGTTTTGCCATACATTGACATGAATCTGTCTCGGGTATACATGAGTTCCCAATCCTGAACCCCCACCCCCATCTCCCACCCCATATCAACTCTCTGGATCATCCCTGTGCACCAGTCCCAGCCACTATGGAGAAGAGTATGGAGATTCCTTAAAAAATTGCAAATAGAACTGCCATATGACCCAGCAATCCCACTGCTGGGCATACACACCAAGGAAACCAGAATTGAAAGAGACACGTGTACCCCAATGTTCATTGCAGCTCTGTTTATAATAGACAGGGCATGGAAACAACCTAGATGTCCATCAGCAGATGAATGCATAAGAAAGCTGTGGTACATATACACAATGGAGTATTACTCAGCCATTAAAAAGAATACATTTGAATCAGTTCTAATGAGGTGGATGAAACTGGAGCCGATTATACAGAGTGAAGTAAGCCAGAAAGAAAAACACCAATACAGTATACTAACACATATATATGGAATTTAGAAACATGGTAATGATAACCCTGCATGTGACAGCAAAAGAGACACAGATGAATAGAACGGACTTTTGGACTCTGAGGGAGAGGGAGAGGGTGGGAGGATTTGGGAGAATGGCACTGAAACGTGTATAGTATCATGTAAGAAATGAATCGCCAGTCATTTCATTCTTTATTACTAAAAAGTATCTATAGAAATTGAACAATAAAGTGATAAAATCATAATGTGAATCCAGTCATCTTTTAGAGCTGGAAGAAGAGATGTTAGAAATTACTAAATTCGGCAGTGGCACCCCACTCCAGTACTCTTGCCTGGAAAATCCCATGGAGGGAGGAGCCTGATGGCTGCAGTCCCATGGGGTCGCAAAGAGTCGGACACGACTGAACGACTTCACTTTAACGTTTCACTTTCATGCATTGGAGAAGGAAATGGCAACCCGCTCCAGTATTCTTGCCTGGAGAATCCCAGGGGTGGGGGAGCCTGGTGGGCTACCATCTGTGGGGTAGCACAGAGTAGGACACGACTTAGCAGCAGTAGCAGCAGTGTTTAATTTATTAATTAAGAAATTTATTTATTTATAATAAATTTCTTAATTTATTAATTAAGAAATCTCTGGGTGAAATCTCAGAAATCTCTGGGTGAAATCTCTATCACCCAGAGATTATTCACAGTTTTAGGGCTACTATGGTGAGAATGGAAATACAATTCTTGGTGGTGGTGAAGTCGCTCAGTCGTGTCCGACTCTTTGTGACCCCATGGACTGTAACCTAATAGGCTTCTCCGTCCATGGGATTCTCCAGGCAAGAATACTGGAGTGGATTGCCATTTCCTTCTCCAGGGGATCTTCCCGACCCAGGGATCGAACCCAGGACTTCTGCATTGGAGGCAGATGCTTTAACCTCTGAGCCACCAGGGAAGAGAAAGGTGAGAATGGAAATACAATTCTTAGGTCTGGCTTATTCCCTCCAGAGATGTGAAAGTGTGAAAGTGTTAGTCTCTCAGTTGTGTCCGACTCTACACAACCCCATGGACTGTGGCCCAGGCTCTTCTGTCCATGGAACTCTCCAGGCAAGAATATTGGAGTGGGTATCATGCCCTTCTCCAGGGGATCTTACCAACCCAGAGATCAAACCCAGGTTTCCTGGATCACAGGCAGATTCTTTACTGTCTGAACTACCAGGGAAGCCCCCCTCCAGACATGGTTCAAAATATTTTAATACATGTATCTGAAAATTTAGAGCCCCAGGACTGGGTTCTTGAGTTGATAACTGCATAATTAGACACACTCTGAATGATTTTACTGATAATGTTTTCAAAAGGAAAACATTTTAATTTAACTTTAGAAAGTGTTACAAATAAAAAATTTAGTCATCTGCAGTTGAGCTTATCTCCACTTCCCACCCTAAACTAGTTACTGAATTTGCTAATACGTGTCACAAACTAGGTCCCACACTAGAAAAAAATTCAAATCTGATGATCGAAATAAAATGAGGAGTGATAATAAAAAAGTGAGGACAGTGGAAATAATTCTTTTAAGGAGACAAAATGTGTAGAAAATAAATGTTCCAGTTTGGGGAAAGGAATAAATAAATTATGAAGTTGACTGGTTACAATGGGTTGAAGAGACACACAAGGAGCATAAATTACTAGAAACAAAAAAAGAAAGAAAAATTTAACCACAGGCAGAAGGAAAATCTTCTTTCATGCAAATAAATAGCTTGGAGGTTTTGGTAGGAATGACAAATGAGGATAGAGAGACATCTTAAATAAAAGATAAAGAAAGTCACTTTTTACTCAAATACCAGATGGCAAAATCAGTAAGCATGGGGCTGCCCATACAACCTAAGGTTTCCAGCACCACAGGCAGGGCAAAATGAGAAAAAAGAATCCTCTATAAGTGCCTTACATTATAATTGCACAGAGAGAGAGAGAGAGAGATGGGACAGGTAGACAGATGTGCATGCCTTCACTTTCCTAACATGGAAGATATTTCCTTTGCTTGGTCTCTTGTTACAAGAACTCTCAAGAGAGTTCCTATCCACCTTCTAATGCAGTTTCCTTCCTCATTAATTTTGTCCATCTTTTCATGGATTAGTCCAAAAGTCTGAAGTTTTGCCCATGTTCTGGTAAATTAGTTCAAACCTATCAATGTCACAACATGAAAAAAAAAAGAATCAGTAAATTGTATTAATGAGTCAGGATGAAGACACAACATCAACACTGACAGATGGCCATCTTTCTATCACAAACTTCTTTTTAATTTTAAAGATGAGTATTTAATATTATAATTCAACCATTACTAGATTTGGACTAGCTGGAAAATAATTTATGGTTTCAGAGATATAAATAGTGGGTTATTTTTATACTACATTTAATTTATTCATTACTTAGAATTAATAAATATGTATTTTCTCCAGATGTTTACTGGTATGGGAAATTCTAATTTGCGTACTTATGGATTGTCTTCAGGTGCAGCCAACAGGATAAACAACTCAGATACCATAAATCCATTCCAGATTGCTCTGTAGCTCAGTTATGTCCGACTCTTTGTGACCCCATGGACTGTAGCCCACCAGCTTCTTCCCCCCGCCAGTGGCCTAGGGTTCACAAATTCATCAGAAGAGAGAGCTTTCATCATCTGTCATCAGATATCCTGGGAATGCAGAGCATTTCCCCATCTTATTTATTTTCTTACAAACAACCCTGGACAGTAAATCTAAACAACTCATTTTCAAATGAAGACAATGAAGTGTCTAACAGGAAGATGTGTGTAGATTCCACAAGTCAGCAACAAAAAAGATATTAGAAACAGTCTCTTGATTGAATACATTGCTTGTATGGTGATACACAATACCTCATTCAATGACTCACATTATCCAGTATGTGGTTGAGTTTTTCCATTCATTTTTGATCTAGTAACCTTGAGATTTTACGCCACTTAAGTTTTATTACTTGGAAATTACATCCAATTTATCTCCACAAATACATTGGAATCGAATACATGTAATGTAAATCAGTAATCAGGTGGCTTTAAGACTGCCTTTTAATTAGACCTGGGTAATTTGTCTAACAAATATATCACTGTGCAATCAAATTAATGTATACAATAAATTCTAAAGTGGCTCTTCTGCCACTGGAAGACTGTAAAGCATGCTGCATACCAAGTAGTATCCAAGTGATCCCTGGGCTGCAGATTTTCTGCTATGAGTATTATTTTTCTCATTAAGGAGTTAGAACTAACTTGAGTTAGTTATGCTTTCTGTTGTTAATATCTTGCCCAGCCCACAGGTCTTTCTATTATTAAAAATTCTCATGGGCTTATTCATAAGCCATCTCAAAGAAGTTCTTTGTCAGCCAAATCAGTAGACCTGACAGAGATGATGATAGAAGCTGGCATAAGGAGAAAACGATCAATGGCTCCTCCTTGTGCAAAAGACTCCAATACAGAGACAAAAGTATCCAATAAGTTAATCCTTTCTGAGCACAAGAAGCTTCATAAACCTGCAAAAAAACAGAGGCATAGAGACAATGACCAGATCTGTCTTCAGCTCTCAGATGTGTTTGCAATCTGATTTTTCATCCCTCAGAAACATCTTCCATAAAATGGATTTAATACTGGTGTCTTTCAGTTCAGTTCAGTCGCTCAGTTGTGTCCAACTCTTTGCAACCCCATCCACAGCAGGCCAGGCCTCCCTGTCCATCACCAACTCCTGGAGTTTACTCAAACTCATGTCCATTGAGTTGATGTTGCCAGGCAACAATCTCATCTTCTGTTGTCCCCTTCTCCTCCCACCTTCAATCTTTCCCAGCATCAGGGTGTTTTCCAATGAGTCATTTCTTTCACATCAGGTGGCCAAGGTATTGGAGTTTCAGCTTCAGCATTAGTCCTTCCAATGAGTATTCAGGACTGATTTTCATTTAGGATGGACTGGTTGGATCTCCTTGCAATCCAAGGGACTCTCAAGAGTTTTCTCCAACACCACAGTTCAAAAACATCAATTCTTTGGTGCTCAGCTTTTTTTATAGTCCAACTTTCACATCCATACATGACCACTGGAAAAACCATAGCTTTGACTAGATGGACCTTTGTAGGCAAAGTAATATCCCTGCTTTTTAATATGCTGTCTAGGTGGTCATAACTTTTCTTCCAAGGAGCAAGCATCTTTCAATTTCAGGGATGCAGTCATCTTTGGCAGTGGATTTGGAGTCCAGAAAAATAAAGCCTGTCACTGTTTCCACTGTTTCCCCAACTATTTGCCATGAAGTTATGGGACCAGATGCCATGATCTTAGTTTTCTGAATGTTGAGTTTTAAGCCAGTTTTTTCACTCTCCTTTCATTTTCATCAAGAGGCTTTAGTTCTTCTTCACTTTCTGCCATTAGAGTGGTGTCATCTACATATCTGGGGTTATTGATGTTTCTCCCAGCAATTTGATTCCAGCTTGTGCTTCATCCAGCCCATCGTTTCTCATGATGTACTCTGCACATAAGATAAATAAGCACGGTGACAATATACAGCTTTGATGTACTCCTTCCCTATTTGAAACCAGTCTGTTTTTTCACATTCAGTTCTAATTGTTGCTTCCTGTGGTGATGTCTTTCACCGCAAATTAATAACTCAGCTCTGTTCTTCAAACACTTTCTTCCCTCAAATGTTTATGTTATTATATCAACTACTAAAAAAAATGTGTTCAAAGTTCTGAAAACTTTCTTCAAAAAATACTACTTGGATTTGTCTTCTTGTATTCAGATAAATGGCATTCTTCTTCCAGAGGCTCTAGCGCAGTCACTCAGTCATGTCCATCTCTTTGAGACCCTATAGACTATAGCCTGTTAGGCTCCTCTGTCCATAGCATTTTCCAGGCAAGAATACTGAAGTGGATTGCCATTTCCTTTCTCCAGAGGCCCCTCCCAACCCGGGGATCCAACCTATATCTCCTGCGTCGCTGGCATTGGCAGGTGGATTCTTTACCACTGTGCCACTTGGGAAGCCCTGCCTTAAATGTCACTGCTCTGCATTAAATTTTAATGATTATCAGCAAATTTCATTAATTACAACATAGAATGGAGCTTTTATTTATTTTTTTTTTTAGAATGGAACTTTTAAACTCAATCTAGAATATTATTTGTTTAAAGTACACTGTTATTAGTAACATTACCATTATTACTATTGCTTGCATTTGAAACTATCATTTATGGCATGCCTACCATATGACACATTAGGCAAGGTCTTTTCATTGACATTATCCTACTTAATACTAAAAACAAATTACATGGTGAATGTTTTAGCCTCATTTTTCAGATGTAGAAACTGAACTTCAAAGAGGATAATTTGTCTAAAGATATCTGGCAGAGAATAAGTCAGCTTTCTGTGACTCCAGTGTCCTGTCTATTCAGAATGCTCAACTTCTCTACAAGGGTTTGAAATATATTAAAACTGAAAATTTCTGCTTTCCACTTTATTCAATTATAAAATCAGCAACTTTTTTCTGAGACTCCTAAGTACCAAGCAATAGATAGAGAATTGCCATGCAATGGAGAGGAAAACAGATCTGATTTTCACCCTCATCAAGTTTACAAACCCATAATCACACCAATAAATAGAAATTGCCAACAATGACAAATGTTATGAAGGAAGAGTTTCAGAAAGATAAATATTTGCAACATCTCTGGAGTGGGGTGGAGTGCAAAAGTCATATTCAAAGAGCAGAAAAATGCTCAATGATTAAAGCTACGCCAGGGCAACATGAGGCTAGAATGAAATCACCTTTGTGATCAAATATAGAGGACACTGCTACAGGGAGAAGTGGAGTCCTGTTAGATTGCTAATATCAATCTGCACAATTAACCCTCACAATTGTGTGTAGAGAGAATGAATTATTATATGACTACCCATACACAGAGCCAACAAGCAGAAGAGCTGAGAATTGAATTTGAGAGTGCCTCTTCTGAAAACTGGCATATTTTTTTCACATAACCCTGCCTGCAGACTGCCTGCTGAGCAGGCTGCTTCAGAAAAATGCATTCAGATGACCATTAGCTAAAACTTCAAAGCTGAAGAAAGCTGATTAAGAACTGCTTCCTGACAAAGTTCCATTGAAAGGCCTCTAAGAATGACAGGAGCCAAAGGAAGAGAGATCTAGCAAAAAGAAAATCTTTTTTTTTTTTTTTCAAAACTACCACTGACTCAAAATAATGCTTGGATGTGAATTACAACAAAAATACCAATCCCTGACGGTCTCCATTTTTGCATTCTAAACTCCAATGCAATGCACACTTTGGAAGAAGACATTCCAATCACCTCAATCTCAGAGAGTGCTGTCAGTTTCACTGTGCTTCTCCCAAAAGGCTGCAGACTGGGAACCTGAACACATACAAACTCATTTGTGGCAATAAGGATGAACATTTGTTATTGTTTCCACAGTACAGCTGTGTAGCTGCTGGAATAAAATCATTTTTCCTTGAACTATCAAGAGTTTGAATTAGGAAATGTGGCTCACTTTTACATAGATTCCCAATAAATCCTAAAAGCTAAAATAAAAGTGTTTCAACAAGACCCATATCCTAATGTCATATAAGGTTCCTGGTCAAAAATCCTGTGCTTGTTTGTGTAATGTCTTCTAAAGCACAGTACAGAAGGGTTGAGATCATGGGCTAACCTGCTTCAAACTCATTGCTTGAGTCCCTCTGGGAAGTCTCCCACAGGTCTCCCAGCCTCTCTAGAGTGCTTGCTGAAATAACCTTCCTTCCTATAGTCATTTCTGAAAGCCTTCCTCATTCTTCAAAGTCCAGTGTAAATAATGAATATTTTAGCAAGCTTCCCAGATGTCCTATTCAGAATTATTTTTCTTCCATAAACTCCCATGGGTATAGTACCTCTACTGTTACACCTATTTCAATGTGACAAATTGGAACTGTGTCTTATCTCCTTTATTCTCTATATAGTAAGTTTTTGAAGGTCATGGATAATATATTTCTTCTCCTTTCCTTCCCTTTGCTCAGTAAAAGACAGGTACAAAGACTGTGTTTGTTGACACATAGGCACTCTTTATCTTAAGAATCTAATTCTAACTGGCATGTACTCACTGCTATATTTTAAATAGATAACCAATAAGGATCAATTTTAAATAATAATAATGATAATAATTCCTGCTATTAAAAAATAAAGCCAATACAAACACCCAGAAAAAATAATAATAATAAAATTCTAAAACGAGGTCCTTTTCTTTGTATCATTGTGCAACTTGCTGTTTTCACTTGTTAGTACATTTAAATGATGCATTAAAAAAACATGTGGATTGTAATCAAAATATAATTTTACTTAAAAAAAACTAATTCTATACCATCACATTTTCTTTATTATTTACAACTATTTATCATTTGTGTATAATTTTGAAGACATGTCTTATAATGAAAAATATATAGTCATATCTGGGATAGCCAAATTCTGTATTACCTTCACATAGTGCTTACCAGAATGTCTTTAGCCCACTCCAATCCTGAATATTCACACACACAGAAAACAAACAAAACACCATAATAGTCTAACTAAACTGCTCACTAGATTATAGACACCCCCACATGTTCTGACTTCTGTCCATTTCTCTGGATAGTTAGCTGACTAATGTTGCTTGACTAATTGTAAACTAGATTTTCTGGAATTCATGGAGGACTGAACAATATCACCTCTAACAGAGCTATATCTAAATAGTGCAGAGTTGATAGATCCTTGGAAATTGTAGGAACCACTTTGGTTGTAGATGATAAAACCACAGCCAGAAGAACTAAGAGAACTGCTGAACACTCATTCAGTGATGGAAAAAGGACTCCTATTTCCAGCCTGCTGATGTCAAAGTTCTGATATTTACAAAATATAAAATATTGGCTTTAACTCAAGGTATTTTTACAAGTATGGAATATTTGGCTTATGTATTTTTAATCAACTTTATTGAGATATGATTTATGTGCCATAACTTGCATCTATTTCAACTGGGCATTTCTATGAATTTTGAAAATGTGGACACATGTGTAACCACCACAAAAAGGTATAGAGCATTTCTTTCTCCCTAAAACATTCCCTCAGGCCTATTTTCAGTCAATTTCCATCCCACTTGCTGGATCCAGACAACCACTAATGTGCTTTCTGTCATTTGCACATTTTAGAAGTTCATGTAAATTGCATTATTTGGTATGTGAACAAAAATATATGGCTTTTCTCACTTGGCATAATTTGAGATTTATCAATATCATTGCTTATACAAGTAGCTGATTTGTTTTTAATTAACAAAACTCCAGACTTTATTTGAATTTCACCAGTTTTTCCATTTATATTGATTGATCACTGTAGTAAATTCCTCTATGTGTATGTGTGTGTTCAGTTGCTAAATTGTGTCTGACTCTTTGCAACCCCATGGACTGTAGCCCACCAGACTTCTCTGTCCATTGGGTTTTTTGTAGAAAAGAATACTGGAGTGGGTTGCCATTTCCTTCTCCAGGGATCAAACCTGCATCTCCTGCATGGCAGGTGGCGTCATTATCACTGAGCCATCTGGGAAGCCTAGTAAATTTCAGAGGAAGGATAAGTGCAGCAGTTTTTGTAAAGGATATCGCTTTGAGGTGATAACAAATATAATTTGGATGGCTACTCAAACTAGCCGTGCATAACCTTAGATGCTTTATTCTTTCTCCTGAGCTTTAGATTCTTCACTGTGAAATAAGGAAAATAATTCATGACTCAAGTTGTTTTTCAAATCAAGTAAAATGATACATGTGTCTGTTTAACATATAAGAAGAACACAGTATATAGTAGCTAAACAAAATCATAAAACAAGGTAAAATACAGAAGACAATTTATATAAAATTGACTTGAGAACAAAGAATCCACAAGAAAAAAGTGACAGAATTGAAGGCATCAACTAATCAATTCAGCAAATACTTATTGAATGATTACTTTGTGCCAGAATTTTAAAAGCTGGTGTGTGTGTGTGTGTGTGTGTGTGTGTAAATGTCAGGTGATGATGTGCACAATGAAGAAAAATCAAGTTACAGGAATAGTGGAAGAGGATGCTATATTATGCTGGATAGACAAGGAAAATCTATGTGCAGTGATATACACACACTAAATATGATCTCAGGTGACCTTAGCCTGCAGCAGCTTGAAGTTCCCCAGCCAGATATTGAGGCTGGGTCATGGCAGTGAGGGGACCAGATCCTAGCTGCCAGTCCAGTGGTCAGTAACAAGGCCCTGGTCCTTTGACTTTGAAGAAAAGAATTCCACAAAAACAGAAAGTAGTGAAACAAAGTGTTTATTAGGAAGAAACAGTCTGTGTGGATAGACATACAGGCAGACTCAGAGGGAAAGCCCCTGAGTCACGCCCTTATGGCAATTTGAATTACTTTTATGGGGGACTTCTTCCAGGTTTCTTCGGCCAATCGTTTTAACTTTCCTGATTGAGTCCGTATTTGTTAAATCCCAGGATTCTCCCATGTGTGTGAGTGCATCTCTTAGCTAAGATGGATTCTATTGCAGAGGCCTACAGGTGAGTATCAGTTAGCATCGCTCTCTTTTGACCTCTAAGGAGCCTGTCTGCACATATGTAGTTGGGGATATCTCCTGACTTTGAGAACGAGGAATATGTGGTCTGGGAAGGGCCCAGCTTCCTCTCTTAATTTTCCTGCTATTCTCCTCTTAGAGTTTTGGTCTACAAGAAATGAATCTCCTATTGCTTTACCGTGGGAGGGGCCTATCTACCTCCTGCCTCAAATATACATCCAAATGAACTGAGGAGCCACAGCATGATTTGGGGGCAGAACATTCAAACTCAATAGGAATGCAGATTAAAAAGCCTCAATGTGAATGCAAGCTTAGTATGATAGAGGAAAATCAAAGAGTTCATTGAGACTGAAGTAGAGAGAACAAGAGTAAGAGTTGCGGGGAAAGAGATGGAAAAGTAGCAAGAGATCCATCCATATAAAGTTGTACAGGTCATCAGTTCAGTTCAGTTCAGTCGCTCAGTCGTGTCCGACTCTTTGCAACCCCATGAATCGCACCAGGCCTCCCTGTCCATCACCAACTCCCGGAGTTCACTCAGACTCACGTCCATCGAGTCAGTGATGCCATCCAGCCATCTCATCCTCTGTTGTCCCCTTCTCCTCCTGCCCCTAGTCCCTCCCAGCATCAGAGTCTTTTCCAATGAGTCAACTTGTCACGGAAGGGTTTTTAATTTTATTCTAAATAGCATGAGTCACAATAGAGTGTTTCAGTAGGAGAGGAACATGATTTGTTTCAAAGAACACCTACCTCTTCCATTTTAACATAATAGCAGAAAAGATATAAAAGAAATATATCCAAGTATAACACATTTTTTTAATCAGAGTAAAGGAAATCCACTAAAGTTGGAAACAATAAGAATCTATATATGAGTTTTGGGACTGCATTATCCCTGGAATTGTCTGCCCATCCCAGGTAGATGAGAGCTGGGATTTAACAAGCTGAATGCATTGAGAACTTTAAGGAGAAAACCTAGGAAGTTTGATTAGAGAACACTGATAACAGTGGAGTCCTGAAACATAGATGACTCAGTGGGTAAACCAGATTCCCAAAGAGAGACTCTGGAGAAAGAGACAAAACTTGAACTTGATTCTGGGTTTTGTGATGACAAAGAAAAAAAATACCTACTGAAATTACAAGTCCCCATTCATAAAGGTTTGCCTCTGATTTCATCCTACCCAAATGGCCCTAAAATAATCCAAGCAGAAATTGTACCACCTGTGTTTCTGTAGTTTCCATGCACAGATGGAAGCAGATGGATGGAGATACACAGAATTACTCAAAGAATCACCACAGAGTTTCAGGAAATATGAGCTCAAAATAAAAACTTACTAATCATATTAGAAGACAAGCTGATAGTAAGATGATCAACAAGAACAAACTATCATATCTGTCCAAAATGGAAAGGTAATATTAGAATTTTCCAGTACTAAATATAAAGTAAATATTTTAATACATACAGACAAATAAAGGAAATAATTAAATGTATTATGAAAGAATAAGAATCTATCATAATTGACCAGAATATTTAAAAGCAAAATAGAAATATGAGATACAAATATGCAAACAAAAGCAATGTTGAGTTAACAGCAGACTAGAAATAAACTGAAAAATGAATCTATAAGATTCCAAAACAGGAAAGGCAAATATAAACAGGAAATTCAAAGAGCAAGAAGATGCAGTATAAGACCTACTAGAGTATCAGAAGGAGAGAATATAAAGAGATAGCTATTAAGAATTTTCCAAAACTGAAGAAAGAGTGTAATTTTTAATTCAGAAACTTTAATGAACTTAAACAAGGGAAATAAAAAAGAAATTTATACCAACTCATATCATACTAAAAATGTAAACTATAGAAGACAATGGGAAGGTATTAAAAACAGCTATCAATTTTTAAGAGATTATGTACAAAGTTAATTCAAAGTAAATATGATTAGAATGATTTCCAATTTTTCAATGATTTATAATTCCTCAATAACTATGATAAAAATAGAAGAATGCTATTTTCAGGCATCAGAGAAACTAGCTGTGAA
>SJXQ01010735.1:0-11080 GCA_006408695.1 Aepyceros melampus
TTTAAAAGAGTTTTTTTTCCGTGACACCTCATTACATGTCTTAAGTTCCTTAGCAGGATAAATTCCGTTTCCAGGTAATCTATTCTGCTCCACTAAACCGTAACTTCATAGTACATCTTAATATTTAGTAAGGTTTAAATTATATAAAATCTTTTGCTGTGTGTGCACTAATCTAAAATACTTGTAAAATGTTTTTCTTTCATTAGAACAGCCTAGAGAATACACAGCTGATATCCCTATTCGTTTAAATGATAATCCAGTTTGCTATCGAATGTTACATCTGGTTGGAGAGATAAAATCACCCAAGTTATTATTTGTTCCTGCTTTCGTATTTTTTACTCCTGTTCCTTTGGATGTACCAGCTGTGATGGATGTCATCATTTTACCTCAGAACTATTTCAGGTAAACACCTAATGTGAATTTACCACATCTTCTTCAAGTACTTTTTTGTTTCTGTCTGCATTATACTAGTCATGAGCAATGTCTAACTGTTTCTGTAGATGCAGTGAACTTTTAAAATATTTAACTATACATTTAAATTAAAAATACCTCCCAAGAGCTCATTTAGTTATCTCAGTTTTTAAATTTTCTTATAAAATTTTTTGATATGTCTAATTTTGTGATTTAAGAAGCAAGCTTAAAACTTCAGTGTCTTACTTTTCTTTTACTCTATGACCAGTCACCACAGATCTAGTGCCTTTTAAAACATGAATTTGTTCTCAAGTTTCATCAGTGGTCAGTAGTCCGGGTTGGTTTCATGTTCACTGCTTAAGATCTCAGTAGGCAGAAATCAGGCTGTGGACTACAGCACACAGCATCTGTGCCTCAGCCCTCCTCCAAGTTGGCAGGATTAATCCTTGTAGTTGTAGGACTCAGACGTCATTTTTTTTGCTGGCTGCTTGGGCAACTCTCAGCCCATAAGGACCACCCTCAAGTCCTAGACATGTGGTTCCCTTCTTACAACATGGTATTTAACTCATTCAAAGCCAGAAGTACACTATCTCTTTGACTTTCTCTCTCACCTGATTAAATTTGATTCACCCATGATTGTCTCCCTTTTGCTTACTCAAATTCCATTAGCTAAGGATCTTCATTACATATGGAAGGCCCCTTTACTATTGCCATATTGCATAACTTAATCATCAAAGTAGTGTCCCATCATATTTATAGTTTCTGCCGCCCAAGGAATGGGAATTATGCAGTTTATACACCAAGGAACAGGACTCTTGGTGGCCATCACAGAATTCTACCTATCATAGTGCACATGCTATAGAGAAGTGTCATCTGAACCAGAGTAGGAGTGGTGAACTGGATTAACATACCAACTATAGGCTTGTATTTAAATCTTAAGGCAATTTCAAGATAGGAAAACTTAATCTCAGATTCCTGGATTAATCCAGGGACACTGGAAGAGGCTAAAATTATTCCATGTCAGTAAATCCTTCTATCTTTCAGTAGAAACAAGGAAATCATCTCTAGATCAGTGGTTCTTAAACTATATAAAATTTCTGATGGATTTTTCAAAAGCAGAGGTTATTACATACTATATCTAGAATTTATGATTCAGTAAGCCTGGAATGGGATATAGTAATTTCTATTTCTAATCAGTTCCCAAATGATATTGATACTCCTGTTCACTTTGTGAACAGGAATTTCTACTCAAAATGAACCCATCCTCAATTTTGGCCTATATTTCAGTTTTCACAGATTGCTAACAACCAGACAGGAGCAGTGTCAAGCATTACAAAACTCACCAGGAGGGAAGACACCATAACTTAGAGTCAGCACAAACAGTCTTAAGATTTAGACTCTTAAGTAACTCAGATATTGGATTTATCAGATATAAAGTATAAATAATTTGTTAAAAAAATAAAAGATGGCATTATAAAAATTAGTAATTAACATGGGATTGTATAACATAGATTGGAAAATGAACCAAATGTAACTTTTAGAAATTTTAAAATAAAGCATGTAAAGTTAAATTTTAAGGGCATCCATTAAACCTAAACATAAAAACAAACAAAACTTCAGTTAACTTTACAAGAGAAGCATACTTTTTAAATGAAGGGGAAACTGAAACAAAAATGATGGCAAAAACTCGAAATAGTTGAGTGATACAATGGAATATAAATAAATCGACCAGTTAAAAGACAGAGGCTCTTAGAGTGAATAAGAAAAAATTCCAACTTCCTATTTTTAAAAGTATTTATGAAATGTAAGGACAAAAAGATTAAAATAAAGTGGGGTTTCTCAACTTCAGAACTCTTGATATTATTCAGTTAACTTTACAAGAGAAGCATACTTTTTAAATGAAGGGGAAACTGAAACAAAAATGATGGCAAAAACTCGAAATAGTTGAGTGATACAATGGAATATAAATAAATCGACCAGTTAAAAGACAGAGGCTCTTAGAGTGAATAAGAAAAAATTCCAACTTCCTATTTTTAAAAGTATTTATGAAATGTAAGGACAAAAAGATTAAAATAAAGTGGGGTTTCTCAACTTCAGAACTCTTGATATTTTGAGGATAATAATTCCTTTTTTTAAATTAAAGTCTCTCCTATACTTTGTAGGATATTAAGCAGCCTCCCCCCCAACCCAGCAGTTGTGAAAGAAAAACAAAATTAATAAAATGCCCCCACACATTGCTACATTTCTCCTTGGGAGCAAAACCATTCCTAGTTAAGAACCACCAAGTTAAAATATTGATTTACATTATATTAAAATAGTGATTATGATCATTTCCATAGACGCAGGAAAAAAAGCATTTGACAAAATTCAAAAATAATTTATCATAAAACTCTTAAACAGTAATAAAAGAGAAGCTATTTAAGTTGGCAAAGTTTTCTGTCTTAAACCTAGAGGAGACATTATTATGGATACTAGAATATAAATAAATTGCCTTTAAATAAAATAGAAGAGGCAAGGATGCCTATTATCACTGTCTCTTGAACATGTTTTATTAGAGAACCTAGTCCATGCCGGAAGTTAAGAGAAATAAAATATGTGAGGATAGGAAAATAGCTTCAGAACCAGCATTATCTGTTAATTAGGAGATTTTCCATATGGGAAATGAAAAGAATGTATACGCAGATATTTAAAGCTATGAAGATCATTTATCAAGATAAACAAATGTAAGTCCAGTATTTAAAGTTCAATAGTATTTCAGCACACATTTAGAACATCCAACTGTTAAACTACTATCCTTAAAAACATTAACAATTGAAGGTAATAGGAAGAATTGTATTTGACTATATGGAGAAAATTATAAATCTTAAATCAAAGAACTCATAAATAAATGAAGATTTACACCATATTCATGAATTGTGATGTTCAGGATTGTAAAAAGCACAGTTTTCCACAAATCAACTTTGATTTTTCATGCAACTGCAATAAAAATTCAAATAAAAATTTTCATCAAGATTGACAAGTAAAATTCTAAATCTTATATGGAAAAATCAAGGGTCAAGAATAGCCACACCACCCCTGAAGAAGAAGGTGAGAAAGGCTTGCCTGCCCAAGTACCAAGAGTGATTCAGTGTCACAGTGATGCAGAGATAGATTAAATGAGCAAAGCAATCCAGTAGACTTGAAAACGGCCCACACACGGACAGATACTGAATCTATGACAAAGGCAGTATAGATCTTTGGAGAAAAAAGATTACTATTCAATAAATGGTGCTGAGATAATTAACTGTATGAAATAGTTCAAACTGGATTCCTGTCTACTTAATACATGAAAATTCATTACATATCGATTAAAAGGCAAAATGTAAAAAAAGAAAACAATTTTAATGTCTGTGGGTAGATAAAGATTTCTTAAACATGACTTAAAATTATGCAAACAGTAAAATAAATGATATAGAATTAATCAGAAAAATATCAAATAACAGAAATGTTGACAAAAAGTTTCAATAGATATTTTACAGGTAAAACACATGAAAAAATATACAGTAATTGACCTCTTTGTAAACTTGAAAGTAAGAATTAGTGACTACAGCAAGATATCATTTTGCTTGTCCTAGGTAGGCAATCGTTAGAAAGCAGGCTACCAGTTAGAGTATCAGTGAGTGAGAACACAATAGATAATACTGTGTAAGGTGTAATATCTGCATATTTCACAGCCCAAAATTTCCACTTCACAGTATATACAAGAAAAGTGCATCAAAGAAATGCAAATCAAAACCAAACTGAGGTATCACCTCATGCTTATCAGAATGGTGGTTGTCAAAAAGGCAATGAATAATAGATGTTGCCGAGGATATGGAGAAAAGGGAACTCTAGTTCACTGTTGGTGGGAATGGACATTGCTGCAGCCACTATGGCACACAGCATGATGGGTCCTCAAAAAATTAAAAATAGAGTTATCATATGATGCAGTAATTCCACATCTGGGTATATATCCAAAGAAAACAAAAATGCTAATTCAAAAAGATACATGCACCCCAGTGTTCATAGCAACATTATTTATAATAGCCAAGGTATGGGAGCAACCTGAGTGCCCATCAATAGACTAATGGATAAAGAAGATGTGTCTATATTCTACATATTCAATGGAATATTATTTGGCCATAAAAAAGAATTAAATTTCACCACTCACAGCAAACATGGATGGGCCTGGAAGGTATTATGCTTAGTGAAGTAAGTCAGACAAAGACAGATACTGTATATTTTCACTTATATGTAGAATCTAAAAAATGAAATGAATATAACAAAAGAGGAACATTTACAGATACAGAGGGAAAAATAGTGATGGGGAAGTGTCAAGATAAGGGAAGTGGATTAAAAGGTACAAACTACTATGTATAAAATAAATAAGCTACAAAGATATATTTTACAACACAGGGAATATAACTAATATTTTATAATAACAAGTATTGAATCAGTATGCTATACATCTGAAAATAATATAACATTGCAAATCAACTATACTTAAAAACTCTTGCACATGTATACTACAAGGTATGTTTGAAATTATTCATAGCTGTATTATTCAGAATAGTGAAATCTGGGAACTACACAAATGTCTAGTGACATGTGAGGGTATAATTAATTTGTGATATATATGCACATGAATAAATATTCTATATCTGTGATGTGGAGGAATTATTTTTTTAATAATTAATTTTTATTTTTTAGTTTGTTTTGCTTTACAATACTGTATTCGTTTTGCTACACATCAACATGAATCAGCCACGAGTGTACTTGAACTCCCAATCCCGACCCCCAATGCATCAGTCCCAAGCATCCTGCATCCTGCATCAAACCTGGCCTGGCAATTCATTTCACTTATGATATCACACATGTTACACTGCCACTCTGCCAACCCATCCCACCCTCTCCCTCTCCCACAGAGTCCAAAAGGCCGTTCTATACATCTGTGTCTCTTTTGCTGTCTTGCGTACAGGTTTATCATTACCATCATTCTAAATTCCATATATATGTGTAAGTATACTGTATTGGTGTTTTTCCTTCTGACTTACTTCACTCTGTATAATTGGCTCCAGCGTCATCCACCTCATTAGAACTGATTCAAATGTATTCTTTTTAATAGCTGAGTAATACTCCATTGTGTAAGACAACTGTATTAGGAATCTTAGAAAACAAAATACTGAGATTAATTAAAAGAAAGTCAAAGAAGGCTGCATATATTGATATCGTATATATAAAATGACAAAAAAGGACAATGAAACAAATTTATATTTAAAAATACATGCCTCTCTATAGATATAAAGAAATAGATGTGAAAAGTGATCAGTTGGCATGTTAAAAATATATAAATTGTGGGGATTTGTGTACCATTATTTTCATAAACTACCAAATCTTAGACCCACCTCAGAGCTTCTCTAGTTCAGTACTTTTTTTTGCAGTTAATCATTCTGAGATCCAGAGAAAACAAGTTCCGAGTGTGACAGAAATCAGTGAAAATCATCAAAGTTGAAAAGCATAGAATGACCATTGGCTTCTAACATTTGGCTTACAAGATAATGATGAGTGCTTACTTGTGCCTCAGGGAATTGCTCTAAATGCCATTTTGTGAGAGTGTAGTTCTTCAACCTTAACTTGGCAACTCTGGAATTCACAATTTTTTTCAAGATCCAATCTTATAAGTAGATATTAAACTCTGTTGCTTGAATAGGAAATAGAAATAACTTGAATTATGTTGTGCTATAAATTACTTTTTTGTCAACAAACATTGTCTCATATATGAATTAATCTTTACTCTTTCAGCTCTTGAATTAATGTATAATGGTATCAATTTTAAAAGTACTTCAAGTTGAAATGAGTCTTAACATGATATAATGAAATGAACATGTAAAAGCGACTGTAGCCTTTTATTATATATGCAATAAAACTAATAGTGTTAATGACTTATCCAAAGACATTTACTTAATTAGCAACAGAATTGGGCTCAAACCTGATTTATAAACTGCTTTTTCATGTTTTATACAGTGAACCATATCAGTTTAAACTAGTTCAAGTTGAGAGCTTGTTTTACTTTTTCTAGTTAATTAGCTGAATAATCATTCTAATTAAAATACTAGGAAAATAGGATTCGCATTTGATAGCATGTCTGATTTGCTATAGGAACTTGCATATATAATAAAGCAAAGTAATACAGTGAAATATTTATTGACAGCTAAAAGTTATCAAGTATGAATTAAAATTAGAAGTGAATAACAGGGCTTCCCTAGTGGTCCAGTGGTAAGAATTTGCCTTGCAATATACAGATAATGATTGCAGCCATGAAATTAAAAGATGCTTACTCCTTGGAAGGAAAATTATGACCAGCCTGGACAGCATATTGAAAAGGAGAGACATTACTTTGTCAACAAAGGTCTGTCTAGTCAAGGCTATGGTTTTTCCAGTGGTCATGTATGGATGTGAGAGTTGGACTGTGAAGAAAGCTGAGCACTGAAGAATTGATGCTTTTGTGGTGTTAGAGAAGACTCTTGAGAGTCCGTTGGATTGCAAGGAGATCCAACCAGTCCATCCTAAAAGAGATCAGTCCTGGGTGTTCATTGGAAGGACTGATGTTGAAGCTGAAACTCCAATGCTTCGGCCACCTGATGCAAAGAGCTGACTCATTTGAAAAGACCCTGATGCCAGGAAGGAATGAAGGCAGGAGGAGGAGATGTCAGAGGATGAGATGGTTGGATGGCATCACCGACTCAATGGACATGGGTTTGGGTGGACTCTGGGAGTTGGTGATGGACAGGGAGGCCTGGCGTGCTGTGGTTCATGGGGTTACAAAGAGTTGGACACGACTGAGCAACTGAACTGAACTGAACTGAATAGGGCTTCCCTGGTGGTCCAGTGGTAAAGAATTCACCTCGCAATATACAGGACACTGGTTTGATCCCTGGTGCTGAAAGATCCCACATGCTGCAGAGAAGTTAAGCCTATGTGCCACAAACTACTGACCCAGTGCACTAGAACCCACAGGCTGCAGTTGTTGAAGCCTGTTCACCCAGAGCACATGCTCTGCAAAAAGAGAAACCACCACAATGAGAAGCTCACAGACCTCAGCTAGAGAGTGGCTCCCACTCTTCCCACCTAGAGAAAGCCCACACAGCAACCAAGACCAAGCATAGCTAAAAATAAGTAATAAACCTTAAAAAAGTGGGTACTATATACTGTGCTATTAAAATCACAAACACTTTTAAACTTGCTAAATTATAGTATATAATGAATACAGTCTATAGTATACTATGTAGTATATTAGTATTATAGTATAGTACAGATTA
Source organism: Aepyceros melampus (assembly GCA_006408695.1). NCBI lineage: Eukaryota > Metazoa > Chordata > Mammalia > Artiodactyla > Bovidae > Aepyceros > Aepyceros melampus. The sequence goes on from SJXQ01010735.1 coordinate 7,749, forward strand.
GTATAGTATAATTAGGATTAGTATATAGTCTTAGTATAGTATATAGTACATATACTATATGTACTATACATATATATATATACTATATGTACTATATACTATATGAAATGTATAGTATATACTAAATGAAATGTATAATATGTAGTATGTAATGAAATATGTGAATATTAAGTATTAATAGAATATTTTAATGATTAAAAAATATTCATGTCATATATGTACAGTGCTTAACTACAGATTAAAAATAGGTATGTGTATATGTATTTGTTAATAATACTTAGTCTACATCCAATAAAGCTTTAGCTTTTAAAGGGATGATTTTTAGTAAATTTTTATTAAGACATATTTAAGACAATACTCTTTTTATCATGGCTGTGACTAAAAACACATTGTACTTGATCAGGCATTTAAACCCTGTTTTTTAATCCTGAGAGGACAAAATGAATTTTTCATCATCTCATGTAGATTATCATATTATCAATTTTACTTATATTGTGACCAGAAAATGAGAGATATAAAAATATATTTAGGAGTTGGGCATGTTATTATACATTTTTAATTTTTCTAATGATTCAAAAAACAGAGGAAAGCACATTTAAACCCAATTAGTTGCACAAACTTTGAGCTAATTTTTTTTTTTTTAATTTTAAACAGGGATTCAACTTTAAGTGTCCACTTATCCCCGGTAAAGCTTCTTGATGGTAATGAGATTCAACCTCTTTCTGTGAATTTTCCAAAAGGCAGAGTCATTGTGGGCTCTTCCATTGGAATTAATGCTGCGCTCACCTTCTGTCTCAGCTTCAAGTCATCTAAACCTGTGTCATTTTTCACCAATGTTCTTTTCTGCGATAGCAAAGATAACTGGTAAGATATTTAAATGTAGATTCGTTTGTATCTGACAGTGAAGAATAATAGGTTTATACTCTACTTTTATAAAATGTTAAAAAAGAAAGACATCTAAAATAATCACTTTGGACATAACATTTTTTTTTTAAGTTCCAAAGCAATGTTGCTTTCATGAGAAACAGCATGATAGTGGCTGCCAGCATATACTTTGGGGCTTGGCTGCCTGGATTTGAGTCCTGGCTCTGTTAACTTTGGTGAAGTTAGGTAATCTTCTCAGCCTCTTGGTTCTCTCATCTGTAAAATGGGGGTCATAGCAGAACCTGTCTGTTCTCTAATAATGAGAAACTCGTTGAGTTAATTATTATTGTGTTAGTGTACAGGAACTGGCACAAAGGAAATGCTAGGTTAGTATTTAATTAAAATGAGAAACATCAGCAAAACAAGTTTCCAGACAATATGATTTTGTTACATGTTCCTTTGACAGGTTCAAGGAAATTAAAATACACCTTGGTTAAGCCATGTTTCTAGATTTCTTAAGATGTAGGACCAGAAATTTCACTTTTACATTATACCTTGAGATGATTTGACTTGCCAGATGGCGAGCGGTGAATGTATGAGAACAATGACGTGTGTTAAAAAAAAAAAAAAAAAACCTAAAACTTCATGGTGTAGAGTGAATTGTATACTAAAAATGAGTATGTACTCCATGTGATAATTTATTAACTTTTAGTGACGTCATTATATAGTATATTCATAGTCAAAGGATTGACTCATGCATTAAGAATTAGAAGGGTGAGATACAGATGTACTGAAATGTTGCATCCAAGGAAAAGCGTGGCTGGATCCAGGACCAGGCTCATGGAGTTCTGAGCTCCAGCTTCTATGTCCCTTTCTCACATATGTTGATGGATAAAATTACCTAAATTATACCTCTCAGACTATTTTTCTCTTTTAATGCTAGCAGTCCATCTTTTCTTGACATTTAAAAGACAACAGCAGCTTCTTTTAGGGGCATTGCTTTAGACTTCTATCAAGAACTGAACTGTATGCCTCCATCCTGGGATACTTCTGTCTTTTTGTACGTTACTGACCTTTTTCATAGAAGTTTAACTTTACTTTGCTCTAGTCCACAAATTTGCACTTTGCCAAAAGTGTTAAGTAAGGTGTAGCTTTGAACTCCTAATAAAAATCATGAATAACTACTCCATGAATGCCTTAAAGGTATTGAAGGCTCAGACCACATTCACAAGGTGAGGAAGGAAAGAGTTTCAGTAAATGCTGTGTTAACTAGATAGCTTCTTGGACGGTGGCACAATTGCCTCTAAGAGAGGTATGAATAGGTTTTGCTGTTACAGTGTGTTGATCTAGTCCACAAACAAGATGTTAGGAGACCTGAAAACAGCTGCTAGAAAGAGGAGAGTCATATGTTTGAAGATGATGATTTTCTTGTCTTTTTGGTGTTGTATGTTTCCTCTCAGCCTTGAGACTCATTTACTCTCCACTAGATTTCCCCACCCTTCTTGCCTTACCTTAAACCCCATTTCAACCTTCAGTGGGTTTGAGATAACTAATTTAGAAACTTCGAAAATCATAAATGGGCTATAAAAGCGTTTTCCATATACAAAGAAACATTCCCTGGAACCTTAATACTGGCAAATCCTTTTATTAATGCCTTGTTAACTCCTTATCTGGTTTCTCATAGTGCATATGATCAGCTCTTCATTCTTAACTCTTTAAAGCTGTCTTTGCCTTTCTCTTACTATGTATTTTTGATTCTATTCAGATAAATTATGTCTTCCAGTAAGAACTTCCTCAAGAGCCTCCCTTTCACCTCAGACTGTTTGGAATAAATTTGATTCTTTTAGTTCTTTTATTGCTTTTCATCATTCAGTTCAGTTCAGTCGCTCAGTAGTGTCCAACTCTTTGCAATCCCATGGACTGCAGCACGCCAGGTCTCCCTGTCCATCACCAACTCTCAGAGTTTACCCAAACTCATGTCCATCGAGCCGTTGATGCCATCCAACCTTCTTATCCTCTGTTGTCCCCTTCTCCTCCGGCCCTCAATCTTTCCCAGCATCAGGATCTTTTCAAATGAGTCAGCTCTTCACATCAGGTGGCCAAAGTATTGGAGCTTCAGCATCAGTCCTTCCAATGAATATTCAGGACTGATTTCCTTTAGGATGGACTGGTTGGATCTCCTTCAGTCCAAGGGACTCTCAAGAGTCTTCTCCAACACCACAGTTCAAAAGCATCAATTCTTTGGTGCTCAGCTTTCTTTATAGTCCAACTCTCACATCCATACATGACCACAGGAAAAACCATAGCCTTGACTAGATAGACCTTTGTTGGCAAAGTAATATCTCTGATTTTTAATATGCTGTCTAGATTGGTCATCACTTTCATTCCAAGGAGTAAGTGTCTTTTAATTTCATGGCTGCAATTGCCATCTGCAGTGATTTTGGAGCCCAGAAAAATAAAGTCAGCCA
>SJXQ01010736.1:0-18996 GCA_006408695.1 Aepyceros melampus
TGGAAGGAATGATGCTAAAACTGAAGCTCCAGTACTTTGGGCACCTTATGCGAAGAGTTGACTCATTGGAAAAGACCCTGATGCTGGGAGGGATTGGGGGCAGGAGGAGAAAGGGACGACCAAGGATGAGATGGCTGGATGGCATCACAGACTCAATGGACGTGAGTCTGAGTGAACTCCGGGAGTTGGTGATGGACAGGGAGTCCTGGCGTGCTGCGATTCATGGGGTCGCAAAGAGTCGGACACGACTGCGCGACTAACTGAACTGATGGAATTCATAGGATGAATTCTCAGTCACCTGGATCAGCTCCTCTTTGCTGCAGCTACTTGTGAACATGCGGACCTTTCTTTAGCTCACCGAATCTTCTTGCCTCAGCCAGTTGTCCCCAAAAGCTATGCTGAAGCAGAGTACAAAGTCTGCATAATGACTGACTTCCAGAATGATAGAGGACCTTAGTGAACTCTCCCATTAAAAAAAAACAAAAACAAACAAACAAACAAAAAAACACCCCAAAACCCATAATGTTACTGGCAAAACAACTACAATCAGCCATTTCAGAACTCTGGATATTAGTGTGACTCAGAGATAGGACTGCAAGTCACTTATCCCAGGGAAACTAATGGTCCTTGGTAAAATGGTGGGATATTAAATTTTTTAGCCTTAAATTTTTTTTTTTTTAATTTGGGTTTATTTATATTTCCCTCTCTAACTACTTTGGTACAGTAGCTATAAAAGCCAGTAGCCTCAAAGTTAGTAAGACAACGAAACTTCTTTTATGCCTGCTTTAAATACATCATCTCCACAGCACAGACAATATTTTGTCCCAACTTAAGCTCACTGGGCAATATCTATGCTCAGGGTATTGTGTCTATTTGATTTCATCTCAGGGGGAAAATCCTTTAACCTTTGGCATTACCAAAAACAATAAAATCTGCTGGCAATATCACACAGGTCTAAGACTGTAATTTCAGTTGCAGAAAATAAGAGCCTAGCCACGAATTCAAGAGGAAATTCTGAAAAAACTAGCTAGCCATAGAAGACATGGTAAAGCACAGGTATATTCCTCAGGATCTGAATGGGGTATGGTCCAGGCTAAAAGAGAAGATATTCATCCCTGACTGGCCTTAAGAACTTATGCAAGGAGGAAATATAAGATTGAAGGTTGATGACATGCCAAGACTCAGGAGAGGTGGCTGTTTTGTCTAATGCAGAGAAAAAAAGAGATTCGTGGAAAATGGAGAAATAGAGTACTGTGTTCCAAACTAAAGAACAAGATTAATCCCAGAAAGACATCTTAATGAAATCAGATGAGTGATTTACCTTATAGAGTTCAAAATTATGACTGTTCATAATGATGCTAACCAAGGTCAGGAGAATAATTCATGAATAAAGTGAAAATTTCAACAAAGAGACAGAAAATATAAGAAAGTAAAAGTAGAAATCATGGAGCTGAGAAATACACTAATTGGTCAGACAAATAAATGAAAGGGTTCAGCAGAAGACTAGATGAAGCAGAAGAAAGGATAGCAAACTTGAAATGCATGGAATGTATCTATCAGAGCAGCAAAAAGAAAAAAAAAAAGGAATGAAGGAAGCTTAAGGGACTTATGGACAATATCAAGATGACCAACATTTGGCACAAAAACAGACATATGGATCAATGCAACAGAATAGAGAGCCCAGAAATAAATCTGCACACCAATTAATCTTTGACAAAGAAGATAAGAATATACAATGTAGAACAGAGTCTCTTCAGCAAGCGGTGTTGGGAAAGTTGGACGACCACGTGTAAATCAATGAACTAGAATACACTGTCATGCCATGCACAAAAATAAACTCAAAATGACTTAAAGAATATAAGATATGACACTGTAAAACTCCTGGAAGAATGCATATGTAATGCATTCTCCAACATAAATTACACCAATGTTTTAAATTACTCTCCCAAGGAAATAGAAATAAGAGCAAAAATAAGCAATTGGAACCTAATCAAACTTACAAGCTGTTGTAGAGCAAAGGAAACCATAAACAAAATGAAAAGACAACCTACAGACAGGGAGAAAATATTTGATAATTATGAGAACAAAAAGGGCTTAATTTCCAAAATATACAAACAGCTCATAAAACTTAGTAACAAAAAAAAAACAACCTAGTTGAAAAATGGGCATGTCGATTGAAAAAATTACATGCAATCTAAAAGTTGTGAGTTATGTCTTAGTCAGTGGAAATTTTTAGGACTTCTGGTTTAGGAGACAGCATCTCAAGCCATCCTGAGAGAAGTGCTCCAAGAAGGTGAGGGGAGAGCCAGGTTATATAGAAGTATTGTAACAAAGGGCAGGTAGTCTGAACATCAAAAAATTATTATTCAAGAAAACCAGATAACCCAAGTTAAGAAATTTAGCACTTTTTTATGTATGGGAAGATGCAAGAGTCTGGGCTCAAGGAAGTCATTCCTTTAATATGCACCTCAGCCATCTGGGGCCAGTATCCTGTTTTCATGTCCAGAGTTCCTTGGGGCTCACTATAGGATGTGGCTGTATTCTGATGGCTACTAGATGGCAGGTATTCTCCTTCTTGAGTTCTCTTAGGGTTGACTGGCTCAAATTGGAGGGCTACAATGGCTGATGACTGTGGCATCCATTATTGATATGGCAGGAAATATTCCATTTATCAGGCAGAAGCCCTAGACATTTCTCCAAAGAAGATACACAGATGGCCAGCAAGCACATGAACAGATGCTCAGTATCCCTAACTATTAGAGAAATGCAAATCAAAACTACAATGAGGTACCACCTCACACCACTCAGAATGGCCATGATTAAAATGTCTACAAATAACAAATGCTGGAGAGGTTGTCAAGGAAAGGGAACCCTCCTACCCTGTTGATAGAAATGTAAATTGGTGCAGCCACTGTGGAAAACAGTGTGGAGGTTCCTCAAAAATCTAAAAATAGAGTTGCCATATGATCCAGCAATCCAACTCCTGAGCATATATATATAGACAAAGCTATAATTCAAAAGATACATGCACCCTTATATTCAGAGCAGCACTATTCACAATAGCCAACATATGAAAACAACCTAAATGCCCACTGATGGATGAAAGAATGAAGAAGATATGGTGTGTGTGTGTGTGTGTGTGTGTGTGTGTGTGTGTATATATATACACATACATACATACATATATATGGTAGAATACTACTCCACCATAAAAAAGAATGGAGAACAAAATAATACCATTTGTAGCAATATGGATGGACCTAGACACTATCATACAAAGTAAGTCAGAAAGATGAAAAGAGATACCATATGATGCCCCTTATAGTGGAATCTAGAATATGACCCAAATGAACGTATCTATAAAACTGACTCTTAGGAGTCCTTTGGACTGCAAGAAGATCAAACCACTCAGTGCTAAAGGAAGTCAGTCCTGAATATTAATTGGAAGGACTGATGCTGAAGCTCCAATACTTTGGCCACCTGATGCAAAGAACTGACTCATTGGAAAAGAGTGGTGCTGGGAAAGATTGAAGGCACAAGGAGAAGGGGACAACAGAGGCTGAAATGGTTGGATGGCATCACCAACTCGTTGGACATGAGTTTAAGCAAGCTCCAAGAGTTGGTGATAAACAGGGAGGCCTGGTGTGCTGCAGTTCATGGGTTTGCAAAGACTCAGGCATGACTGAGTGACTTAAATGATAAAACAGATTCACAAACATAGAGAATGAACTTGTTATCAAGGGGGAAGGTGGTGGTGAGGGAAGGGTGGATTGAGAGTTTGGGGTTAGCAGATGCAGAATATTATGTATAGAATGGATAAACAACAAGTTCTTACTGTATAACATAGGGAGCTATATTCAATATGTGTGATAAACTATAATGGAAAAGACTATGAAAAAGAATGTATATATATGTATAACTGAATCACTTTGCCCTACAGCAGAAAAGAACACAAGCATTGTGCACCAACTATATTTGAATGAAATAAATTTGAGAAAAAGTCGACCAATACTTTATTATAGGGGTCCCAGATCTTTCTGGGATGGAGAAGGGAATGGCTACCCACTCCAGTATTCTGGCCTGGAGAATTCCATGGACAGAGGAGATTGGGAGGCTATAGTCCATGGGGTCACAAAGAGTCAGACATGATGGAGCAACTTCACTTCACAGGTGACACTAGTGGTAAAGAACCCATCTGCCAGTGCAAAAGACTAAGAGACACAGGTTCGATCCCTGGGTTGGGAAGATCTCCTGGAGAAGGGCATGGCAACCCACTCCAGTATTCTTGCCTGGAGAATCCCAGGGACAGAGGAACCTGGCAGGCTAAGGTCCATAGAGTCACAAAGGTCAGACACAACTGAAATGACTTACCACAGAAGGAAAGAATGAGAAAAGGGGACAATAACCATATCTGAATAAATAATGGTTGGAAATTTCCTTAACTTAGGGATGGACACAGCCATCCAGAACCAGGGAACGCCAATTGCTCAAAAACTTTAATGCAAGAAGACCCATACCAAGACACATCGTAATTAACTGTCAAAAGATAAAGACAAGAAGAGAATTATAAAAGCAACAAAAGGAAAACCTGTTATATACAAGGGATCCTGCATAAGACTGTTAACAGCTTTTTCAGCAGAAATCTGTAGCCAGAAGGAAGAGACTTAATATATTAAATGCTAAAAGGAAAAACAATCTGCCAACCTAGAACACTCTTTCCATCAAAGGTGCCCTTTAGAATTGAAGGAGAGAGTGTTTTCCAGAGAAGAAAAAAATTGACAAACCCCACCACTAAAAGATCAGCCTTAAAATAAATGCCAAAGACTTTCTTTAGCTGAAATAAATGTTCTCATTACTAAAAGAAAAACATATGAAGGTAAATTTCACTGGCAAAGTTAAATATATATTAAAATAAAGATTAATTTAATGTGTTGGTTGTAGATTTATCACTTATAAATCTAGTATGAAGGCTAAAAGAAGCAAAATAAATATAATAATTGTCAGTGGAGACATGAGATAAAATAGTGCTATCAAAAACATTAAATGTTGGGAAGGAGAGTAAATATGTAGAACTTTAGAATTATCCAAATTAATTTGTTATCAATTTTAAATACACTTTCATAAATGCAAGTGGTTTTATGTAAGCTTCATGGTAACCACAAAGAAAAGGTAGACACAAAAAAGATAAAGGAATCAAAGATAAAACTACAGATAATCATCAAATCATAAAGGAAAGGATCAAGAGAAGATAAAGAAAGGAGTTACAAAACAGCAACAAGTTCAGATCTACCAATGATCACTTTAAATGTATGGACTAAAAGTTTCCCAATCAAAAGACAGAGTGGCTTAAATATATTTTAAAAACAAAAAATAAGACCCATCTCTATGTTGCTCACAAGAGATTCACTTAACTTTAAGAATACACATGGACTGAAAGGAAAGAAAAAAGAAAGATATTCCATGTAAATGGTAAAACAAAACAATAAACTATGGTGGTTATATCAGATTAAATAGACTTTAAGACAAATTCTGCAACAACAGACTAAGAAGCCCACTGTAAAATGATAGTCATTAAAACAAGAATATATAACATTTGTAAATATGCACACAGCCAGAGGAGCGAAGAAATACATAAAGCAAATATTAACAGACTTAAGGGAGAAATAGACAGTGATTCAATAATAGCAAGAGACTTTAATGCCCCACTTTAATCAATGGAGAAATCATCTAGACAGAATGTCAATAAAGAATCATTGGCTTTAAAGTGAAACATGATACATCAGCTGGATATATATGTCTGTATAACATACAGAACATTCTATCTGAAAGCAAGAGTACATATAGAGCATTCTCCCAGATAGATCTTACATTACCACAGAGAAAAGTCAATAAATATCAGAATATCACATCATACCAAGCATCTTTTCTGACCACATTGATATGTCACTGGAAATTAATTACAAGTTAAAACTGGAAAATATGCAAATACGTGAATATTAAACAACATAATACTGAATATACATTGGTTCAAAGAACAACTTAAAATATATAGGCAGTGCTGTTATATCTGTTGTGTGATGGAATGGCCCTAAAAAAAGAGTTCTTTTAATTCTCCAACCTTACCTCTGATAAAGAACCTAGGACTGGGAAATAGTATTTATTTATTAAGGTCACACAGAATTTTAGTGGGAAAAACTAAGAATAGAATGTATTGAGTTGGCTTAAACTTTGTTCAGGTTTTTCTGTAATGAAACTTTTGTCCAACCCAATAATTTTCATTACTTTGTCAATACAGGTCCATATAGTCAAAGCTATGGTTTTTCCAGTAGTCATGTATGGATGTGAGAACTGGACTATAAAGAAAGCTGAGTGTCAAAGAATTGATGCTTTGAACTGTGGTGTTGGAGAAGACTCTTGAGAGTTGCTTGGACTGCAAGGAGATCCAACCAATCAATCCTAAAGGAAATCAGTTCTGAATATTCATTGGAAGGACTGGAGCTGAAGCTCCAATACACTGCCGCCTGATACAAAGAGATGCCTTGTTTGAAAAGACCCTGATGCTGGAAAAGATTGAAGGCAGGAGGAGAAGAGGATAATAGAAGATGAGATGATAGGATGGCATCACTGAGTCGATGAACATGAGTTTGAGCAAGCTTCGGGAGTTGGTGATGGACAGGGAAGCCTGGCATGCTCTAGTTCATGGGGACACAAAGAGTTGGACAGGACTGAGTGACTGAACTGAACTGAAAAATTTTCATGAGACATCTCTTTTGTCTATCTGATATATCTCACAGGTTCTCAGATCTATATATAAATACATATTCAACATACAAAAAATATTTCAATAAACTTCATAAGACAAATGAAAATAGAAATCCAACATACCAAAATTTGTGGGATGCAGTAAAAGTGATTCTGAGTGGGAATTCCACAGCAATAAATCCTTATATAAAAAAAAAACTTTAAAAAACTTAACATCAAAGAAAAAATAAGTTTAAAGTTAGAAGGATGGAGGAAATAAAGATTGATCAAAAATAAAGGTCAAATAAAGACTGTCAAGACAATAGAAAAGATCAGTGAAACACAGTAATCTATACTTACCAAGAAAAAGAAGACTCAAAATCAGCAATGAAGAGAGACATTAAACTTGGTATATCAGAAATACAGAGGCTTATAAGAGACTACTATGAACAATCATCTGCCAATGAACTGGAAAGCTAGAAGCTATAGATAAATTCTTAGAAATAAATAGACTACCAAGACTAAAGAAGGAAGAAAAGAAAAATCTGAATGTACCTATTTCTACTAAGGATATTTAATCAGTAATCTAAAATCTTCTAGCAATTAAAAGTTTAGGGTCAGATGCTTCACTGATTAATTCTACCAAAGATTTAAAGTAGAACTAATGCCAAACCTTTAAAACTCTCACAAAAATTTAAAAAATAGAAGAAGAGAAGAGAAAGTTTGTAAACTTATTTTCTAAGGCCAGCATTACCCTTATATCAAAATTAGATAAAGACACTACAAGAAAAGAAAATTATAGGCCAACATCCTTGATGAACAGAGATACAAAAATCCTAAAAAATATTAGCAAAATAATTCAACAGTACATTAAAAGGCTTATACTTTATGATCAAGTGGAATTAATTCCAGGCATGCAAAAATGGTTAAACATCTGCAAATCAATAAATGTGGTACTCTATATTAACAAAATAAAGGGTTAAAATCACTTGAAACATCTTAATGGATGCACAAAAAGGCATTTGACAAAATCCAAGTTAATTTGTGATAAAAAAAACACTCCACAACATGGGTATAAAGGGAAACTATCTTAGCATAATAAAAGCCATATACAACAGGCCCACAGCTAACATTATATTCAAAATTGAAAAAGTGAAAGCTTTTCTTCTAAGATTAGGAATAAGACAGTAATTTCTACTCACTCCACTTATATTCATCATGGTACTAGAAGTCCTAGCCAAAGGAATTAAGCAAGAGAAATAAATAAAGGCACTGAATCAGAAAGGGAAAAATACAAAAGTCTCTCTTTGCAGATGATCTGCTATTATATAGAGAAAACACTAAAGACTCCACCAAAACACTGTTAGAACTAATCAAGAAATTGAGCAATGTTAAAAGATGTAAAATTAATATAAAATATTGGTTGTTACACTAATGGCAAACTGTTACAAAGAGGAATTAAGAATACAATGCCATTTACAGATGCATCATAAAGAATAAAATACCTAGGACTAAATTTATCCAAGGAGGTGAAAATATTTATGTTAAAAATTATAAGACACTGATGAAAGAAGCTGAAGAAGACACAAATAACTGGAAAGATATTCTGTGATCATGAATTAGAAGAATCACTATGTTCAGTTCAGTTCAGTTCAGTCGCACAGTCGTGTCCAACTCTTTGTGACCCCATGAACGCAGCACGCCAGGCCTCCTGTCCATCACCAACTCCCGGAGTTCACTCAGACTCACATCCACTGAGTGCTTGATGCCATCCAGCCATCTCATCCTCAGTCGTCCCCTTCTCCTCCTGCCCCCAATCCCTCCCAGCATCAGGATCTTTTCCAATGAGTCAACTCTTCTCATGAAGTGGCCAAAGTACTTGAGCTTCAGTTTGAGCATCATTCCTTCCAAAGAAATCCCAGGGTTGATCTCCCTCAGAATGGACTGGTTGGATCTCCTTGCAGTCCAAGGGACTCTCAAGAGTCTTCTCCAACACCACAGTTCAAAAGCATCAATTCTTCTGTGCTCAGCCTTCTTCAGAGTCCAACTCTCACATCCATACATGACCACAGGAAAAACCATAGCCTTGACTAGACGGACCTTAGTCGGCAAAGTAATGTCTCTGCTTTTGAATATACTATAAATATATTTTTGTTTGTAACACTTTTTAACCTATTTGCTTTATTTAATTATTATTATTTTTAATATAAATGTATTTACTTTAATTGGAGGCTAATTACTTTACAATATTATATTGGTTTTGCCATACATCAACATGAATCCACCATGGGTGAAACACATGTACCTATCTGCTTTGAAAGACAGCTTCATAAAACTAAAGATGTGTTGATAAGTAGGCTGTATATTGTATAAGGATGCTATTTTTATAACAGAAAAAGGACAAGGAATAGAAATACATTGTAGCAAAGTTACTATATACTGTTTGAATAAATTAGAATTAATCTGAACTAGATTTTTCTAAAGTGTTAATTATAATCTTCAGGGAAACCAATAAAAATAGTTTAAAATTTTTCAAAAATACAATAAAAGGAAATAAGAAGGGAATAAAATGGTACACTAACAGTATCTATTTAAAAGGTATAAGACATAGAGATGGAAGATGAAAGAGTTTGTGGCCAAGATGACAGTATAGGAAGACCCTGAATTCACCTGCTTCCATAGGCACACCAAATTAACAATTATTTTCAGAGCAACATTGACAAGAAAGACTATAATCTAGCAGAAAATATCTTCTATAACTAAAGATAGGAATAAGGAACCAGGAAATGGGTAAGAGAAGCAGGGTCACACAGTCAAGAGACTTACCTCTAGCAGCAACCAGCAAACAGGAGGATAATTATAATTGTAGAGGTTCTCTCCAAGGAGCAAGGGGCCAAAGCCCCATATCAGGCTCCTCAATTCATGGATGCTGCATTGGGAAGAACATTTAGGTTTGAAGTCCAATGAGGCTTACTTTCTATAGAGCCCGAGGGCTATGGAAGATAGAGATATTACTCTTTAAGGATGCACACAAAATCTTACACACTGTTGGGACTCAAGGAAGAAGCAGTAATTTTGAAAGATGTTTGAGGTCAGACTCACCAGTATTGGCCCTGTGATCCTATAGGGTTTCACAGCTAGCTGCTTCATGATCTCACTTCAATAACTAGGGGCCAACAGCCTCTGTATGAAGCTTGGTCTGGAAAACCAACAGTCATATATACCAGCCTGCCCATATAGTCAGCCCATCACAACAGAGGGACTCACAGGCCACATAGCACTGGTATATAAAAAGACATAGATCTGGTGACTAGAGGGCATGCACTGCTGGGACTCATAGGCCACCTCCTACAAAAGGCCACTTCTCCAGGTTCAGGAAATGTAACAATAAAATACACAAAACCTATAAAATACATGAAAATAAAAATGGCAAATTAGGAAAAACTGGGCAACAAAGGAATATGTTTCAAAGCAAGGAACAAGATAAAACCCCAGAAGAATTAAATAAAGTGGAGATAGGCAGCCTACCCAATAAAGAATTCAAAGTAATGATTGTAAAAACTATTTAAAAAACTGACAAAAAGACTAGATGAGTAGAGTGAGAAATTAGAAGTTTTTAATACAAAGTTAGAAAAATTTAAAGAAGAAGCAGAGATGAATATAACAATTGAAATGAAAAATACACTAAAGGGAATCAACAATAGATTAGATGGTATAGAGGAAAGGATCAGTGATCCGAAGAGAGAATATTGGAAGCTAAGCAGAAAACAACAACAACAACAACAACAAAACACTAGGATAATTTAATAGACCTCTGAAACAACATCAAGCATACTGACATTAGCATTATATGGGTCCCAGAAGGAGAAAGGGGGGGGGGGGGCAGAAAACATATTTAAAGGCATAATAGCTGAAAACATCCCTAACTTGGCAAAAGGAACAGATAGCTACTGGAAGCAAAGAGAGTCTCAAACAAAATCAACTGAAAGAGGACCACGCCAAGACATACTCCTATTAAAGAGACAAATCTTAAAGATAAAGAGTGGGAGAGGAAGAGGGTGGGATGATTTGGGAGAATGGCATTGAAACATGTATAATATCATATAAGAAACAAATCACCAGTCCAGGTTTGATGCAGGATACAGGATGCTTGGGGCTGGTACACGGGGATGACCCAGAGGAATGGTATGGGGAGGGAGTGGGAGGGGGGTTCAGGATGGGGAACATGTGTACACCTGTGGCAGATTCATGTTGATGTATAGCAAAACCAATACAATAATGTAAAGTAATTAGCCTCCAATTAAAATAAATAAATTAAAAAATAATAATAAAAAAAGAGAATATTAAAAATAGCAAGAGAAAAGCAACAAGTAATGTACAAGGGAATTCCCATATATCTAGAAGCTGACACATCAACAAAAATTCTGTAGGCCAGAATATCTTTAAAGTGATGAAAGGGAAAATCTACAACCAAGAATACTCTCCTGTCGTTTATATTTGACAGAAAGATCTAAAGTTTTAGAGACAAGCAAGACCTAAAAGACGTCAGCATCACCAAACTATCTTTACAGGAAATTATTAAAGGGACCTCTCAAAGCAAAAAAAGAAAAGGTCACAACTAGAAACATGAAAATTACTAAAGGAAAAATCTCATTGACAGATGCAAAACCACAGTAGACATAGTACACTAACCATGTATAAAGCTAAGACAAAAGTAGTAAAATGATCTATATCCACAATAACTAGTTAAGGGATACAGAAGCAAAAAGTATAAAATATAAGGTCTAAAAACAGTAATCATTGGGGCAGGGGAGTAAAAATTCAGGGTTCAAAATGAGTTTGAACCTGAGAGATCAGCCACTTAAAATCATCACACACACCCACACCCACCTCTCTCACTGTAACCCTGTACCAAAAATCTGCAGCAGATACACACATGAAAAGGAGAAAGGAATCCAAACAGCAGTAAAGATAGTCATCAAATCACAAGGTCAGAGAACAAAAGATGAAGAACAACAAAGAACTACAAAACAACCCAAAACAATTAACAAAATGGGGAAAAGTACATGCCTATCAGTAATTATTTAAATGTAAATGCACTAAATGCTTCTATCAAAAGATAAAGACTACAGCTAGAACAAATAATTTCAAGATTTGTATGGAAATACAAAAAACCTTGAATTGCCAAAGCAATCTTGAGAAAGAAGAATGAAACTGGAGGAATCAACCTGCCTGACTTCGGGCTCTACTACAAAGCCACAGTCATCAAGACAGTATGGTACTGGCACAAAGACAGAAATATAGATCAATGGAACAAAATAGAAAGCCCAGAGGTAAATCCACACACCTATGGACACCTTATCTTCGACAAAGGATGCAAGAATATACAATGGAGAAAAGATAATCTCTTTAACAAGTGGTGCTGGGAAAACTGGTCAACCACTTGTAAAAGAATAACACTAGATCACTTTCTAACACCATACACAAAAAATAAACTCAAAATGGATTAAAGATCTAAACATAAGACCAGAAACTATAAAACTCCTAGAGGAGAACATAGGCAAAACACTCTCTGACATAAATCACAGCAGGATCCTCTATGATCCACCTCCCAGAATACTGGAAATAAAAGCAAAAATAAACAAATGGGATCTAACTAAAATTAAAAGCTTCTGCACAACAATGGAAACTATAAGCAAGGTGAAAAGACAGCCTTCTGAATGGGAGAAAATAATAGCAAATGAAGCAACTGACAAACAACTAATCTCAAAAATATACAAGAACATATGCAGCTCAAGTCCAGAAAAATAAATGACCCAATCAAAAAATGGGCCAAAGAACTAAATAGACATTTCTCCAAAGAAGACATACGGATGGCTAACACACATGAAAAGATGCTCAACATCACTCATTATCAGAGAAATGCAAATCAAGACCACAATGAGGTACCATTTCACACCAGTCAGAATGGCAGCAATCCAAAAGTCTACAAGCAATAAATTCTGGAGAAGGTGTGGAGAAAAGGGAACCCTCTTACACTGTTGGTGGGAATGCAAATTAGTATAGCCACTATGGAGAACAGTGTGGAGATTCCTTAAAAAATTGCAAGTAGATCTGCCTTATGACCCAGCAATCCCACTGTTGGGCATACACACTGAGGAGACCAGAATTGAAAGAGACACATGTACCCCAATGTTCATTGCAGCACTGTTTATAATAGCCAGGACATGGAAGCAACCTAGATGTCCATCAGCAGATGAATGGATAAGAAAGCGGTGGTACATATACACAATGGAGTATTGCTCAGCCATTAAAAAGAATACATTTGAATCAGTTCTAATGAGGTGGATGAAGCTGGAGCCTATTATACAGAGTGAAGTAAGCCAGAAAGAAAAACACCAATACAGTATACTAACGCATATATATAGAATTTAGAAAGATGGTAATGATAACACTCTATGTGAGACAGCAAAAGAGACACAGATGTATAGAACGGACTTTTGGACTCTGTGGGAGAGGGAGAGGGTGGGATGATTTGGGAGAATGGTATTGAAACATGTATACTATCAGGTAAGCAATGAATCGCCAGTCTATATTCAATACAGGATACAGGATGCTTGGGGCTGGTGCACGAGGATGATCCAGAGAGATAATATGGGGTGGGAGGTGGGAGGGGAGTTCAGGATTGGGAACTCATGTACACCCATGGCTGATTCATGTCAATGTATGTCAAAACCAATACAGTATTGTAAAGCAAAATAAAGTAAAAAAAAAAAAAAAAACTAATTGAGTCAGATCTAAAGCATATAGTGACTCAAAGGGATGGAAAAGCTATTCCATGCAAATTGAGATGAAAAGTAAGGTGAGGTAGCCATACTTGTATCAGACAAATTAGACTTTAAGACAACAAATGTAATGAGACAAAGAAGGATATTATATAATGATCAAGGGATCAATTCAAGAAGATATAATAATTGTAAATATATATGCACCCAACAGAGGAGCACCTAAATACATGAAGCAAATATTAACAGACATGAAGGGAGAAATTGATAGTAACACAGTAATAGTAGAGAACTTTAACACAACATTATCATCAACAACAGATCATCCAGATAGAAAGTCAACAGGGAAACACTGGCTTTAAATGACTCAGTATGCCAAATGGACTTAACAGATATATCTATATATATGGTACACAGAAGCAGAGTGCACATTCTTTTCCAGTCACATGGAACATTCTCCAGGACAGATCACAAGGTAGGTTAAAAGACAAGCCTCAGAAAATCTAAGAAAATTGAAACATCAAACATATTTTCCAAACACAACATTATGAGTTGATGTCAGAAAATGTAGGCAAGAATGTGGATAAAAGGAAACCATAGCACACTATTGGTGGGAATGTAAATTGGTGTAACCATTATGGAAAATAGTATGCAAATTCCTCAAAGAATTAAAAACAGAACTACCATATGATCTGGCAATACCATTCCCAGATACTCATTTGAAGAAAGTGAGAACACTAATCAGAAAAGATATATGCACCCACATGTTCATTGCAGCATTGTTTATAATTGCCAAGATATGGAAGCAACCAAAGTGAACATCAGTAGATGAATGGATAAAGATGTGATATATATACTCAATGAAATGTTATTGAGCCATAAAGAACATAATTTTACCATTTGTGACAACATGGATGGACTTAGAGGATATATACTAAGTGAAATAAGGCAGACAGAAAAACACATACTGTATAATTTCATTTACATATAGAATCTAAAAAATGGATGAACAAATGTAATATAATATAAAGAGTTAAGATCAGAGAACAAACAGGCATTTACTAGAAGGGAGGGAGAATGCATGAGGAAAGGAATAGGAAAGGGAGATAAACATGAACAATTACAGTTACAAAATAAATAAGTAACAGGTATGAAATATACAGTGTGGAGGCAATATAGTCAATAACCATGTAGTATCTTTGTATGGTTACATATTATAATAAGACTTATCATGGTGATCAGTTTGAAGTGTAAAGAAATATGTAATCACTATGTTGTACAACAGGAGCTAACAGTGCTAGAGGTTAATTATACTTCAAAAACAAACTCATTGAAAAAGAGACCAAATTTGTGGTTATCAGAGGTGGGAATGGAGGTGGGGGGAGGCAGAATCAGATGAAGGCAATCAAAAGGTACAAACTTCAAGTTATAAGATAAATAATTACCAGGGATATAACATGCAGCATATAAGTATAATTCATACTCCTGTATGTTTTCTTAGCAATATGAATGTTAAGACAGTAAGTCCTAAGAGTTCTCATTAGAATGAAAAAAACATTTTTCTGTATCTTTTATTTTGCACCTATACTTAATGATGAATGTTCACTAAACTTTATGATGGAAGTAAATCAAATCATTATGCTATATACCTTAAACTTACACAGTGCTGTTTACCAATAACACAATAAAACTAAAAAATATTTTTAAAAAGATATTTTAAAAAAGTCTTTAAAAATGATAGTGGGAACAGACTATATCCTATAGATATTAATAGGATAATGATGTCATATTAATATATATGAATATTAAAAGGATGATAGTGTAATGTTATTATGTGTTAATTTTATGCTGATACATTCAAATATCTAGTTGAAATATCATAACCATATTGGTTTTATCCTAGAAATGCAAGGTTAATTCAACATGTTAAAATTACAATGTAATTCACTAAATCAACAGACTTAAGAAATATCATATGACCATCTCAACAGATGCAAAAAAAACATTTGACAAAATTCAACACCCATTCATTATTTAAAACCTCTCTCAGCTAAAGAGAGAGTTTCTCAATCTAAAAAGAGAGAAATATATACAGAAAACAATACCAAAATGAGAGCTATAAACTTTATAGTTATATTAAATGTAAGATAGTTAAATATTCTAATCAAAAGGCAGCATTTGCTCATAATTAAAAAAATATATACTATTATATGCTGTGTATGAGAAACACACTTTAGATTGAGACATAAATAAGTTGAAGGTAAAAGGATGGGGAAAGGCATTCTATGAAAGAGTAACCAAAAGATAGCTGTAGTGGCTGTTCTAATTCCATATAAAATAAATATATGATAAAATTGTTACTAGAGTCAAAAGGAAACTAATTACAATGACCAGAGGGTCAATACCTCAAGATGTTAATAATTATAAATTCTATATATGCATGTGCATACGTACACTCATCTAACAACAAGCCCTCAAAATTACTGCAAATACTGACAAAATTAAAGAGAAGATGATAGTAATGTTTGGAAACTTCAATATACAACTTTTAAAATAGGATATAACAATATTGCAGATGACCAACAATAAAATAAAGGATTTGAACAATACTATAAACTAACTAGACTTAATATTTATAGACCACATCACCCAATGAGAGTAGAATACACATTATTCTTAAACACAGAATATTCTCCCAAACATACCAGATGTGAATCTATAAGACAAGCTTTAACAAATTTAAAAGGATTAAAATCATACAAAGTATGATACTGGAAAACAGTGTATTAAGATTAGAAATCAACAATAGAAAGAAATTTAGAAAACACAAATCATAGAAATGAAACAATACATGCATAACCAACCAACAAGAAACTTCCAGATAAATGAAAATGACAATGCAATACAACATAAGAGCAATACTATGCCAACAACTTAGATAATAAGAGGAAAATTTTTTAGGAGGACACAAACTACTCCGTTATCTGAGTCATCATGTAAATGCCTATACTATAAAAAATCTCAAATTAATAACCTAACCTTTCATCTTAAGAAACTAGAAGATAAAATTAAACCAAAATAAACGGAGGGAAATAATAAAGACTAGAATATAAATAAATGAAATACAAAGTAACAAAATTGTAGAGAACACTAATGAAAGCAAACACTAGTCCTTTGAAAAGAATAAAACTGACAAACCTTTTGCTAGACTAAGAAAAAAAGAAGACTCAACTTACTATAATACTGACAGGAAAAAATGAGAAAATATCATTAACAAATTTACAGAATAAAGTATCATAAGAGAATTCTGTAAGCAATTTATGCCAACAAATCAGACAAATTATACTCAGTGGAAAAATTGATTAAATAGAACTTGAACAAGTAAAAATTTCAGCAAACAACAAACTTCCCATAAAGAAAAACCTAGACCTAGATGGCTTCACTGGTGAATAATATCAAATATTTTAAAAAGAATTAGTAATATTCCCTCACAAACTCTTTCAGAATGATAGAAATACAAGAAATACTCCCAGGTCATTCTACAAGTTGAGTATTATCTTAATACTAAGACTAGATTTAAAAAATCACAAGAAAACTATGTGGCTATACCCTTCCTAAATATAAAGACAAAAATGTCAGCAAAATACTAGTAAAATGATTATATACCATGATCAAATAAGAGTAATCCCAGGAATGTAGTATTCATTTAGCATCTCAAAAATGAATGAATTGCAATATATGACATTAAAAGAATAAAGAACAAAACCATATGAACACATCCATAAACACAGAAAAAGTATTTGGCAAAACCCAATATACTTTCATAATAAAAACACTGAACAAACTAGGAATAGAAGGGAATTTCCTCAGCCTGATAAAGATCATCTATGGCTTCCCTGGTGGCTGAGACGGTAAAGAATCCACCTGAAATGCAAGAGACCCAGGTTCGATCCTTGGGTTGGGAAGATCCCTGGAGCAGGGAATAGCTACCCACTCCAGTATTCTTGCCTGGAGAATTCCATGGACAGCAGAGCCTAGTGGGCTATAGTCCATAAGGTTGCAAATTGTTGAACGTGACTGAGAAACTGACACTTTGGCTTTTCATAAAAACTCACAACTAAAATACTCAATGGTGAGTGACTGAATTCTTTCTCCCTAAAGTCAGAAATAAGGGTGCTTGCTTCTATTAACTTTTATTGAACATTGTACTGGAGGTTACAGCCAGAGCAATTAGGAAGAAAAGGAAGTTAAAGGCATCCAGACTGGAAAGAAAGATTTAAAATTATATTTATACATGACATTATCTTGTATAGAGAAAATCCTAAGGAATCCACTAAAAATCTGCAAGAACTAACAAAGTTCAGCACAACTGTAAGATATAAGATCAATATAACCCAGCAATTTCATTACTATCTATATATATATCTATCTAAGGGAAAGGAAAATTATGTTCACACAAAAACTTGCACACAAATGCTCATGGCAGCATTATTCATAATAATCAAAAGGCAAAACAACCCAATAGACATCTGATAGGGAATAAATAAACAAATGAAGGATATCCATACTATGGAATACTATATGGCAATAAAAAGAGTAAAGTACTGATGCATAATATGAAAAAACCTTGAAAACATTATGCTAAGTGAAAAAAGTCTACTCACAAAGGACAAAATATTGTATGATTCTACTTATATAAATTGTCTAGAATAGGAAAATATAGAGACCGAATATAGATCAATAGCTGACTGAGACTGGAATGAGGAATGGTTACTAATCAGTTCAGTGATTTTTACTGGGATGAAAACAATGTTTAAAATTAGATATCGTTGAAAGTTGAACAACTATGTGGCAATAGTAAAAACCACTGAAGTGTGTTTTTTAAAAGGGTGAATTTTATATTATGTAAATATTAACTCAAAAATGCCATGTTGAAAAAAGTCAGTATAATACAAATCAGTATTTCTTAACCTTTTTTTGTTATTATATGAAAAGGCAAACTGATAGGATAGCAAAAGAGAAACTCCCCAGGTCAATAGGTGCCCAATATGCTACTGGAGATCAGTGGAGAAATAACTCCAGACACAATGAAGGGATAGAGCCAAAGCAAAAACAATCCCCAGTTATGGATGTGACTGGTGATAGAAGCAAGATCCGATGCTGTAAAGAGCAATATTGCATAGGAACCTGGAATGTCAGGTCCATGAATCAAGACAAATTGGAAGTGGTCAAACAAGAGATGGCAAGGGTGAACGTCGACATTCTAGGAATCAGCGAACTAAAATGGACTGGAATGGGTGAATTTAACTCAGATGACTATTATATCTACTACTGTGGGCAGGAATCCCTCAGAAGAAATGGAGTAGCCATCATGGTCAACAAAAGAGTCCGAAATGCAGTACTTGGATGCAATCTCAAAAATGACAGAATGATCTCTGTTCGTCTCCAAGGCAAACCATTCAATATCACA
>SJXQ01010737.1:0-87191 GCA_006408695.1 Aepyceros melampus
TACCTGAATGGTCTAGTGGTTTTCCTTAATGTCTTCAATTTAAGTCTGAATTTGGCAATAAGGAGTTCATGATCTGAGTGACAGTCAGCTCCTGGTCTTGTTTTTGTTGACTATATAAAGCTTCTCCATCTTTGGCTGCAAAGAATATAATCAGTCTGATTTCGGTGTTAACCATCTGGTGATGTCCATGTGTAGAGTCTTCTCTTGTATTGTTGGAAGATGGCAGTTGCTATGACCAGTGCATTTTCCTGGCAAAACTCTATTAGTCTTTCGCCTGCTTCATTCCGTATACCAAGGCCAAATTTGCCTGTTACTCCAGGTGTTTCTTGACTTCCTACTTTTGCATTCCAGTCCCCTATAATGAAAAGGACATCTTTTTTGGGTGTTAGTTCTAAAAGGTCTTGTAGGTCTTCATAGAACCATTCAATTTCGCTTCTTCAGCATTACTGGTTGGGCACAGATTTGGATTACTGTGATATTGAATGGTTTGCCTTGGAAACCAACAGAGATCATTCTGTCGTTTTTGAGACTGCATCCAAGAACTGCATTTCAGACTCTTTTGTTGACCATGATGGCTACTTCATTTCTTCTAAGCGATTCCTGTCTGCAGTAGTAGATATAATGGTCATCTGAGTTAAATTCACCCATTCCAGTCCATTTTAGTTCGCTGATTCCTAGAATGTCGACATTCACCCTTGCCATCTCTTGTTTGACCACTTCCAATTTGCCTTCATTCATGGACCTAAGGAGAAACGGCTGCGCTTTGCTGGAGCAGCCATGAAGAGATACCCCACGTCCAAGGTAAAAGAAACCCAAATAAGACGGTAGGTGTTGTAAGAGGGCATCAGAGGGCAGACACACTGAAACCATAATCATAGAAAACTAGTCAATCTAATCACACTAGGACCACAGCCTTGTCTAACTCAATAAAACTAAGCCATGCCCATGGGGCCACCCAAGACAGGCAGGTCATGGTGGAGAGGTCTGACAAAATGTGGTCCACTGGAGAAGGGAATCGCAAACCACTACAGTATTCTTGCCTTGAGAACCCCATGAACAGTATAAAAAGGCAAAATGATGGGATACTGAAAGAGGAACTCCCCAGGTCAGTAGGTGCCCAATATGCTACTGGAGATCAGTGGAGAAATAACTCCAGAAAGAATGAAGGGATGGAGCCAAGTTGTGGATGTGACTGGTGATAGAAGCAAGGTCCAATGCTGTAAAGAACAATATTGCATAGGAACCTGGAATGTCAGGTCCATGAATCAAGGCAAATTGGAAGTGGTCAAACTTTTATTATAGTTAATTTATAATCTGCATTTGCCATTATAGTCAAGCTTATTCAGAGAAATAAGCCAAAATTATAAGGGCAAGAGACTGCAACTACACTCTGGGTATCTATCAAACTACAGAAACTGATGATATAAACTGGTGGTTTTCAAGATTACCTGGTAAACCATAACTAAATCAGTTAACATCTACTGAGCACTTCTCTTGCAGTTTGTATTAGGTGCTTAAACACAAACAATTTCACTCATTAAATTCTAAAAATATATATTTAATTCTCATTCACAGAGTTCTTGGCAGAGTTGAATTTTGATGTTCCTGTTGTCTTTCTTTCTGTCCCAAAAGCTCTGTTTTAAGTTCTCCAGGTTTGGGTGGAATTTCAGGTATTGTCTATAAAATACAAAAACAAAATATACAGATAGCCATGCTTTTTTACACTGTGAATGTGACCTGAAATACATCAAAGAAAGTAAAAAGTAAAAATGAACAAAAGTTCCCTGCCACTCAATGATAAATATTATGAGGACCTGCTGATGATCTAAGTTACTTTCTAGCCCTCTGTTTACAGCTATCACCATGGCTACAGCTTAAGTACTAAAGGACTCACAGAAAGTTTGCATCAATATTAATTGACAGGCCACAAATTTGAAGAAGGTTTCCCACATTGGGAAATTCTTTCCTGCACTATTTTACTGACTTCTCTAACTCGCCTAGCCAGAAAACAGGTATTAGGAATCAATTCATTTGTTAAGAAACAGTGCCTACTATGTGCAAAGCATAAAGCAGTAGGCAAAAAAAATTACAATACTGCCTTCAAGAAAGCTGACTTCTCAAAAATTTGTAAAAGCTTTAGTAAGATAATAATTCACAAACCATGGTATGGTTTAAATATTGGTATGGTATGGTTTAAATACCACCTATTTAAATATTCAATACCTTTGGTATAGCCACAAAGTTGCACATCCACCACTATAATAAATTTAGAGAACATTTCATCACCCCAAAAAGAAACCCCAAACCCATTAGCACTCATCCCCATTTCCACACAACCCTCGCACCACCAAGCCACTGCCCTGTCTAAAGGTATGCCTCTTCTGAACATTTCATATAAATGTATCACACAACATGCGGTCTTTCATGACTAGTTTTTTTCACTTAGCATTTTTTCAAGATTCATCCATATTGTCACTATATCAATACTTCCTTTTAGGACCAAAAAATACTCCATTGTATTTATTTATTTATCCACTCACCATGTATCCATTTATTTACATGGATACAAATAAATGTATCCATTTATTTATCCACTCACCAATTAATGGATATTTATTTGGATTGTTTCCACTGTTTGGCTAAAGTGACAATTCAACTTTGATTAAAAGAAAGCACTTATTTACATACTAAATACATAACCAATTTTAATATGATTTTGGCATCAAAAGTCAGCAATGTTGGCACAGGTCCTAAATAGCAGTTTTTGTATATATGGCTATTTCTGGAGACACAGCCAAAATAAATGCTTTAACAAGGAACTGTGCTCAATAGTATATGGAGAGGAGTTTCAGGGAGAATGGATACATGTAGATGTATGGCTGAGTCCCTCTGCTGTCCACCTGAAACTATCACAGTGTTAACTGGCTACACTCCAAAACAAAATTAACTAAGATGTCAAAAGAAGAAAATATCATAGTAAGTGGTGTAGAGAAAGGCTTTCAATATTTTAATTCAGAAATGTAAAATTCAAAATGTCTAAAGTGCACTTTACTTAAAATGATTTAGGATGAAAAAAAATTATGATCAACAATAACAAAAAAAAACAGTGCTTTAAAATGAGTCCAAAGACTGTCTTTTGACCTACTATGCCTCCAGTAGTAAACAGATGATAAGTTAAGAAAAACAGAACAAGTAAAAGTAATGCCAGGGAGAAGGAAATGCAAAAGGGAAGGCTGAGGAGAAAACACTCAATTCCAGGAGAGAACATCTGCCTTGAGTCTTTGAATCTGCTCCTGGACTGGATGATTAGGAAAAGGTGCCCTTAAAGCACCAGTTCCAAACCTTTCTGGCACCAGGAACTGATTCTGTAGAAGACAATTTTTCCATAGCTCAGGGGTGGGGAGTGGGGAATGATTTCGGGATGATTCAAGCACATGACATTTATTGTGCACCTAATTTCTTAATCAAATGCTGCTGCTGATCTGACAGGAGGTACCGTCCAAAGCCTGGAGCTCAGGGACAACTGCCTTAGAGCTTCTGCCTTAAGACAGCACTGAGCACAAGCCCCAGGCAGCCCTCCTGATCTCCTCTGCTGTGAAATGCACCCCAACTTCTAGCTGTATAGGCTGAAAGACTCCTGCAAAGGCTGGTGATAGTTACAATGGTGACAATAACTGCTGGAACAATACCAACAGACATGGATAAAAGAACACAAATACCTTAAGTGTTAGTAAAGCCAACAGCCTCCTACACACAGCCCTGCCAGCCCTGGTCATCAAGTCCCTACAGAGGTCCCCCACTGCCGATGTCACCAGCCAGTCAGGATGAGGTGGCCTGAGACACGTCAATATGCCCCTTCTAGAGATTCCTGTCCCATGCCACCTCCTCCCAAGGTCCAGGCAGCTGCTGGTAACAATCCTTGAACGTTCTCACTGATGAGATGGGAGAATGAGGGGTCAATTCCCAGGTATTCCTCTCTTTGTGAAACCTATTTGATGTCTATTCCTGCACAAGCTAAAGACCAAACAAACTGCATTTCTGTGGAAGGTTCTTACCCCTTCCTGTCTCTACTAACCTTGATGATTCCCTAAAATTCAAGAGAAACAGTCTAAAGTGGTAAGAAAGAGCTACTGTCGCATTGTTTGCACAAAACCTAGATACCAACTAAATGTCTGCAGAGAATTGAGTAAATAATATAGGGAATATCTATATTATGAAATACTATTCAATGACCAGAAAGAAAAAAAGCTATTAATATAAACAAATCTATCCATACAGTCATTAGCCAAAACAAGGAATCCACGGAGAAACATGTATATGAGTTTTTGTTTGTATGAGGAAAAAGCACCCCATAAACTAACTCTGTGTGTGTGTGTGTGTGTGTCTGTGTGTGTGTCTGTGTGTGTAAAAATCTGGAAGAATATACCAACCAATGAATGGAGTTACACTGGGGAGTAGACTGGAGAAAGGGGGTCATCAGTGGGGGGGATTTTTCACTTTTAGTCTTTGTGTGCTGTACAAGTTGCTTTCAGTCGTGTCCAATTCTTTGCAACCCTATGTACTGTAGCCCACCAGGCTCCTCTGTCCATGGGATTCTCCAGGTAAGAATACTGGAGTAGGTTGCCATGCCCTGCTCTAGGGAATCCTCCCAACCCAGGTGTCCTGTGTCTCCTGCATGGCAGGTGGATTCTTTACCACTGAGCCACCAGGGAAGCCCATTCACATCCATAGCATAAAACACTAAGTACACTCCTGCAATTATTTGCACTGTACTTCCTTGCCTCCATCTCCCCAGGACCATAACTCCTCAGAAGTATCTCTAGCTGCCAGTTCTAATCCAAAGAATGCTTATTAAATTCCTCCCTCCTTTGCAGGCCTACATTCACTCCTTCATTCAACATATATTTACTGGGCATCTACTACACTCTAAGATCTTTTCTATATGATTGATTGAGACAGGACAGCAAACCAGACAGGCAGTCTCCCCGCCCTGGAAATTATACTCTAGTGGAAGAAACAAAGAACAAGTAAAGAGACAAATGAATAAGATTACTGCAAATTGTGACAAGTGCTCTATCCGACAAGGGGAATTCTTTGGGGGCCATACAAAGAACACTCATTGCTGGAGGAGATCAGATCTGAGCAGAGACTTTAAAGTTCTGAAGAAGTAAACCAAAACAAAATCTGGAAAAAAAAGAAAAGTATTCCAAGAAGAAAAAGAGCATGACCCTGAGGTGGGGACAGGCTTGATGAATTGGAGAAACAGCAAGGAAGTGTGTGTGGCTGCAACAGAGGGAACAAAGAAGAAAGAAGATAAGGTCAGTGGCAGGCAAGTGACAGACCCAGTAAAACCTCAAAACTGCATAAGACTGTTTTAAGAGCAGGCCATGTATTGCTCTAATGGCAACGAGATGCCACTGTAAGGTTTTAGGCCCCAGGCAGATGCAATCCTAATTTCAACATCATTTTTGCAGAGTTCCAAAGAATAGCAAGGAGAGATAAGAAAGCCTTCCTAAGTGATCAACACACACACACAAAAAAAAAAAATAGAGGAAAACAATAGAATGGGAAAGACTAGAGATCTCTTCAAGAAAATTAAGAGATACCAAGGGAACATTTCATGCAGAGATGGGCACAATAAAGGACAGGAATGCTATGGACCTAAAAGAAAGAGAAGATATTAAGAAGAGGTGGCAAGAATACACAAAAGAACTATACAAAAAAAGATCTTAATGACTTAGATAACCACGATAGTGTGCTCACTCACCTAGAGCCACACATCTTGGAGTCGGAAGTCAAGTGGGCCTTAGGAAGCATCAGTACAAACAAAGCAGGTGGAGGTGATGGAATTCCAGCTGAGCTATTTCAAATCCTAAAAGATGATGCTGTGAAAGTGCTGCACTCAGCATGTCAGCAAATTTGGAAAACTTAGCAGGGGCCACAGGCCTGGAAAAGGTCAGTTTTCATTCCAATTCCAAAGGAAGGCAATGCCAAAGAGTGTTTAAACTACCACACAATTGCACTCATCTCACATGCTAGAAAAGTAATGCTCAAAATTCTCTAAGCAAGGCTTCAACAGTACATGAACTGAGAACTTCCAGATATTCAAGCTGGATTTAGAAAAGGCAGAGGAACCAGAGATCAAATTGCCAACATCCACTGGATCATAGAAAAAGCAAGTGAGTTCCAGAAAAACATCTTTTTCTGCTTTATTGACTATGCCAAAACCTTTGACTGTGTGGATCACAACAAACTGTGGAAAATTCTTCAAGAGATGGGAATACCAGACCACCTGACCTGCCTCCTAAGAAATCTGTATGCAGGTCAAGAAGCAACAGTTAGAACCAGGCATGGAACAATGGACTGGTTCCAAATTGGGAAAGGAATATGTCAAGGCAGGATATTGTCACCCTGCTTATTTAACTCATATGACAGTGAAAGAGGAGAGTGAAAAACCTGGCTTAAAACTCAACATTCAAACAACTCAGATTATGGCATCCAGTCCCATCACTTCATGGCAAACAGATGGGGAAACAATGGAAACAGTGACAGACTTTATTTTCTGGGCTCCAAAATCACTGCAGATAGTGACTGCAGCCATGAAATTAAAAGACACTTGCTCCTTGGAAGAAAAGCTATGACCAACCTATCCAGCATATTAAAAAGTAGAGACATACCTTTGCTGAGAAAGATCCGTCTAGTCAAAGCTATGATTTTTCCAGTAACCATGTATGGATGTGAAAGTTGGATGATAAAGAAAACTGAGCACCAAAGAATTGATGCTTTTGAACTGTGGTGCTGGAGAAGACTCTTGAGAGTCCCTTGGACTGCAAGATCAGTCAGTCCTAAAGGAAATCAGTCCTGAATATTCATTGGGATGACTGATGCTGAAGCTGAAACTCCAATACACTGGCCACCTGATGCAAAGAACTCACTCACTGGAAAAGACCCTAATGCTGGGAAAGACTGAAGGTAGGAGGAGAAGGGGATGACAGAGAATGAGATGGTTGGATGGCATCATGATGGACATGAGTGTGAGCAAGCTCCTGGAGTTAGTGATGGACAGGGAAGACTGGCGTGCAGCAGTCCGTGGGCTCGCAAAGAGTTGGACAGGACTGAGTGAACTGAACTTGACCGCTGTGAAAATGAAGTGGTCTGAGCGAGGCGCAAGGATTCTCCTGCACTCACCAGGTCTGGGCGGTAGTACCTATGCACCACCTCGGCGCCGGCGCACATGGCCAGGAGGCTGGCGGCGAACATTTTCAGGTAAGACGTCCAAGACACACCAGCGGGCATCTTCGGCTAGCTGGACGGGGAGGGAAAGCAGCCGGCGTTGGAAGGTCCTGAGTAAGCCGTGAAAGGAAACGAGCCCGACTGCACCGCAGCGGCGGAGTCAAAACACCTGGGACCTCAATTACGAAGAGGGAGCTGGGCGCACGAACGCCCCCTAGAGGCGGACGACCAGGCCTCCACGGGGTCGGAATGTGGGCACCCGGCCTTCGGAGTTCAAAGGCGGCTCTAGCCGAGCGAGAGGAAGGCCGCAGCGGGTGGTTCCGCACCAGATGGTTTACCGCGCCCCTGGAACCCAGGGAGGAGAGGGACTGCAGACCGCACTGCCCAGCCTACAGGTGCGCCCCGGGGGAGACTATACCGCCTGCTGCACGGGCGCTCGGCAGCGGGTCAGAGGACGGCTGAAGGACGCTGGGCAGCCGGACGGGTGGCCGCGGGCCGGACCGAAAATGCGGGGGATAAGGCCTGCGCCGGACCGGAAAGCAGTGTCACTGCCGGCGCGGGAACGTAACCCGGGCGGAAGTGTGGCTTACTGTCAGAGCATGCGCCTTTTTTTTTTTTTTTATCCACCAAAACCATTACCCAAAACCCTTCTGGACCCCAGGATCTGGGTGCCCTCATCATTTAATTTATAACTGAATTTTCCTTGCAGATGTCGAGTCTTGAGCTGAACTCTGGCTGGATTGTTGCATCGTGTGTGCTTTCCCACGGAGAAAGGAGGTTGCTCCCATTTCTACCTTTCACGAGCGGGTGAAGCGCATACAAAGCCATGCATGCTTAGGTGAGGCCACTCTGGAGCAAATGAAGTTAAAAGCATTCTCTGTTCCCTATGAAGGAAAGTTACACGGCTCAAAATAGCCTGGAGTTAAAACTCCCCTCGGGTCCTCCCCACCATTCCATGCAAAACAGCTCTCTCACCGGAAGGGAAAAAAAATGGACATTAAGGTTGATTACACCCAGCTTCCAGCCGGTCCCAGCCTCTGGCTAATCTCCAGAATTCCTTGCCCCAGCCGGTTAAGAGATAACTAGCCAGAACAACCTTGGAGACCAACAGGCCCCCTTAAGACAGTAAATGTCCACATATATGCCTATGTAGTTTTTCCAGCAGTCATGTATGGATGTGAGAGTTGGACTGTGAAGGCTGAGCGCTGAAGAAATGATGCTTTTGAACTGTGGTGCTGGAGAAGACTCTAGAGAGTCCCTTGGACTTCAAGGAGATCCAACCAGTCCATTCTGAAGGAGATCAGCCCTGGGATTTCCTTGGAAGGAATGATGCTAAAGCTGAAGCTCCAGTACTTTGGCCACCTCATGCGGAGATTGACTCGTTGGAAAAGACTCTGATGCTGGGAGGGATTGGGGGCAGGAGGAGAAGGGGACGACAGAGGATGAGATGGCTGGATGGCATCACTGACTCAATGGATGTGAATCTGAGTGGACTCTGGGAGTTGGTGATGGACAGGGAGGCCTGGCGTGCTGCGATTCATGGGATCGCAAAGAGTCAGACAGGACTGAGCCACTGAACTGAACTGAACTGATACTCATTTCTTGGGTTAGTGCAGCAGCTCACCAATCTCACCTCATTAAAGGTGATCTGTTCTTGTCAAGTGCCCCTCTCCTTCTTTTTACGAACCTTACCTTCTCTAACTCCCTTACCCTACACATCGTTTGTTACCTGAAACAGCCACACCCAGACAGCTATGACATTGTGCTGTGGTGCCACTGGAAAAATGGAAGAATGCAATCAACATTTAACCTCTGTTTTTCAGATTGTGTTTTGCAGACAAAGAAAACAAACTTATGGTTACCAAAAGGGAAAAGGGGTGGGAAGGATGGATAAATTGGGAATTTGGGATTAACAGACACTACTATACATAAAATAAACAACAGGGACCTACTGTATACCCCAGGGAACTATATTCAGTATCTTGTAATAACCTATAATGGGAAAGATTCTGAAAAAGAATATATATTCTTATATATATTTGAATTTATCTGAATTAGTTTGCTGTATACCTGAAACTTACACATTATAAATCAAGTAAATTTCAAGTAAAACAAAAGATTGTTTTGTTTCATTAAGCAAAAGGTTAATGAAAGACAATCCAAAGAATTAACCTTCTGTGTATAATATGTATCCGGATATGGTCACATTTTTAAAAACAGGTTTATGGTGGTATATTTGACATTCCGTAAACTGCATATATTTAAAGTATACAATTTTGATGAAATCTGACATATTTGTACACCTGTGAAACCATTACTAGGATCAAGATTATGAACACATCCACCACCTTTAAAAGTTTCTTTGCACCTCTAATTCTGCCCACATCGCCTCATTTCTAGGAAACAACTGATCTTATTTTGTCACTATAGATTTGTTTGCACTTTCCAGAATGTTAAAGAAATGGAGTCATACAGAATGTACTATTTTGGGTCTGACTTATTTCATGCAGCACAATTATTTTGAGATTCATCTACACTGTTACATGTATCAGTTGACTCTTTTGTATTGCTGAGTATGTTTATACGATGATTGGCTTATCCATTCACCTTTGGTGGACATGTGGGTCGTTTCCAGTTTGGGGCTAATATGAATAAAAACTGCTCTGAACAAAGAGTGCCAGAAAAACATGTATAGATCTATGAATATATGCTTCTACTTTTTGCATACATTCCTAGGTGTAGAATGGCTGCAGCCAATGTGGGTATGTAGCTTAACTTTTTAAGAAGTTGCCAAACTGTTTTCCAAAGTAGTTATATGATTGTACATTCCCATCAACAGTGTATGAGAGTTCTAGTTTCTCCACATACTCTTCAACACAGTGTAGCACTCTTTTCAAATTTTAGATATTCTAGTAGGTGGGTAATGGTATCTCATGAATAATCATGCTGAGAACCATTTGGGGAAATATAAGTTCAAGTCTTTTGCACATTTTAAATTTGAGTTTTTTTAATTATGAGTTTTTAATCTTCTTTATACATTATGGATCACTTCAGTTCAGTTGCTCAGTCCTGTTTGACTCTGCAATCTCATGGACTGCAGCACGCCAGGCTTCCCTGTCCAACAGGAACTCCCAGAGCTTGCTCAAACTCATGTCCATCAAGTCGGTGATGCCATCCAACCATCTTATTCTCTGTCGTCCCCTTCTCCTCCTGCCTTCAATCCTTCCCAACATCAGGTCTTTTCCATTGAGTCAGTTCTTTGCAGCAAGTGGCCAAAATATTATAAACTAATAGTGTACTTATAGTATTGGAGTTATAAGATGGATCTGATCTACAAATACTTTTTCCCAGTCTATACTTTAACTTTTCTTAATAACCTTTTGAAAAGCAGAAGTTTTTAATTTTAATGAAGTCCCATTCCATTTTTCTCTTTAATGGGTCATGTTTTGCTGTTATATCTAAGAAATTCAACCCAAGGGCATAGATTTTCTCTTGTATTTTCTCCTAGAAGTTTTATAGATTTAGGATTTACAGTTAGGTCTATGATCCATTTTGAGCAAAACATTTTGTCTGGTGTGAGGTGTGGGCCCAAGTTTTGTTCTGTTTGCATATATGTGCTTAGTCACTCCAGTACTGCCCAACTCTTTGTGACCTCATGGACTATAGCCCGCCAGGCTCCTCTGTCCATGAGATTTTCTAGGCAAGAATACTGGAGTGGGTTGCCATGCCCTCCTCCAGGGGATCTTCCCAACCCAGGGTTGAAACCAGAGTCTCTTGCACTGCAGGCAGATTCTTTACCACTGAGCCACCTGGGAAGCCTGTATGCATATGGCTATCCAATTGTTCTAGCACCGTTTGTTGAAAAGATGCTGCTGCTTTCTCCACTGAATTGCCTTTGTACCTTTGTGGGAAATCTGCTGATTAATTGTCTATGTATGTGTCTTTCTGGACTCTATTATTTCCCATTGATATACTTTTATCTATTGTGATACCACACTATCTTGATTACTGTTGCCTTATAATAAAAACCAGGCAGTGTAGTCCTCTAGTTTTTACTTTTTGCTATATTCACTATTTTGTTCTATTTTTTTAATTACACATATAAGTGATATTATACAGTTCTTTATAAAGAATGTTTTGGTTATTCTAGATCTTTGAGTTTCTGTATGACTTAGAATCATCTCGTCAATTTCTACAATAAAGGCTGTAACAATTTTGATTATCATAATATTGAATCTGTAATCATTTTGACAATATTGTCTTCTGATCTATGAACACAGTGTATCTCTCCACTTATTTAGGTCTTACTTAATTTATCTCAGCAATATTTTTGTAATTTTGGGGAAACTTTTTTACCAGATTTATCCCTAAGTATTTCATATTTTTGGTATTATTGTGAATGGTGTTTTTCTGATGATTTGTTGGTAGTATATGGAATACATTGATTGTCCTATATTGATCTTTTATCCTACAACTTTAACAAAGCAGATTTCTCTCCATAATGTGAGTGGGCCTTATTCAATCAGTTGATGGCTTGAACAGAAGAAGGAATTCTCAAGCAGATGGCCTTCAGATTTGAACTGGAGCGTTGGCTGTTCCTGTTCTCCAGTCTGATAGCCTTCAAATTTGAGCTGTGACATCTGTTCAAGAGTTTCCTCCTGAGAATTATAAGGATTAATACACACAACGCACTTAAAGCAGTGCACGGTACAGTCAGTAAATCTATGCTGCTGTTAAGTTCTACCATCATCATTACCACTGTTATCAATATAACTGCTGTCTTTAGTACCCACTCACCCTCCAAGACCCCCCCTATTCCACAGCGACACTGGCACATTTAATCTTCCTCTTTAACATCTGTCAACGGGATCAACTAATAATTTGTAAACCTCAGTTCCAAGTAAAAATGCAGGCCCCTGTTAAATGAATAATTTCAAGATGGCAGTAGCAGAAGTTAAGTCAATTATGGGGCCCTATTCAACTACTGGGGCCTCCCTAGTGGCTCAGTGGTAAAGAATCCACCTGCTAACGCTCATGGGTTCAATCCCCGGCTCAGGAAGATCTCCTAGAGAAGGAAATGGCAACCCACTCTAGTGTTCTTGCCTGGAAAATCTCATGGATAGAGGAGCCTGGCCGGCTACAGTCCATGTGGTCATAAAAGAGTGGGACACAACTTAGCAGCTAGACAACAATAAATTCAACCACACAGATCACACACCCATAAAGCTAGCCCTGCCTGCCAGCATCAGAGATGATCTCCTATCCAAGATGATAAATTCCTACTTCTTGAGCTTCCCATTAAAAACCTGCACTTCTACTTAATTCCCACAATATTCTCACCTAATTCAGGCATTTAAAAATATATTCAGGATGTGGAACTTCCTGGTGGTTTACAGGTTAGTACTCGCAGTCCCACTGCAGGGGGTATAGGGTCCATCCCCATGGGGGAGATAAGATCCCACTGCTGTGGCAGCCAAAAAAAATACAAGAATACCTTAAGAGATGTTGCTTTAAACCTTCTCCAGATCAGTTAGCAAACCGAGAGAGAAAAAGAGGATGGGCTGTTGCTACTTCAGTCACTCAACAGATAGTCACTGAATGAGTGGTATCAATAAGCAGAATATTCATGTAAGTTCTGAACAGTTTAAAAATGTTCGAAGTTTCACTTAAGCAATTCATAATACAAATCAATATTTCTGTATTTACTCATGAAAGCCCTTTTCTGAATCCTAGAATGAGGAAGACAGAAACAGTAGAGCTTCCACCATTTCCCAGCTCGTTTATTAATCAATGAGTGACAAAAAACCTGCGGTAAATCACTGAGATTTTGGACTCATCTAGTAGGACAGCATAACCTATGGAAAGCTAATACAGCAGCCATGTCTCCCATCATGCAAACTAGAGAAACAGCAAAGCCTATTTTCATGCAGAGTTAATGAAGTCCTTACACAAAAACCAGTGATAACTTGAGAACTAATGAAACAAACACGAGGGGCAAAGTCATCAAGAAATGAAGGGTTAACCCAGAAGGTTGAAAGGAGGAAGTCATACTTGAATGCCATCTACTCTTATAGACTTCGAACTTTTATATTGCTATACATTAAAAGTAAAGCAGAAAACAGCTTATGTGAAGTTTCATATTTTACAAAAACCCTTTTACAATCACCGTCATTTCACATATTGAGGCCCAATATGGAGAAGGCAATGGCAACCCACTCCAGTGTTCTTGCCTGGAGAATCCCAGGGACGGGGGATCCTCGTGTGCTGCCGTCTATGGGGTCGCACAGAGTCGGACACGACTGAAGCGACTTAGCAGCAGCAGCAGCATGGTACAGTGCCCAGGAGTCGCAAGTTTTCTGACTGTAAAGTCTCTTCTTTCTCTTACATCACAGTAATTAATGCAAAGCAGTTTTTAATCATAATAAAATGTTGGGTGGAAAGGCCCGGATAGCTCTAACAAGCATAAAATCCGCACCTACACAGCCCGAGCACTTCACCAACTCGCAAGCACCCCCCTACCCGGCCAGCACCGAACAGTCAGGCAAGACAAAAGCCTACGTCAGCAGAGTGCTTCCCCTCCCAGCCTTTTCATCCTCCACCTTTCCCGAAAGGCCAACTGGCAAGCAGAAGAACCAACGAGAGGAGCGCGAACGCGACTGGACGGCCGGGCATCACGTGATAACCACAGGGCGTGGGATTTGGCTCTGAGCAGACGGAAGCACAGCGCTGAGGGTGGGGCTGGCCTAGTGGGGGAGGGGGAATTGGAAACTTGGGGGAGGAGCCTGTGCACCAGCCACTGCCCGAGTTCTGCCCGCAATCGAGTGCGAGTGTCTGGTTATTACCGTACCGCCACTCGTGCGCCGCGGTACTACAGAGTGGCTGGGTTGCCAGGTTCGAGTAGCTGCGCGCGCGAGCGGCAGCAGAGAATGGAAACAGAGAACGCGGGCAGGTAAGGCCGGGGCGGAACACCGCCCCTCCCCCCGCGCCCCTCGCCGCGGGGCAGGCCGCGGGCGCGCGCGCACGCACACACGCGCACGCACACGCGCACGCAGCAGGGGTTCCTTAAGGCCGTGGTTCCTGTAGCTAGGTCCGGGCCGCGCTTGCGCACTGGCGGCCCGCTCAGGCCACTTTTTACCGGTTATAAGCAACCAGCAGTCTCCAATTAATGTTTCTTTCCGGTTCCCTTTCTCCGCTACATTTCCCTTTACTCTCCATTATCATGCAGTGTCACGTGTGTGTGTGTGTGTGTGTGTGTGTGTGTGTGTGTGTGTGTGTGTCCGTGTGTGTCCCAACCCAGGAATGGCATGGCAGGCAGATTCTTTACCGTTTGAGCTACAGGGAAGTCTCTCTGTAGACTCTCTGTATCACTCTAGGAGCTTTCATCTCAGAGTTGTAGGTTTACTGTAGCTTTCTTCCTCAACGGTGTACCTAAGGGGCACGAGGTGGATAACGTTGCCATTCTAGATCTCTTGAATTCTGAAACTAGCAATAACACTTCCAATAAGTGTCTAAAATTGTGTTCCAGTGGTCTTGGGGACGATCTTAGGTATTTACTTGTCATGTGCCCTTTGGGGAGTGTGAGGTGCGTGGGGAGTTTTGCAAAAGCAGAGATTTCGAAATTGGAACCTCTAATGGAAAGCCAAATGAAAAACTAAGTATAATAACAGAGTCTTTTAAAAGAAAAAAGTTTACATCGGAATACAATACTGTTAGACCTCATTAAGAATTATCCTGATTTGGGGCTCTAAACTTGGGGAAGGCACTGAAGTTCTCTAGGCCTGTTGATGTCTGTAAAATAGGGCATCTGTGGAATCTGGTTCTGACATGCTGTGAGTCAGTGTTAGGTGGAAGGGGAGTGCTTTAGTAACCAACAGAGATTGTCTTAAGAGTTTAGGGAAGGAGGTAAAGTGCAGACTTCATCCTGACATTATGAATCAAATCCTGAAATAAAGAACTCCATTTCTTTCCCTAAAGAACTTTACAAATAAAACTTGTGGAAATTGCTCCTGTCTATGATCTTCATTCCAATCAGAATTGAAACCTGGGTAAATGCCTACCACCAAATAGATTGCAGTCATCTCTCTTGTATCCATAGATTTGTTCCAGGCCCTTCGGAGACACCAAAATCTGTATGCTCAAGTAGCTTAAAAAAAAATGGCAGAGTCCAGTTGGCCATTGTGTAGGTTGTAGAATGCACACAGGGAGTGTCTTAGAGCAAAGTAATAGGTTTCTCTGGTACAATGTTTAGCTCAAAACTGTCTGACTTCTATTTGGTCTTAACTGAATCCATCGGGTTATAGACCATTTTTTATTCTGACTTGTAACATTTTCACTTTGGGAAGTATGGGTAACTCTGTGTTAATACTCTGAGGAGTATTTTGTTGGGGATTCTGAAATGACTCAGGCCCCTGGTAATCCTGAAAAAGTAGTGCTTTGTCATCCTTGTCTTTGTGTTCATCATGCAATGTTGGGTATAGTTAATTTCCTTTTTATTTTGGAAGAGATTAATTTCAAAAAACTATTATCTTCAGATGTAGACCCTTTTTTTAAGAATGAGAAGAGAGTTCAAGAGTCTTAATTTAACCAGAGAGAAGAAAAGGAAGAAGAGGACCTGTGTATGTTTCTAATGAGCTCAAGCATGAAAAAGAGATTTACCAAAGATGGGAAGTAGGATGCTGAATCAATAACTGGAAAGATGTGAAACAGACCACTGAGAATACAGTCAGGAAAGATTAACCCTCAAATGAGATTGGAACTTTCTAGAAGTGTTAAAGAGACTAAGAACTTGTTTTCATTAGTGTAGACAACAAGAAGGACAAGAAAGTTTTGGGTTTTCTTCCTAGTTCACTGACATATTGTTAGATGACAGAAAACATAAGCACTTAGTTCTGATTTTGCTTTTTCATTTCATGTTAAGAAAATTGAGTGTAGATGGAAAATGGCAAATGGATGTCTGTAAGAGAGATTTAAAGCTCAAGATCAATGAGGGCATTTAAGAGAAGTTTCAGCTGCTCTAGCAGAAATCATGTTTCCTGGCCCAAATCAGTTGTACTTCAAGTGAGAGGCAAGATTACAACATTCTGTAAGAATCTGTAGAAAACAGGGGAGGGGCCTAAAGCCCAAATATAAACACACGGGTCCCTTTTATTTTCCAAAGGTAGACTCTGCCATGGAATTTACAGACTTTGATCCTCAATAAAATTTTTATTTCTCAGTGGTTATTGAGCATATTTAAAAGGATATTGATCATTAGGCAAAAGTGTGAGTTGAATAAAGCAAGACCTACCCAGCTAGGTTCTTTCCCCTTTTGATAATGATACTAGGTTAGATAGCATGAGAAGGAGATGACAGGAGTACCTAAAATATTTAATCATCTCCTGTTCCTTTGTTTTGTTATGACAAATGTATTATATACCAGGCACTGTTTGGGGATTTTGTTTGCTTTTTTGTTTGGGGTCACATGGCTTATGGGATCTTAGTTCTCCAGCCCATGCCATTAGCAGTGAAAGCTGAGTCCAAACCACTGAACCACCAGGGAATTCCCTACCAGCTCTGTTTTAAGTGTTCTACATGTGTTAACTAGTTTAATCCTCACAATCAATAAATTAGGTGCTTTTCTTCCTGTTTTACAGATGTGGAAGTGAGGATGTGAAAAGGTTAAGGAACCTGCCTACAAGGCTAGTTAGTGGCAGAGCTGAAGTTTGAATCCAAGCAGTGTAACTTTAAAGTCTAATTCCACTGCCTCTTGTGGGAAGATGAGGATGGAATGGTGGTGGTTATATTCAGTTCAGTTCAGTCGCTCAGTCGTGTCCAACTCTTTGCGACCCCATGAACTGCAGCACGCCAGGCCTCCCTGTCCATCACCAACTCCCAAAGTTCACCCAAACCCATGTCTGTTGAGTTGGTGATGCCATCCAACCATCTCATCCTCTCATCTCCTCCTGCCCTCAATCTTACCCAGCATCAGGATCTTTTCAGATGAGTCAGCTCTTCGCATCAGGTGGCCAAAGTACTGGAGTTTCAGCTTTAGCATCACTCCTTCCAGTGAACACCCAGGACTGATATCCTTTAGGATGAACTGGTTGGATCTCCTTGCAGTCCAAGGGACTCTCAAGAGTCTTCTCCAACACCATAGTTCAAAAGCATCAATTCTTCAGTGCTCAGCTTTCTTTATAGTCCAACTCTCACATCCATACATAACTACTGGAAAAACCATAGCCTTGACTAGACAGACCTTTGTTGACAAAGTAATGTCTCTGCTTTTTAATATGCTGTCTAGGTTGGTAATAACTTTCCTTCCAAGGAGTAAGCGTCTTTTAATTTCATGGCTGCAGTCACCATCTGTAGTGATTTTGAAGCCCAAAAAAGTAAAATCTGGCACTGTTTCCCATCTATTTGCCGTGAAGTGATGGGATCAGATGCCATGATCTTCGTTTTCTGTATATTGAGCTTCAAGCCAACTTTTTCACTCTGCTCTTTCACTTTCATCAAGAGGCTTTTTAGTTCCTCTTCACTTTCTGCCTTAAGGGTGGTGTTATTTGCATATCTGAGTTTATTGATATTT
The DNA here is from genome assembly GCA_006408695.1 of Aepyceros melampus. Taxonomy (NCBI): domain Eukaryota; kingdom Metazoa; phylum Chordata; class Mammalia; order Artiodactyla; family Bovidae; genus Aepyceros; species Aepyceros melampus. The sequence goes on from SJXQ01010737.1 coordinate 17,798, forward strand.
CTCCCGGCATCTTGATTCCAAGCTTGTGTTTCTTCCAGTCCAGCGTTTCTCATGATGTACTCTGCATAGACGTTAAAGAAGCAGGATGACAATATACAGCCTTGATGTACTCCTTTTCCTGTTTGGAACCAGTCTGTTGTTCCATGTCCAGTTCTAACTGTTGCTTTCTGACCTGCATACAGATTTCTCAAGAGGCAAGTCAGGTGGTCTGGTATTCCCATCTCTTTCAAAATTGTCTACAGTTTCTTGTGATCCACACAGTCAAAGGCTTTGGCATAGTCAATAAAGCAGAAATAGATGTCTTTCTGGAACTTTCTTGCTTTTTCTATGATCCAGCAGATGTTGGCAATTGTGGTCATATTGGGTGAAATCAAAACTGCTTTACTACTGAGAGTCAAAGGGAGATGGAAGAGAGGTCTATACTGATGTGCCATGTAATCCTCCTGCCCCAGCTCTTCACAGTTTAACAGCTTTGAGGTGCTAATTGCATGCTGATAAAATATTTGAGTGACCCAACTCTGGGGGGGGGTTGTGAATTGATAGACTGAGTCAGAATCCAGGTTAGTCCCAACTGACTAGAATGTGAGATGAGGGAGCAGCAGTGAAGGGCAGTTTTCACTGATGGTAAACTCAGTATGAATCAACAGTATAATGTGGGTGCCAGGAAAGCTAATGTAATGGATTTTGTTATGTGTCTCCAGAATGAAGAATTTCATCACCCTGCTCAGTTTCAGGTCAGTGAGGCTATGGAGCATTTTTATTTTATCTTAAGCTCCAGAAAAATGATAATATAGTGAGGAAACTTGAAATTATGCTGTATGCAGAAGAGTTCAATAAATTGGGGGTTCTGGCTCATTCTGTTTTTGAGTTCACAGTATCTAAATAGACTCTGCACAGCAAGTACCCCGTAATGCATGGTGAATACACACATTCCCACTTAACAATATTGAATGTAGACTTTAGATAGTTCAGTTCAGTTCAGTTGCTCAGTCATGTCTGACTCTTTGCAACCCCATGGGCTGCAGCACACAGGCTTCCCTGTCCATCACCAAGTCCCGGAGTTTACTCAAACTCATTGAGTTGGTGATGCCATCCAACCATCTCATCTTCTGTCGTCCCCTGCTCCTCCCTCCTTCAGTCTTTCTCAGTATCAGGGTCTTTTCCAGTGAGTCAGTTCTTAGCATCAGGGCCCAAAGTATTGGATTTTCAGCTTCAGCATCAGTCCTTCCAGTGAATATTCTGGACTGATTTCCTTTAGGATGGACTGGTTGGATCTCCTTGCAGTCCAAGGGACTCTCAAGAGTCTTCTCCAACACCAAAGTTCAAAAGCATCCGTTCTTTGGTGCGCAGCTTTGTTTGTGTTCTTTTAGATAGCTAGGATAGTATTTCATCATAATTTATGTAATAGTCCCTTCTGGTTGAGCAGTTGGTTTATTCAACATTGATATTTTGTAAGTGTTCAGTGTTATATATGCTTGTTTAAATGAAGGTGATAAAACGTTGCTGTGTTGGTTGTGTCTATCCAGAATTCTTATGTTGAAACCTCTAACCCCCAGTGTGGACTTTGGGAGAAGGAGTCTTTTGGAGGTGACGAGGCCATGAGGCCCAAGCCCACCTAAATGGGAGTAGTGTCTCTCTGAAAGAGGTCCCAGAGAGACCCCTCACCCCTTCTGCCATGTGAGGACACAGCAAGAAGGTAACATAAAATGAGCCAGAAAGCAGGCACTCTCCAGACACTGAGTCTGCCAGCACTTTGAACTTGAACTTTCCAACCCCCAGAACTGTGAGACACAGATATTTGTTGTTTATAAGCCACTCAATCTGTGGTGCTTTGTATAGCAACCTGAAGGCACTAAGACAAATATATTTAGGGAAAAAGCAACTTACATCTTTTTTTGTTTCAATTTCATTATACATTAAAAATAAATTTTATTATTTTACCAGTTTTAAATGTTCAACTTAATGACTTTTATTATTTTTTTAATATAAATGTATTTTGATTGGAAGTTAATTACTTTACAATATTGTATTTTGCCATACATCACCATGAATCACTACAGGTATACACGTGTTCCCCATCCTGAACCCCCATCCCACCTCCCTCCCCGTTGAACTTACATCTTCAACTTACATCTTTAGAATAGTGGGAAATGACTGAGGATTAAAGAAGTTACTCATCTTCGAGAAACCTCCAAGTGTTAGTTTTTTGAAATACAGCAAAATCCGAATTAACTGGACTCCTTACTTAATCGACTGTGTGTGTTTGTGTGTATTTTGAGAAAGACAGTTCAAAAATGCACACTTCATCAAATTTCAGACAGTGGTAGAAAACCAGTCCTTTGAGCACTGTTCAAGTGAAGAGGGTGTTCAGTGGAGGCTAGGAGAGAGTAGAGGGTTAACTGCAGGCAAAGGGGAGAGGTGCAAAACCATCATCATGAGGACAGACATAGATGATAGAGGACAAAAAGGCAACAGGGGAGTAAAATCATTTGTCATGCTCCTGAGTTGGATATCAGGAAATTACAGAAAGTTAAAATGTTTCAGGGCCTCTTCTGAGTCTGGACAGATTTGGTCCTATTTCCTGTACTTTCTCCTTATATGTGGAAATCACAGAAATCTCACCCTCATTTTCATGGGGAGGGAATGGAGGTCCTGAGAGGATGAATGACTTAACTAACTGCATCTCTTTTGCTGTCTCTCATACAGAGGAAATTATTGTTATGAACACGGCAGAATTCTGATACGAATGGGCAGTTATCCTATGTTTTATATATACAGCAAATGTATTTAGGAATTATATCCACATTAAGTTTGAAATAGGTTCATGCTGCTTCCAAACTTAACCTTTAAATGAAATTATGCAGAATTGTAGTTCATGAAGGTTTTCATACAGGTGGAATGCTGTCTTCTGCCAAGTAGTAAGAATGTTGTAGTCTACCCTCTTTCCTTTTGTTCCACTACTGTTAGGAAACTGTTAAGATCAAGCTAAATCAAATGCTCAGAAAGAGTATATTTCCTCAGAACTTACACATTCTATTATCCATAGCCTTTTCTATTTCCTTTCTAATTCATCTATGATAAAGTGCCAGGGATAATTTTAGGACAATTAAGGGACACATCTGTATTATAGACAAGTTTCTGAATTTTTTTTTTTCTAAATTGATACACATCTCTAAAATAAGACCGCATTTTCTCTTATTTTTTACTTTTTCTTCAGCCAGTTGACATCTAAAACTTTGATTTTCAGTTTTTGAACCTCAGAATTTAATGATCTGATAGTGTGCTAATGGAGCCACATTTTGGAAGTATGTTTAAGTTCACAACCCTTTTGTAATGTGAATGTTGTTTCCCTGATTTATGTATTTTTAGGAGTGGATTTTTGTGAAGTGCTCAAAATGGGGCAGATGGCTGAAACTCAGAGCCGTCACAGTAGACATGGGGGAGAGTGAGGCACCGTCTTGATGACGCTGTGGCAAACTAGGACAGACCTTCCTGTGTGCTTTTGGCCGCTCACTCACTGTGACCACAGGAGCGTTCTTTTATATATTCAAGCTGAATGGGGCTGTTGGCATCTCAGGAACCTGTAACTGGCCACAATCAAAAATCACATTATGTTTCACTAGAATTTCCAGAGGGCAGCCACACGAGCCCTCTCGAATAACTCAGCTATCTCCAGCTCCTGATTAGAATATCTGAGTCTTTAACATGGAACGAGTTCATCCAAAAGTGCTGTGAGTGTTAACTAAAGAAAGGTGTGAAAAAAAAGGACATTTGACTTCATGCCAGGCAAGGTTTAAGCCCTTTGCTTCTTTTCAATTTTACATCTTAATTTCTAGTCCTTTCCTACATGCTTTCTCTACATGCAGCTTGGCTCCCAATGCCATTTTGTATTCTTTTCCACTTTATATTAAACATTCTCTGTGCTTTTAAATATTAATAATTTTTGTAATTGCATAGTATTCTCATGTTGATGTACTGTAGTGTACTAAATCACTGTATTGCCTTTATTTTTTGTATAATTTGAAAATATATTTAAAGAAATAAAACTCTTTTAAGATAGTTTAATATCTTTCTCACTAACCCTTCACCTTTTCTCACCATCTTACCCCTTAAAGATAGCTTGAAGCTAAAATGCTTCTCCAGTGGTTTGTCCATTGAGTTTGGGCCCCAGTTTTTCTTTCAGTATCCAGGGTTCTAGCCTAGCTACCCCACCAATAGTCTGTAACCCTATGTTTGCATGAGCCATTTAAGTTTATCCTGGAAATGTTTTGGTTTGCCTTTACAAAAAAAAGAAAACAAAAAACATTTTATTAAGATATGATTTACATGTTGTGAAGCTCACCCATTTACAATGTATTAGTTTGCCTTATTTTGTTAAGTTTGCCTTTTTAACCTCTGCTTTCTGAGCACCCTGTTTTCTTTCTCCACACATCACAGAAAGAGAAAACCATTAAGTAGAGTAGCTTGTCAGAGAAAACATGGCTTTTCTCTCCAAATGGTAAACCTTGTTACTCATTTTATTGCCTGGTGCTTTTCTTCCTTCTGCATATTCAATGGCATTTTTTTTGGCATCAGCTGTCACTCAAGTTTCATAGAACATGTGTTTACTTCCCTAGCTTTGTGCTGAGGTAGTAGTTTATAACCCCCAGAAATACTTTTTAGCAGTATTGTTTAGCAGTATTGTGAAGGCCTGTGTTCCTTACATTGAACAAAACACTTTGAACAGCGTTTAAATCATGTTCAGAAGAGAAGTTTAGAGTGGTCTTTCCCATAAATTCACAGATATTTATAGAAATATCTATTTCTAACCCTCATTTAATGGCAAAAAAAATCCAGCGACCATTAAAAACCAGATGAGGGAGGTAGGGTAGGGAGATGATGGTCAAAGGGCACAAACCTCAAGTTATAAGATTAACAGGTTCTGGGGATCTAAAATGTACAGGATGGTGATTCTAGCTAATGATCCTGAAGGATGTACTTGAAAGTTGCTGAGAGAGCAGATTTGAAATGTTTTCACCACAAAAAAGAAATGGTAATTAGGTGCCCTGGTGGAAATGTTGGCTAAGGCTTTGATGGCAATCATTTTGTAGTATATGTGTGTCAGGTCAGCACTGTTGTCACATTAAACTTAAACAATGTTGCAATGTATCAACTGTATCTCAATAAAGCTGAACATAAAAGGGTTACATTGCAGAGGATTTCTGTGACAGGAGAATTAGATACTGAAGGTAGGAATACAAATTATTTTTGTGGATATTTCGACTCTGTATGGGTTGGTGGGCCTTTCTGCTCTGCTAGAAAATTCCCATGATCTCATTTCAGGGAAAGTATAGGCTTGCCTAACAGGACTGGTAAGTTTTACTGATGACACATCAGTGTGAGAGTTAATTATAGTTGGTTAGTAGGCACCAGGTGAAGATTGGGTAATCGTACATATGGGAATAGATCTTCCTCCTCTCTTCGCTCCTGTTGTCAACTCTAAATAAATTCTATAGTCTGGTTAGAAATAATTGAATCTTGGGGGTTTTTAAGAGCAGATCATTTAAACTTACATTTGGGTAATTTTGTCTTCCTATCTTATCCTTAATTGTTCTTTCAGCTATTCTCTTCAGCAAGCTCAAGCTTTTTATACATTTCCACTCCAACAAATGATGACTGAAGCTCCTAATATGGCAGTTATGAATGCACAAGAAATGCCAACCGAAGTTCCAGCCCCAGCACCTGCTCAGGAACCCACACAAGGTAGTTTTCGCCAGGATAGTTTAGGAAATTACCATGGCATTAGCCAACTTATTTAAGAAAGGGTTTAATGATGAATTTTAACTCTGTTTTTGTGTTAAAAAATTGAATCTACTTTTTAAGTGCTTACTGTGTTTCAGGCACTCTGATAGGTTTGGGGGGATAAAAGAACATAGCTTCTGCCCTCAAATCATCTCATAGGAGAAAATAAAAGTGAATGTGAAAGTCCTCAGCACACCAAGTGGTGAAGAGGAACACAGGATGCTGTGAGGCTGGCACCCAACTCGGACTGAGGCTCAGAGGCAGCTTCTTGGAGCTCTGAAGTTCAAGAGTGAGGGAGCGGTACAGGAAGAATGGGTGGAGGAAAGTTCCAGGCCAAAGGAGCGACATGCACCAAACTAAGACCTGAGGAAGCATGACATGGTTGAAAAACCATAATTCTCTGTCACTGGAGACTGGAGTGGAGCAAAGAAGTAGTGAGAGAGGAGTCTTGATAGGGGGCAAGCAAAGCTTGTTTAACCTAAAGAACATGTGTTCTATTCTGAAGGCAATAGGAAGCTAGAGACAGAATGGAAACAGTGACTTAATAAATGGATTGACATTTGAATATTTTAGAGAACAGACTGTAACAGAGATATGTAAAATATATATCTAATAATATAAATAAAATAAGATGGTAGAGTGCAGGGCAGAACTTGGAGGTATGGCCATGTTAATGGATTTCATGCAGGGGGATGAGGAAGATAGAGGAGTCTGGAAGTCACTCCCAGGCAGTTGGACGAAGGAGGTACCATTCACCAAGGCAGAGAGTTAGAAGAGAAGAGGACAGATTCAGCAGTGGATGGTGGGGAGAGGACAGTGATTTCCCCCCGTGCATCAGCGTGGCTTGAGGAGAGTGCTGAGTTTCATTGTATGGTTGCAGAGCGCTTGCAGCCCCACAGCGTTGAAGGTCCCCCTGCCTTCAGCTCTTCTGTTTTTCTGGGCAGGAAGCACTAGGACAGCTACAAGCTGATGGAGGTGGATCCCTTGGCACAGGCAGTGGCTGAAGCATTGTGAGGAGAAATGAGGATGGATGGAAGGCTCAGATGAGAAAACCCCAAATAATAGTGGAATAGGGTGGGGACCTGAGAGACGAAGAGCCATATTAGGGGAGTTGTGGGTGAAAAGGCAAGGCTTCTTGCTGGATAATTTTTTGTCACTGGTTCTTGTCCACGGGTAATTTTCCCCTGAGGGGCTTATGGCATTATCTGGAGACACTTGGTCATCATGACTGGCAGGATGCTACTGGCATCCAGTGGGCAGAGGCCACTGTGGCTAAATCATTCCGCCTAAGATGTCAGGAGGGTGCTCGCTTCGGCAGCACATATACTAAAATTGGAACGATACAGAGAAGATTAGCATGGCCCCTGTGCAAGGATGACACGCAAATTCGTGGAGCGTTCCATATTTTTAACGAATACATTTGAATCAGTACTAATGAGGTGGATGACGCTGGAGCCGATTATACAGAGTGAAGTAAGCCAGAAAGAAAAACACCAATACAGTATACTTACACATATACATGGAATTTAGAAAGATTGTAATGATAAACCTGTACGCGAGACAGCAAAAGAGACACAGATGTATAGAACAGCCTTTTGGACTCTGTGGGAGAGGGAGAGGGTGGGATGAGTTGGCAGAGTGGCAGTGTAACATGTATGATATCATAAGTGAAACGAATCGCCGGTCTAGGTTCAATGCAGGATGCAGGATGCTTCGGACTGATGCACGGGGATAATCCAGAGAGAAGGTGTGGGGCGGGAGGGAGGAGGTGGGGGTCGGGATTGGGAGTTCATGTACACTCGTGGCTGATTCATGTCAATGTATAGCAAAANCAGCAAAAGAGACACAGATGTATAGAACAGCCTTTTGGACTCTGTGGGAGAGGGAGAGGGTGGGATGAGTTGGCAGAGTGGCAGTGTAACATGTATGATATCATAAGTGAAACGAATCGCCGGTCTAGGTTCAATGCAGGATGCAGGATGCTTCGGACTGATGCACGGGGATAATCCAGAGAGAAGGTGTGGGGTGGGGGGGGGAGGTGGGGGTCAGGATTGGGAGTTCATGTACACTCATGGCTGATTTATGTCAATGTATAGCAAAACGAATACAGTATTGTAAAGCAAAACAAACAAAAAATAAAAATTAATTAAAAAAAAAAAGATGTCAGCAGGGCCAAGGTTGAGAAACTGTTTAAGGGCCTGAGATCAGAGTCCTAGTCTTACCTTTAGACAAACACTGCCAGCCCAGAGAGTTCATCCCTGGCATCTCTCAGTTCACCTCTTCGACTGTGTGAAGAACAGAATATACACTCAGTTCAGGGGAAAGAAGCCTGCAAACTATTGGAAGTTTTCTTCTGCTGGAAATTACGGGGAAACTGAGTTAAAATGTTTCCTTTCCTCGCTGTTTTTCTATTTGTTCTTTCATTTGTTCATTTAATTATTTATGTATTTACATTTAGAATTCTTATAAATGGTATGTAGCTACTTTGTGTCCCTGAAGAAGCCATGATGCCAGGTAAGAGTGTATGGAAAATCAATCTGTGATTGTTAAGGATCTCTCATCCCAAGAACTGCCAGCAGAGAAAGGAAGGTGGGGTTGGGACCACATAGACCCAGTTCTCTGGTGAAGGAAGAGGGAGATGTTACAGAGGAGAGTGATGTTGTGAAATAGAAGAGAACACTAAGGATGTTGATGGGTGACTTTTCTGGGAAAGCTGCATAAAGTTTATAAGTTAAGGTTTTCTGCAGCTATATCCTGGAAATCATTGTGTTTCAGAGACTCCTCCAAAAGGAAGGAAAAGAAAACCCAGAACAACAGAACCAAAAACGCCAGTGGAGCCCCAAAAACCTGCTGAGGCCAAAAAATCTGGCAAGTCTACAAAATCAAAAGAAAAGCAAGAAAAAATTACAGACACATTTAAAGTGAAAAGAAAAGTGGACCGTTTCAATGGTGTTTCAGAAGCTGAACTTCTGACCAAGACTCTACCAGACATTTTGACCTTCAATCTGGACATTGTAATTGTAAGGATTTTGTCCTCCTTTGGGTTTATAAGTAGCATTGGTGGATTAACGTGACTTAACCATATCCTTGCAAAGAGCATTTTGCGAAAAGAACCATTTCTGAGAATCCTTTTGGTGGTAAATGGTGTCACCTTCTTCAGGTTGTATCATATGGGTGTATTTAAGAAGGTGGACTCTAGGGCAAGGCTGTCTGGTTTCAGATGTTGCCATGTAGGTGTATGACCATGGACAAGCATTAGCCTTCCTGAACACTTAATTTGCTCATTGATGAGGCAGGCGTGATGATAGGATGGAGTGGGTCCTCTGGCAATTACACAAAATGATCCACATGAATCACTTAGGTTGCATGACACTGTGGTTTCTCCATGAATGATAACACTGATTTTGAACTTTGATTTTTGTCAGTAACTGTAAGAAACATCAGCCTGTAGACAACTGTGTAGGTGATGTAGAGGCAGCTGCTTTGGGGGAGCTGAGAAACAGACTTACAGCTGGACATGAGCTCTGGTTGACTGACTGTTCCAGGACAGTTGGGAGTGAGGGTGCTGGGGATATAAGGGATTCAAACTGGTTTTTTAAAAGCAACAGCAAGGAGTTCCCCACTGGCCTAGTGGTTAGGATTCCAGGCCTTCACTATCAGGGCTCAGGGTTAGTCTGGTCAGGGACCATTCCCCAAGCCACACAACGCAGCCACAAAGGGAAAAAAAAAAAAAACCAGCAAAACTTTAATATAAAGGAAATCTATTTCCTCAAAATGCAATACTTTGTTCAGGTCAAGAGTAGCTAATTGATAAAGCTTATGATGCTGGATTAAATTTTTATTTTAATCAATTCACCACTCCTCCACAGAAGCCCTAAGACGTAAGCCTACTTTTCAAGACTAAAATATATAAACATTTTGTTTTGTAGATTGGCATAAATCCAGGACTGATGGCTGCTTACAAAGGACATCACTACCCTGGGCCTGGAAACCATTTTTGTAAGTGGTTAACCTTCTTTTACTATTTTACTTTTAAACTAGATGTTCTTGTTAATAGTTTGGGTTTGTCTGTTTTTTTTTTTTAAACCAAAATGTGTTTTTAAAAAGAAACTGGTTGAGTAAGTATAATGCATCTTTTCAATGTGTGTGTATACAAAATTGAAAGGTGTGAAATCCTCTGACACTTAACATTTTGGTTTATAAGAGTGGAGAGATATGGAAAGGAATACTTTCCCTTTTGTTTCTTTTCAGTGAGTTTTACTATCTTTTTTTTAAACAATTTTTCTTTTTTTAGTTGTTATCTACAGAATATTAACAGTAATCATGCCAATGCAGACACAAAACTTAACACCTTTCCAGATTTCTGCTCATCTTATTTCCTAGGAGAAATGAAATACATTGGCCATCAAGTTGTGATAGTTAAGAAATGCTCTGATTGTAGACATTCTCTACGGATAATTTCCATCTAGCGGAAATTAGTATTAAAGACCCTCATACTTGTAGAGTAAGCTTTAAAACCAAGTATAACTCCTGTTGTATTATCTTATATATAAATCATCTTATCTAACACTGCCTAACAGACAATCAGGAGTGCAACAGATTACCAGGAAACACTAGCTGATTATCTTAGTGCAGCATTTAAAAACTTCTCTAGGACAGGGGACTTCCCTGGCGGTCCAGTGACTCAGCACTTACACTGTAGAGGACATGGGTTCTGTCACTGGTCGGGGAACTAAGATCCTACATGTATGCAGTGCATCCAAGAAAAAATAAAAAAAAAAACACTTTTAGGACAAATGATAGTAATATATTTTTAGAACTAATAACATGTTGTCTCCATTATTTGAAAAAAAAATTTCTAGAGATATTTCACTTTTTATTTTCTCCTCTGTCAGTATGTCTGAAGCCCTGAGTCACTGGTGTATATTTTATCTGTTTGGGGTTTTCCAGAGACAGGTGGTGTTAAAAAGCTAAACAGTTTCAGAGTTTACTACACTGCCTAGCTGTATACTCAACAAGCATTTCTTTCCTTCGACCCCCTATTAAAAGGAGATAAATAATAGTGATATCTCATAAGATAGCTATGATGATTAAATTAAATAATCCATATGAAGGATTTAGCATAGTACCCAGCACATAATTGGAGAAGGCAATGGCACCCCACTCCAGTACTCTTGCCTGGAAAATCCCATGGATGGAGGAGCCTGGAAGGTTGCAGTCCATGGGGTCTCTTAAGAGTCGGACACCACTGAGCAACTTCACTTTTCACTTTCATGCATTGGAGAAGGAAATGGCAGACCACTCCAGTGTTCTTGCCTGGAGAATCCCAGGGACGGAGGAGCCTGGTGGGCCGCCGTCTATGGGGTCACACAGAGTCGGACACGACTGAAGTGACTTAGCAGCAACCAGCACATAATAACTGCTTGGTATGGTAGTTGACCTATATTATAGTTATGCCTAGCTGTATACTCAACAAGCATTTCTTTCCTTCGACCCCCTATTAAAAGGAGATAAATAATAGTGATATCTCATAAGATAGCTATGATGATTAAATTAAATAATCCATATGAAGGATTTAGCATAGTACCCAGCACATAATTGGAGAAGGCAATGGCACCCCACTCCAGTACTCTTGCCTGGAAAATCCCATGGATGGAGGAGCCTGGAAGGTTGCAGTCCATGGGGTCTCTTAAGAGTCGGACACCACTGAGCAACTTCACTTTTCACTTTCATGCATTGGAGAAGGAAATGGCAGACCACTCCAGTGTTCTTGCCTGGAGAATCCCAGGGACGGAGGAGCCTGGTGGGCCGCCGTCTATGGGGTCACACAGAGTCGGACACGACTGAAGTGACTTAGCAGCAACCAGCACATAATAACTGCTGGTATGGTAGTTGACCTATATTATAGTTTTTAAAATATACTGAATCTTTTTTCTTTTTTTTAATTTCAAGAAGAGACCCACATAATTCATGAGGCAGAAAAACCTTTGACCTTCTACAGAAATAAACTGAACTTTTTCTAAATTAAACTCTCTTGTTCACAGGGAAGTGCCTATTTATGTCAGGGCTGAGTGAGGTCCAACTGAGTCACATGGATGATCACACTCTACCAGGGAAATATGGTATTGGATTTACCAATATGGTGGAAAGGACAACACCAGGCAGCAAGGATCTTTCCAGGTGATTATGGAGCATTTGGTTTGATAGGTTGAAACCTTGGCCATACTTGTGCCTTACACACTCCAGGACCATCCTAGGTATCTAACTAGTTCAAGCTGAGCATAGCAGTTTTATGATTTGCTCTTTTATTGAAAGCTGTGAATTTAGCACATTATAAATACTGCCATATTTATATTTTGACTACTTTTTAATTCAATTTTAGTAAAGAATTTCGTGAAGGAGGACGTATTCTAGTGCAGAAATTACAGAAATATCAGCCACGAATAGCAGTGTTTAATGGAAAATGTAAGATTTACTTTTAAATTTTATCTTTTTTCTTCAATTAACATTATGGGCAATGTAAATATATTTGTATTTCATTTTAGGTATTTATGAAATTTTTAGTAAGGAAGTTTTTGGAGTAAAGGTTAAGAACTTAGAGTTTGGACTTCAACCCCATAAGATCCCAGATACAGAAACTGTAAGTCCTTAAAACTGCATTTGTAAATTTATATAAATACAAATTTTTTTCTAGCTGGTTTTCCCTTTTTATTTGTTCTGTTCATTTGTAATTTTTGCCATTAAAAAAAAAATCACTGTATTTTGTGGAATATCTGCATAGTAACTTGAACTAATAGTTCCAGATTAATTCAGATGCTTTTACAGTTGAATTAGAAAAAGAAACATTTGTCAGATAAATGCCTTTATAACATTATATTAGTTACATTATTTGGCCAAAATATTAGAGGAGGTTGCTCACATGCTGCATTCAAAATACATTTAACGGGATGTTCTTGCCAAATGCTAGTGGGTTAGCCCTTATTCAGTTGTGAAACAAATACAGACACAGTCCTGATCAGTGAAGCTGCTTATTGCCCTTTGTTGGTGTGCCTCGGCCCAGCCTCACGTCAGAGCCATATAAACAGGACTGCCCAGTCGCAGACAGGCATCCTGCCGACCTGCCTGGAATGTGGTGCTGTTGTCCTTATGCATAAAGGCATCATACAGTAACACGTTGGTTTTAAAACTCTATGTAAATTTCTGTGGAGTTTCTGCAGATATTTGGTTCAAATTTTGCTTCTTAAATATAGTTTTAAGTTTTGTTTACAACTTCTGAAATAAAAATACACATGCACAGACTTCTGTGCTGTAGATGAATTTTTAAATGATAAGCCAGTGTGCCAACAAGTTTCTGGTGGAGACCGCAGAATACGGTTTCTGCCGCCAGTATATATTTTAACTTCGTTTATAGTTTCTTCTGTTTTTAACTAGTAAATGTGTAATTGATAAAGTAGGTTGTAGCACTGATCACTCTTTAAATAAAGGCATACCCTTGTCTCCTTGGGTAAAATTGTAGAGATGATTGACTCCTCCCTGTAGAAGGAGCATTATTGTCCCTGAAGTGCCAGAGGAGCCTTGGTATAGCTCTTGGGACGTGTGATCACAGTAGTGCAATAAGTGAATCTGAATCATATTGAAATAGGTAGCTCCTACAATGATCTGTGAGTGCATTTGTCTTGTAAAATTTACTCTTTATCATGAAATACTCATAGGTATTGATGATGTTAGTGATCCAGCTTTGAAAAACACCTGCTTTTTCAAGTTTCTGGATCACTTTAATTGAAGGCTGTCTTGAGATTGGAAAAATGTGCTATTACAAAAACCTGGTAGCATTTGTACCTCTGATTTAATATTATCACTACAGGTGATAATATTAAAAGATTGGAAACCGCCTAAATGCCCATAGGTAGATGCTGGTTAAATAATTATGAAAGTACTACACAGCTATAAAAAAGGAAACTTATTCTGATGTAGATACCTGATACAGAGTTATCTCTGAGAGACATTGTTGAGTGAAAAAGCAGGGTGCAGGACAGGGAGTAGAGCATGTTACCATTTGTGTGTTTTTTTTAATTTTGATTCTAAATTCATGGAATATCTCTGGAACTAGCAATGTAGATTGCCTTTGGGAAGGAGAACTTGGTGGATAGAAACAGAATTAGGAGGGAAAAGTTTTCATTGTATAATTATACGCCCTTTTGTATAAACTCTGAGGGGGAAAAAGACTCACTGGTTTTGATTTATTGACTTTGTAATAAGTAAATATTAGAAATTTAAATTCAAACACAACTGCTGTTACTGATTTTGCATATATTGATATGTGGTAAGTATCAAGTTATTGACCCAAAGGAAAAGAAGATTTCTAATCTCAATACAGAGAAGGCGATGGCACCCCACCCCAGTACTCTTGCCTGGAAAATCCCATGGACGGAGGAGCCTGGTAGGCTGCAGTCCATGGGGTCACTAAGAGTCAGACACGACTGAAGTGACTTAGCAGCTAATCTCAGTATGAGTGGATTCAGTGGAATTATAGGGTTTCTGTAACTGAAATGTTGCGATTCCAGCTCTGCTATGTGATGCCATCATCCAGTGCAAGATGTGCGCAGTTTCCTCGCGCCCAGGACAAAGTGCATTACTACATTAAGCTGAAGGACTTGAGAGATCAGTTGAAAGGCATTGAACGAAACACAGACGTTCAAGAAGTTCAGTATACATTTGACCTACAGCTCGCCCAAGGTGCGTTACCATTCATCAGTCCTGTTGTTTGTGTCAAGTATATCTACCTTATAGAAAGTATGTTGTGAATTTAAAAGCAGTAGAAAAGAAAACGATTTATTGGCAGCCAGAATGTTCTGATAATAAGTGTCAGTCACTTTTAAAATCTTTTACCAAGGGCTTCCAGTCTAATCTGAGTGTTCCTACATATTCTGAGAAGCCAAGCAGGAGTTAGGTCACCTAAAATTAAATCTCATAGGCTTTTACAGTTCTTAGGAGTTTATTTTGTTTATGTTAAAAAGAGTTTAATATGAAAGTTGTTTCCGTGGATGTGAAATTCAACAAAAAGATTTATTCTTGATAATTGCTGAATAAAGCTATCTTCAAAATTGTTACACCAAATCAGTTTTAAATCCCTCTTACCCTCCTCACAGAGGATGCAAAGAAGATGGCTGTGAAGGAAGAAAAATACGACCCGGGTTATGAAGCAGCGTATGGCGGTGCTTACAATGAAAACCCCTGCCCTGGTGAACCTTGTGGATTCTCTTCAAATGGGCTGGGTATGTCCGCTCCCCCCTGTTTGTCCCTTTCAAAGACTTGGTTTTGCCAGGATTGAGGGAAAGAGGGTTTTGTTTTTTTTGGTTTTTTAAGTTAAGTCGCTCAGTCATGTCTGACTCTTTGTGACCCCATGGACTGTAGCCCACCAGGCTCCTCTGTCCATGGGATTCTCCAGGCAAGCGTACTGGAGTGGGTTGCCATTTCATTCTCTGTTTTTTTTTTAAGAGAGTTAATTACTGAAGGATGGAAATGGAAATAGAAAAATCTATTTAGTGACTGGGGGACTTCCCTGGTAGTCCAGTGGTTAGGATATCACCTTACACTACAGAGGGCCTGAGTTCAAGCCCTGGTTGGGTAGCTAAGATCCCACATGCCTTGCAGCCAGGAAACCAAAATAGAAGCAATACTGTAACAAATTTAATAAAGACTTTAAAAATGGTCCACATAAAAAAAAATATTTAAAAAGTCTTATTTAGTGATTTAGAGTGAAAATTCGATGGTTATTTAATGTTCAACTACACAGGCTTTTACAACTCATTTTCTTGAAGTTACTGACTCGAAGTCCTCGTTGGTGCATTTCCCTCCTTTAATAACAAGAATTTATCAGTCCTATAGCTTAGAATAGAAATTTAAGTTGTATTCAAGAAGCTTGCTTAGCTATTTTAGTAGCAACTCTCCTACAATAAACTGTTGAAACTCTTAATTATATCACTTAAAGTTTTTAAATAATGTTCTTCTTCTCCCTCCCACACCCCCATCCTAGCTGCTGACAATGGAGAATCAACTTTCAGTGACATTCCAAATGGACAGTGGATGACCCAGTCGTTTACAGACGAGATCCCTTCATTTAGTAACTGTGGGACGCAAGAACAAGAAGGAAACCACATTTAAGGATGGTGTTTTTCAGCCCTGCTTAAATGCTGCAATTTTAATGCAGTTGTCAAGTGGCCCTTGGTTTGCTAGCTGAAGCATTTTATTCGTATTTTATTCGGGTGTTGTGATCAAGGTACAGTGGAGTCAACTGTACGGACCTAAGTAGTTTGGAAGGAAAAGGGTTTTTCTGTATATGAGTTTTTGTATTTGAATTAACTATCATTCCAGCTTTTTTATAAAACTGTATTTCATTTATGAAGAAATTAATTTTCTTTTGGGTGTCACTTTTAACCTGTAATTTAAAAATGCAAGAGTCTGCATCTTTACACTTGACTATGAACTGTGTGTAAACTTAGATGCACCCTTCTCCCTTTTCATGCCTAAGAAGGGCATGCTGCTAATAAGATTCCTGCTGGTAAAGAGGCAAGTGTGCTGATTTTCATCTATGAGGTTAACCCTTGGTAGAGTCTCATCTGGTAGTTTTTCACAGTGTTTAATAGGCTTCCTGAGTTGTGTTCACACTCAGGCCTCCTTGCTTTACCAGTGGTGAGCATTTGTGAGGTTGTTTTGCAGTAGAAATATAGAGTATGGCCTTGCAGCAGCAAGGTTAACCCAGCCTTACCTGCCAGGGCGTGAGCCCTGCCTTTGGTCCTCTCACCGCCATCTGCTGATTCTCTAGTAGGAAGAAACTGTTCTGCTGAGATGGTAAGTTCCAGAGAATGCAGAAAAGCTTTTAAACTTCGCTACTTCATCTGTGTTTTACTTGAGAGACATAACATTTGATAGGAAGGAGACTGAACTTGTCTCTCAGTATCTATCACCATTCTAATTTTATCCTCCTTGACTTTAGCATGTAACATAGAAATGATGAGAAATGAACTTTCAGGTTGAGTAACAAGAGGCTGGAGGTTGTTTGATAATCTTATTTAAACTGGTGCTTTATGTACATGAGATGTACTAAAATAAATAATACAGAATTTTTCTTGCTAGATAAATCAAGTAAGCCAGTAATTTTTAAAAAATTATCTACATCATTGTTGTTTGTTACTGTGGACTAAGTGAACCTCATGTCAAGGTTAGTTTGAAACAATGTACTTTTGTGATTTTCTAATGCATATTCCATGGTGCTACAAATAGTCCAGACTACTAGGCCTGGTGGATATCAAAGCTGGGTATTCAGAAATGCCACTTGCATTTACTCCTGATCACATCTGCATATTCTGATTTTATTCCTACCCAGGGAGCATGTTGTTTCTCAATATGAAAATATTTATGAAGTTTTTTTTTTTCTAAAAGATTATATAGCCTGTTCTTTTTATAATAAGAGATACAAATTCTTGTGAGTTTTAACATGGTTTTTAGCTGTAGCCATGATGGATTTTATTTTTCCTTTAGTCTAGGTCAAGCCATGTAAAAGTCATTCATGTTATTTAAATCATGTACTGTATTGCTGTTTACATGGATGTTTTGTGCGGGTGCTTTTATGTGCCTTGCATCAGGGATAAGGAACAATTTAATTATTTTTTCATGGGATTATGTAAAGCATGTAACTAGGTATTGCTTTGGTTTTTAATTATTGTAGTCTTTACATAGATTTTTTTTTTGAGTGGAGAAAATATCCTTTAAATTATGATGGACACTCACTAGAGAATGGGTTTTAAGGATTTTTCCAAGCATACAATAATGGTGTTTTTCATTAAATACGACAGATGAATAGTACATGTTGATATACACTATACATGAGAATATGAGACTTTTTCATTAAATAATATTGAAAAAGTTTTAAAATTCATTTGAAAGTCTGATTGTTTTTTACAATAAAAAATATTGAGACTGGTTATCCTTAAGTTGCAGTATTTTCTGTAGCAGACTCTGGTATTGTTTCCTTTGTTAATCTGAGATCAGTTTACCTGCTATTATATTTAGCATGTAGAATAATAGATTATGAAAATCATTAAAAGTCTATGAATATTTTATTTTTTTAGACATTCCTGTTTTAAATGTAATATATTGTTCTACAGAAGACAACATTGGCAACTCATTAAAAAAAATAGCTACATGTAAAAAATACATTTAGAAATTTTTAAAATTTATGGCTGTAATTTTCATTCAGAGTTAATAAGCAAATTGCTGAAACCCAGCTGGGTTTATTTCTTTGCAATAATATATTTCACTCACATAATCTAATTGTCACTTGTATTTAAGGAACTAAATCAATACATATAGGGTTCAAGGTACTATTTGTACACAGTAGGGTTTTTTGTTTTTGTAGATCATTTGTATCAGGTTCTGTTCACAAAGAACAATGGTATAATAGGCTACAAATGGACAGTTCTGCATATTTGTACAGGAAATATTTTAAATGTCAAATTTTATCAGCTATTGGGGTGGTGTAGTTTAAATATCCCTGCCGGGTCAGGAACAAACCAGCTCTCCCATAAGTCATTGTGGACACTTGGGAAGTCCCACGGTTTATGTCTTCCATTCCAGTGGAGTAGTTTTGCCTCCTGGAGAAAATGCTCTGAATATCTGGTATCTGGATTCCAGCCTTGATTGTTTAGGGGACAATAATAGGTTCATTAGAAAAGTAAAATTTTATATTAAAAATTGAATACAAGTTCATTTTAAAGAAAAAAAATTGGATAAATTAATGAGTATACAATGAAGAATTTACCCCAACCCTGATTTTCAAAGAAACAACTGTTAAAAGAGTTTCTCGTGAAATTCTTCCAGTAATGTTCTACTGGTATACCTATGTGTGTATTTTTGTACCTTGCCTTTTTTTTCAAAGATGAATATTTTTATGATAAAAGGTACAATTCACAAAGAAAATAGACATCATAAACCATTAGACACCTAACAACAAAGAAAGATACATAAAGCAAAAATAGAAGAAATATAAGGGAAAAGAAAAATTATATAATCATAGTGAGACATATTAACATTTCTCTGAGAATATTTCATCAAGTGCAGAAAAATAATAGCATCTTGAATGATGTCATTAATAATTTAACAGATTTCTATGTCTATATATCCTACATAAATATATTTAAAATTTTCTATCTCATGCATTGTTATTAGATTTCCATAGGACTGTACCTTGCCTTTTGAAAATTACTATCTTGGAAAACTTTCCACAGCAGCACATGTGAATTCACTGAATCATTTTTAATAATTGCATAGAATGGATATGATTATTTACTGAGTTCCTTATTAAGGACATTTAGGTTCTATCCCTTCACAAGCAAAAGTTGTTAAAAGATTGCTAAGTTGTTACAAAGATGGCTACAGTAAACAGCCTTCTATGCATGTCTATACAGATGTATCTGTAGGATAAAATCTTGTAGATGAAATTGCTAGATTGAAGGGTCTGTGCCTTTTAAATTTTGATGAGGGATTGTCAAATTATCCCCCAAAGAATTTACATCATTTCCCTCCTGCCCAGAGTTTACAGGAGTTCTTTCTCTGCATTTCTATCCTTAATATGGCAGCATTTCTTTTAAGCAGTCTCATTTTTATCATATAAAATGTGACTGAGAATAAGATCTGCTTTTATTAAACAACTGTCTCTATTTGAATATTTTTCCCCTCATAAGTAACTGCTTAGAGACTATGCATAACCCTGATATTATTATTATGCAGGATATTTTGAGAGTGTGTCTTCCAGAAGTACATTAAGATCTTGTGAATGTAAATTTTTTTAAAATATCCTCTGTTGTGTTACATTTTCTTTCTATGAAAGGAAATGTGATATTTTCAAACAACTAAAAGTCCGTTGAGGCAAAAGAGGATGAATAGCTAGCAAGAATATTATAGTTTTAACGTATGATATAAGGGGGAAAAAACCCCTAAACCTTTCTTCTGTTATTCATAAACATAGTTGTGTAGGTAGTTGCAAAAGAGGAGCTAGGTTTTGGGCTATAGTAGCATCATTGGAATAATTATCATGTAGAAGAATCTACACAGGAAATGCTCATTTGGAGAGTGGAGCCTTCACGTGGGGTCATCTCCAGGAAGCAGAAGAGCAAGTCTCTGCCCCACAGCTGAAGGATTCTGTAGGGACTTGCAGCTTTCCTTTTCACTAAGCTTTTTAATATTTTAAAACCTTAAAACTTAACTGTTTAGACCCAAACTTAATAGCCATTAATGTTAATACTGCTTGCTGCTTTAAAACACTCTAAAATGGAATCATTTTTCAAATGATTTCTGTGTAGCTTTACTTTGCGGACCATCCCCAATTCCAAAACCTTCAGCACAGATGCAGGCTCTGTTCTATAAGAAAAAATGACTCCTCTCCCTTAGAAGATTCTGTCTCTTCCTGCTTGTCAGTAAATTAGATGGTTCGTAAAATGTAATTCTGAGTCTCTGTTACAAGATCATTAACTTCTCTAACCCAGTCTAAGCTCCACATCACTGTTCCCACACATATATTATAGCTATTCTACTTTAATGGGATTTTCTCCACACTCATCATCACTTGACCTAACAGTGAGCCCACCATTATGAAGCAAATCAAATGAAATATTAGTGTCCTCAGTGTCCCCGTATCACTCTTCTGTGCATACAGATGTTCAGGAAAATCAGGGGTGACACTAGTGAGGAAACAGGAACTACTTATGCAGCATCATAAGAAGGAGATGGGCATGCAGTTTCCACAGTTCTGTGTGGCCTGGCTTCTACAAGGGACAGTAGGAGACATGCCGTCTTGCAGGATTGTTGAGAGAAGTGATGTTCGTAGCAACCCCCAGAGCCTCGCCCAGGGCTTGGCAGTGTATCCCCACAATCCATTGTCTCCAGTTCTAAACTAATCAATCCCCAAATGTTTGAAAGCGAAAGGATTTTTAATAACTTTGGCAGCAACATCTAGAACCCCCTCAGTGTATTGCATAATCTAAGTATATGCACATTACCTTTTAAAATTTCAGAACTTTTCGAATTTCTAAACAGGTCTGGCCCAGTGGGTTTGGCAAATGGGTTGGGGCCATACATTTGAAAGAAAGTGAATGTCTTCTGTGTCGGGCTCTGTTCTAAGCAGTTTACACATATTAAGTAATTTAATCCTTGTAAAAACTTAATAAGGTTATATTAGCTTCCATTTACAAGTGAAGAAACTAAGGCACAGAGGGCTTCAGTAACTTGCCTAAGGTCTTAGATAATAGCAAAGTTGGGATTCCAGTCCATACCCCAGAGCCTGTACTCCTGTAATGAAGATTGAATAAAAGACTTGAGGGACTCACATAGTATATAGTCAGCAAGCAGTTTTTTCCTAAAAGGTAAATTACAGAACTCGCCTTGTGGTCCAGTGGTTAAGAATCTGCCTGGCAATGCAAGGATCACAGGTTTGATCCCTGGTCAGGAAACTACAATCCCACATGCCTCAGGGTAATAACTAAACCTGCTGACAGCAATTACTGAGCCTGTGCTCTAGAGTTCATGCTCTGCAACAAGGTAAGCCACGAAAATGAGAGGCCCACACGCCACAACTAGAGAACGCCCGTGCCCTGCAACAAACACCCAGCACAGCCAAAAAAAAAGATAAATTGCCAGCTATCTAAATTCATCATCAGCTATTATGCTAATTCATTTGATTCTGTCCACTATAGGTTACTGCAAGAGAGCAACAAAGGTATGTGGAAAAGTTCTGCCAGTGAACATTGTAACTCAACAAACGTTCATGTTTATTGAGCACATACTACATGCTAAGCATGATTCCAATTGCTTTTCCTGAAGTGCTTTTCCTAGAAACATCTCTCAGGTCATTTTTTTATCAGCTGCAGTTACAGAATCTGAGCAGTGAAGGTTAAATAATGTGTCCCAGGTGAGATCCCAGGTCACCTGGAGGATTTGAATTGAGGAAGCTGGTATCAGAGCACACTCTCCCCACCTTGGTCCTCACCGCATCTATAACATGTACCTTGGTGTTCTAAAATACGTACCCAGGTGCCTTATGTGCCAAGGGGGTTGATGGTGGAGTATTTCCCGTGAAACACAATCAGCATTGGGGAGGTGGCTACTCCTCCTCCCAGTGAGCTGCTGTAGAGATTTTCCCTAAGAAACAGAATAGAAAAGCAACAGTTGGCCTGGAGTCCCACAGACTCGGATGAAGTAGAATCTAATCATTTTAAAAGGTTTGGCACAATGGTAAAGAATCCGCGTGCCAAAAAAGGAGACATGGGTTCTACCCCTGGGTCAGGAAAATCCCCTGGAGAAGGAAAGGGCAACCCACGCCAGTATTCTTCCCTGGGAAATCTCATGGACAGAGCAACCTGGTGGGCTACAGACCATTGGGGTCGCAAAGAATCAGGCATGACTTAGCAACTGAGCATGCACAAGACAATCCCTTACTGTATAATAAGCCTGTGGTCTTTGATTTTTCTCCAACTTGTTATTTTGAAAGTTGTTAAACCTACCCCAAATTGTAAGAATACCATGAACTCCTATATGCTTTACCTTGATTCACAGAATGCCAATATTTTGCCATTTTACTTCTCAGGCTTTTTTACAGCAAACATTGGAGATCTCAAATTCTGATCCTACATTATTTAGAATGACTTTACTTACAAATTCAAGGTTATGATAATAAAAAT
Source organism: Aepyceros melampus (assembly GCA_006408695.1). Taxonomy (NCBI): domain Eukaryota; kingdom Metazoa; phylum Chordata; class Mammalia; order Artiodactyla; family Bovidae; genus Aepyceros; species Aepyceros melampus. Next base: position 40,312 of record SJXQ01010737.1, read on the forward strand.
ATCCACATTTAAAAGATGGACAGGATATACACTGCCATGATAACAGTGGTTGTTATTATCTCAAAATTTCAATAATGAAAAATGATTTAATAAATTCAACCTTTAAAAAGTCGACTTTATAAAATAATTATTAAATCTGTGTAAGGAGAAGCTCTACTAAGATAAATGATTTGTAGTTAAAAAGGTTCACTGGCATTCTGGGAGAAGATTTAAAATCACATTATTTAACAACATATTAGAAAATGTTTATATTAATAAGGGATTGCACAGGATCTTCCTGCCTCTGACATACCATTTGAGAATAGCTTTTTCATCTACCGATCCCTTTTTTCTCAACAGTGCCTCTGTAAGAAAATCTGACCTCAGATTTCTAACCCCTGAGCTATGCATGAATATTAATGGAATAATGTTCCTGAGCATGAAAAAATGATAAAGGCCCACACATACTCCACATTTTTTTGCATCCATTTCTCCAACTGTTTGGTGATCCGCTGGTGCTTCCATTCTGTCATGTTGGCAACAATCACACCAGGATTGAAAGAGCAAGTGCTGGGGCTGATGCCAAGGTCTTTTATTGTCTTCTTCCGGTAATCCAGATAGCCCATATATGTGTTCTATAAAGGAAAAAGGATACACATGCTTTTCACCAAGGAATCTTTTGTTTCTGGAAAATAACTACTTTCTTGAAACCATTAGGCAGTACCTGGGCTTCCTCCTGGGCACTGGCCACTTCCTCCAGTGCTTTCCCAGTTTTCTCTTGGATCCTCAACCTCTGAAAGCTGAGTGCCCCTAGTCTCATGTCTGGCATCTGCTCATTTCTCCAGCATGAACTCCCTCAACAGCGTCATCTGGCTCTAAATCTCTCCATGCAGACATCTGGGACCTCTCTGGGTTTCCAGCTCCACTATATCGGCCAACTCAATTTATCTGTCTGGTTGCTTAGTAAAGCAGGTCTCCTTAGAACCCCAGACTGATCCCAGTCCTATCAAAAAACCTGCTCTGCTACAACCTGCCCACCTTGGTGGCCACTCCATCCTTCCAGTTAGAAAACTTAGGGTCACGAGGTCATCTTAGACTCCTCCTCTCTCACTTTCCATATAGATCTCAGCAACCCTGTGGTCCCATCTTCCAAAATATATTCAGAAGCCAACAACTTCTTTTTTCTTTCTCTCTCTCTCTTTTTTTTTTTTTGGCCTCACCATATGGCTTGTGGGATATTGCCATGTGGCTTGTGGGATCTTAGTTTCCTCACCAGGGATTGAACCCGGGCCCTTATCAGTGAGAGCGAGGAGGCCTAACCACTACTGCACTGCTAGGGGATTCCCCAGAAGCCAACCACTTCTTACCGCCTCTACTACCTTCCTGGTCCAGACCATCATTGCTACTCACTGGATTTCTGCCAGCTCCTCCCACCTGTGTCCTGCTTCCCCCTCTCTCAGCCTGCTCTGTCCCAGGGTTACTCATCTGCTCAGAGCCCATCCGGTGGCTTCCCCTCTCACTGAGAGTAGACCCCAAACTCCCTAAACTGCCTGCCGTGCCCGCCGCCATCTGCCCTGTCCCCATTGCCTCTCCACCTCCTATTACTCTCCCCTGGGACCCCTCTGCCACCCTGACCTCCTTGTTCCTTCTTTAATATGCCAAATACTCCCCTGCCTCCACATTTGCTGTTACCTCTCCTGGAATGGTTTCCCCTAGATATCTGTGAAGATAGTTGCCTCAAGTCTTTCAGGTGTAGGCTCAGAAACACAGTCTCCACAAAGACTTCCCTGATCGCCCAACTTAAATTTCAACCCCACCTCCTCTTATTCTCTGTTCAATATTTTACTTGTTTGCTGACCATCTCTTCCCACTAGAATGGAAGCTACCCAAAGGCACAGATTTTAGTTTTGTTACTGTGTTACTAGCACCTAAATCAGTGTCAGGCACATAGCAAGCACTTCATAGCTGGCTGTTGAGTGAATGTCACACGAGGCAAAACACACTATTTCACCCACAGAGGCTGCCATAATCTGCCTCATGGGATGCTCAAAAGACCTGGACATAATGGAACTATCTGAGCACTTTCCTATGTGCAGACACCATTCTAAGAACTTCACACACTTTAGCTCATTAGTTGCATGCAATAACTTACATGTATTAACTAAGTTAACTCTCCCAATAACCCTACCAGGAAGTTCTATTATTACCACTATTTCACAAATGAGGGAGAAAACGACTGGTTAAGTAACTTGCCCAAGGTCACAAAACTACTGAGTGATGGAGCCAAGATTTTAACAGGCAGGTCTGGGCCCAGGGCCTAGCCCTTAAAATGTGTCACCCTTTAATGTCACACATATGTCATTATTTCTTGGAACTTTTTTTGAAGAACAGCGTTCAATTTGTAATAGCATCTTTTAAAGCCATTCTTTTGATTTCAGTGTTACATCTGGGTATGCTTCCTTCATTTCTACAAGGGTAAGGAACTCTTTACCTTGGAACAAAGTCAATATTTTCCTCTACTGAAAGGGGGTGAGGAAAGAGACAGTAAAACCTCTGAAAATAGAACCAAAGTTTCAGTGAGTCTCTTTTAAAGAAAACACCAGTCTCTGCCATAGAGTGTGGTTAAGAGTGACTTAAGTAACAACCATCATTTCTGGAGCATTTAGTGGACACTTTGACATCATGTTATTTCATCACAACCCACAAACACGACCAAGTAGGTGCTATGGTTGCCATGTTCCAGATAAGGAAAGGAGGACTTGCAGAAGTAAGTGACTTGACCCTGAGTCATTGGGAGCAGAACTGGGATGTGAATGGGCAACCCAGACCCCTGGCTGTGTGCTGCCCATCAGTCCTGCCCAACTGGCCGGCTTCTCAAAGGTAACGATGACACTTGCTCTGAGATCCTAGGAGGAGAAGGAGTGAAAGTAGGATTCCCAAGACGGGTGCCCACCTGCAGCCCCACGAGTCTGTGTATGTCCTGGGAGGAGGGCAGATCGCAGTCATCAGAGAAAGCTGCTGCATGGCCCAGGGCCAAGGTGGTATCGTACAGCTCTTGTATGTCCCCTGAATTAACAAACACCAGGAGTTACAACAGTATAGCACTCATTCCAGGACTAGAGACCGCTTAGAGCATAAACAATCCCCGATTTTGCTGTGGAGGAACAGTATGTAATCTGTGGTTTCAAGTGGTTTGGCATTTTGCTTGATAAGAATGGCTCATATTATATGAAAAGCCACTTGATAATAAGCTCTGATCTGCATTGGTCAGATTTCTTTATTTCTGTGGCTTTGTAGGCACTTCACCAATGCTCATCTTATTTTGCATGTGGGAAAGAGAGAAGATAGCATTTAACACTACAGCTTAGCTTGTTTCTAATAACATCATCAGTGAGGCTTTATCCCTCTGTGTTTCAGGGTTGCAGGGTACCTTTACAGACTTTGACAGGGAGTGGCTCTCAGAGAGTCAACTGGATTTCCCAGAAAGTGAATATCAACCTTTTTTTTCCAAAATATTCTTTGATTTTTTATAATACTACCAAATTTAATAAGCCATGAAAATCACTGAGCCACTAGATATTTCAAAATTGAACAGAGATGGGCATTCTACTTATCAGCTGCTCCTTTTCTGAGTATTCTTGGCATCGGCGAGTATACCTTGGACGATTACATCATCATCCAAATAGATGACTTTCTCGTGTTGGTGGATAAGCAGAGGGAGATAAAATCGAACAAAGTTCAGCTGTTAAAACAAGAAAAGAAGTGATGGTGAGGAAGAGACAGAAGTTCCAGTGTCTAATACGGGTGCTCATGGGTCAGCTTTGACCATGACCATGGCTCAGCTCTAGGTTTGGAGCAGAATAAAACAGAGACTGCAGAGAGGCCTGCCTGAGCTTCCTAGTGCCCAGTTTGCCTGGGGCCCTGGGACTGAAACCATCACCCATCAGAGGTTCTTCTAGATCCAGCCTCCACCCCCCACTGCTGAGACTGTCACTATTTTCATCACTGTGAACTGCTACAGTGGAAGTCACAGAAGCTATTAATCTTTCTGGCCACAAATTGCCTGCCTTTCTCTATACTCAGTAATTTGACACTGGTCAACTGAAACAGCCTTAACCACACACACATGCATCATCCCTCACATCAGCACATCACACATACAGGCTCAATGTCTTAGCTCCTTGAACCAGAGAAAAGCCCGAGATGCATGGGCTGAGGATGGGTGTCTTAACATTTTAATGTACTGTGTTCAGTTGCTTAGCTGTGTCCAACTCTTCGCAACTCTGTGGACCATAGCCTGCCAGGCTCCTCTGTCCATAGGATTCTCCAGTCAAGAATACTGTAGTGGGTTGCCATTTCTTCCTCTAGGGGATCTTTCTGACCCAGGGATCGAACTCTGGACTCCTGCATCTCCTGCACTGGCAAGCAGATTCTTTACCACTAGCACCATGTGGGAAGCTATAACAATGTATAATTCAAAGTGTGAACTCAGTGAGCACCTTGGTAATAAATATCTAGAATTTGGAAAAGATCATATCATTAGAAGGCTTAGAATTTAGTACATTTTCAAGGATGTATTTAAACAATAATCATACATAGAAGGAAGCTGAATTTTCTGTAAACCTGTCATCAAAACACCACTATTTATGCAGGAAAGTGTCTTTCTTGTACGAACTCTTGCAGTGAAACACTTTAAGATTGCTAGTGCCAGGGAAAAAGTTGGTGTTGCCTGAAAATATTAGTCAATACTGTGAAGTAAATACCCAATCTGGTTAAAGTTTTCCCTTAGTTGCTAGGATACTCTGAGCTAAATGTAATGTCCAGTCACAGTACACACAACTGCCAATGGGTGGGGAATATATTTTTCTGGTCTCACTACTTGGCACTCCAACCACCCCTTAGGTACAAAAGGATCCTACACTTTCTTATGCTTCATTTCTTCTTTCATTATGTAGCTTCATTATGTAAACTTCATAATGTCGCTTCATTATGTAAACCATCTTACATCCTTTCTGTAACAGATGCCTTATAAACGATCAAAGCAGAGTTTGGTGGAGATCTAACACTGCGAGGCTTCAGAAATACTTCATGTGCACCCCAGTGGCTGGCCCTCCACCCTGAAGAAGCGTCTCACCAAGAACCATCCCCTACATGTGTAATCCCTACTCACAGGCTGGAGCAGCTCAGGCCTTGAGGAGTCCGGTCTGATCTTTCCTTTAAGGACTACAGGGTTGAATTCCACGATTTTAAAGTTTATTTCTCTCAGTTTAGAATGTTCGATCCATTTCCTAATGGGATAACAAAAACAAAGAACAGCATCTAGCACACACCTCCAACCTTGCCTCAATACACCTGTCGCCTTGGAGTCAATGTCTTGCCGCCTTAGAAAATTAAAAATACAGCATGTGTAACCTTAGTCAATTCTAGTCTATAAATCCTTCTCATTTTTTCCCCCATCTGGTTCAGCTTTGAATCTTTTTTTTTCATTCACGTAACTCCTTTTGCAAAGGAAATGAAGCAAATAGTAATAACCACATATTTCCCCAGAGCCTCATATCTCCGCAGGAAACTGAAAGAACAATAAGCGTTCCTTCTTTTTAAAAAAAAAAAAACACTTTATTTATTTATTTAGACTGCACTGGTCTTGGCTGTAGCATGCAGGTTTGGTTGCTCAACAGCATGTGGGATTTTAGTTCCCCAGCCAGGGATCAAACCCACGTTCCCTGCATTGGAAGGCCAATTCTTAGCCACTGGACCGCCAGGGAAGTCCCAGTGTTCCTTCTTTCTTACAAAGCAGCATCTATAATTGGTGTTCTCTTTGCCATGGGGTAAGAGCCCTGTAAGGAGGCAGGGCATCCTTTGACTGAATCGTGTTTACTCTGCTGTTTGGACTCCAAGGATGACCTAAATTTACCTTTACCTTTCAATCATCTGTCTTTGCTCCCCACCTTCATCTCCTCTTCTCTACCCTCTCTGCTTATGTGTGCTCGGTCTTACAGAAATTCTGCCTTTTATCTAATTTGTAATACGATTCTTCATAGAAATCATTTCAAAATTAAATTTCCAATTTTATTTTTCATGTGAGCCACACATTTTTAAACCACACATGGTAACATTTTTGCTGATTAAAAATCAACAAGAGGGGTTTCCCTAGTGGCTCAGTGGTAAAAGAATCCACCTGCCAAGAGACACAGGTTCGAACCCTGGTCCAGGAAGATCCCACATGCCGAGGAGCATGTAAGCCCGTGTGCCACAACTACAGAGCCAGTGCTCTAGAGCCAGGGAGCTGCAGCTACTGAGCTCATGTGCCGCAACTACTGAAGCCTGTGCGACCTGGAGCCCATGTTCCACAAGAAGAGAAGACACTGTGATGAGAAGCCCATGCACCGCAACAGGGAGTAGTTTCCACTCCCCGCAACCAGAGAAAAGTCCACACAAAACAATGAAGACCCAGCACAGCCAAGAATAAATAAATAAATAAAATTATTTTTAAAAATCGACAGAAGGATTCACTCTTCCAAACAAAATTTAGACCTGCAAAATTGAAACATAAAAATCAGTCATTTATACAATGTTGTATATCAAATATATCTCAATAAAGCTAGGGAGGAAAAAATCATGTAAACAAGAAAAAGAGAGACAACCAACAGAAAAATAGGCCAGAAACTTGAACACGTACATCGAAATGGTAAGGAAACATGTGGGGGAAAAGGGCTCAACCTCATTAGAAATCAAGGAACCTCAAATTGAAATTGCAATTCAATATCCCTGAACACCATCAGAATGGCAAAGTTAGAAATATTGACCATGCTGAGCACTGGTGTTATAGGGGCATGTTTACCAAAGGATCCCACAAAGATGATCATTAAGCTGTACATGCAGTTTATACAATTCTCTGTGTTATATGTAAAAAAAAAAAAAAAAGAATTTTAAAAATAGTTTTAAATGGGGTGGTGGAGATGACAACCAAGAGCTGAGAAACAGTCCCTGCCTAAATGTCATGAAGCTCTGCAGTTCCTGCCTCCCTCTGGTTCAAGTACAAACCCTCACTCCTATTACACATGCCATCCTTCTGGTTTGGTTATCTGGGATTCATACCCACAGATAATTAAAGATCTGTTAACAACAGGCTAAGGAACAATCTGAAACAGTAGGTGATGAGAAGAGTCTGGTGACCTGGTTTGGGGTTTGGTTATCTGTTTTTCTTGTGCTCAATCTCGTCAGTCGTGTCTGACTCATCATGACCCCATGGACTATAGCCCATGACAGGCTCCTCTGTCCATGGGATTCTCCAAGCAAGAATACTGGAATGGGTTGCCATGTCCTCCTCCAGGGGATCTTCCTGACTCAGGGATCAAACCTACTGCATTGCAGCGTTTCAGTCAAATGTCTCCTGCATTGCAAGTGATTCTATCCCACCGAGCCACCTGGGAAGCCTGGTTTTCATACTCACAGATAATTAAAGAGCTGTTAACAATATGCTAAGTGAGCAATCTGAAATAATAAATGATAAGAAGAATAAAAAATGAGTCAGAAGGGACCCACAGCAGCCAAGGACCGTTTAGTAAAGAGCAATTGTGTTTTATATCTTAGTACCTCCTGTGGTGCTGTTAAAAAAATCTGATTATAAAAATCAAACATGAATACATTCTCCTTATAAATGATGGAAACAACACTTGAAATACCTTGAACTTCTCTTCATCACTGTTCTCTCCACTTCTTTCATCCTCCTTAAAAATAATTATTTTTTAGAGCTTGTGGGTATTTCTGGGTCTTTTTTTTTTCTTACAGAAATACATACATGTACATGTACACATTTATAGTTTGAGGCTTTTCATTCCATTGCTTCAGATTGAATGCTGTGTCCTCCACATATTTGTATGCTGAAACCTAATCCCAAGTGTGGTGGTATTTGGAGGTGTGGCTTTTCGGAGATAACTAGGTCTTGAGGGTGAAACCTCCATGAATGGGGTTAGTATTCCTATAAAAGAGACCCTGGTGAACCTCTCTTATCCCTTCTCCATGTGAGAACACAGCAAGAAGGCAGCCTGCTATGAGACAGGAGGTGAGCCCTTACCAGACATGAATCTGCTGGCCCCTAGATCTTGGGCTTCTCAGTCTCCAGAACGTGAGAAGTAAAGTTCTCCTGTTTTTAAGCCAAACCATCCAGACTGTGGCATTTGGTTACAGCAACTCAAATGAATTAAGACATTCATAAAGTGGGTCAGTATATGAGGAGTACTGCAACTTGTATTTTCCACTTAATAATATATCTTGGGGATCTTCCATGCCTTCTTTCTTTGTTAATAGCTGGATCATATTCCATAGTTCATTTAAATATTCTTCCATTGATGGACATTTAAGCACTTTGCAATTTTTTAATTATTTCACATAATGCTGAAATTAACATTGTTGTATGTATATTTTGGTAGTGTGTACTAGAATTTCTGTAGTACCTATTCCCAGCTGTTGAAATGGAATGCTGAGTCAAAATATATACACAATGCCATTCTATTAGATATTTCCATTCTGTCCTCTCAAAATGCTTTAGTAACTTATGAAGTGTACATTGTGCAAACAAGGAATAGCATGTCCATCTTCCTGCACAGGATGGTGCTATCCTATTTAGATTTACCATCCTGATGAGTAGACAACTATATGTCATTGTTTTAATTTGTATTTCCCTACTAGTAACATGGAACATCTTTTCATGTTTGCTGGCCATTTATAGCTTTTTGTTCTGTGAACTGTCTGCATTCTGTGCTCATTTTTCTACTATATGCTTGTCTTTTTTTAATTTTTTGGTAAGAATTTATACATTTTGGATAGTAATCCTTTTCCTACAATACATGTTGAAGACAGGTTTCCTAATCAGTTGTGTGATCAGTTTCACTCAGTGTTTTTCATCAGTTAACATTTTTTTAATATTAGCAGTCAAATCTGTCCATTTTTTCCCCCTGAGGTCTGGGAGTCACTCTCCATACCAAAATTATACAACTATCTTGCAATTTAGTAATACATTTAGAATTTTATCTCCTGTTTATTTCTTCTAAATCCAACTCCAATTTATGGTTTAGTATGGTGTGTGATAGGAAAGAAGTCACTTTGCAGTTTATGAATTATAATTAATGATGGTTCTGAGCCATACTAGATGATTATATTAATAGCCTATCAGGTTAAGAAAGCAGAGAAAAGAGAAACTTTGAGAAAGAAAGACTCTTGTAAATGGCTTAAAGATTGGGTTTCCTTCATGCATTAAATAATTCACTTCTGTAGAACAATACACTGCCCTACCAGATTAATGAGGCTTTGCTGAAATGTCCTTAGCCAGGCAACACATTTGTCAGGCCATCAGGTAAACCTCAGGTTATCCTCTCATTAATTTGAAGAACATTTATCAAACCCAAGAAAGAAGAGAATCCATATAAGGAAAGATAAGAATAATTAAAAGGAAGTAGAGGGACTTCCCTGGTGGTGCAGTGGACAAGAATCCAGCTGCCAATGCAGGGGACACAGTTTCGATCTCTGGTCTGGGAAGATTCCACATGTCTCAGAGCAACTAACTCTGTGTGCCACAACCACCGAGCCTACGTGCTGTGACTAGTGAGCTGCACAGCTAGAGCCTGTGCTCAGCCACAAGAGAAGCCACCACAACAGAAAGTAGCCTCTGCTCGCAGCAACGACAGAAAGCCCATGAGCTACAGTGAAGACCCAGCACAACCAAAAATAACTACATTAAAAATAAAAACAAGTTGATTTAAAAAAAAAAAAAAAGGAAGTAGAAAACTCCAGAGTCTACAGTACACATATTACCGAATTCGGGACAGAGTGTTCCGGAGCCCAACTACATAAAACAAGATGTTGGCATCGGTGTTGCTGTAGATGCTGTTGATGGCAGCCATGGCGGCGCCCATCCTGCCTGCTGCTGCACAGATCACCACCGGAATTTCATCCTCCATCTCCTCCGGGGTCTCAGAGTCATCATCTGGAAACATCAGAACCAGAGTCTTGGAACATGAAGGAATTTCACAGTCTGGTTTGTCTTTCCCACTCCAGGGGGAAGACACACTGTGGGGAAGGGACTGTCCATCATTCTCCAATATCCAACCTTTCCTTCTCTCAGAACACTGGAAATTTACCTGGCACATAGCCAACCACTATTTTTCTAGACTCCCTTGCAGCTTTAAGTGACCAAGTGTTGACCAGTGAGATGTTGGTGTCAGTATATGTGCAACTATTGGGTTTGCCTTTAAAAAGAATGTGGGGATTTCCCTGGGGGTCCACTGGTTAAGTGGTTGAGTGAAACTATTCTGTATTCTATGATAGTAGATAAATGTCATTATAAGTTTCTCAAAACCCATAGAATGAATAACACCAGGGGTAAAACCTAATGTGGACACTGGTGGGGATTCCCCGAAAGTTCAGTGCTTAGGACTCAGAGCTTCCACTCCAAGGGGTCTGATGCCTGGTCAGGGAACAAAGATCCTGCATGCCTCGTAGTATGACCGAAAAAAGAAGAAAAAATAAATTAACTACGGACACTGGTGATAATGACGTGTTAATGTAAGTCCATTGACTGTAACACATGTACCGCTCTGTGCAAGATGTTAATAGTGGGGGAGGCTGTGTGTTGTGTGTGTGTATGTATGTATTTGTGTGTGTGTGTGTGTGTGGTGGAAGGAGGAATGGGAGAAGTCTCTGTACCTTCTGCTCAGTTTTGCTGTGAACCTAAAACTGCTCTAAAAAGTAAAGTCTATTAAAAAATCAACACACACTTATCAAAAAACTCCAGCCCAAACAGAAGAGTGTCCAGTAAATGGTGGTCGTTTTCTGCAGCCCTCTCAGCCTCCATTTCCAAGGCAGACCTCCTGCCAGGTGGGTGTGTGTCTCTCAAACCCTTCTTAATGTATACCCAAAGCATGTAAACTACACACAGTATAAATATTACATGAAATTTTATGTATTATTTTAAAAACAAAATGAAATCATACTTTCATAGTCTCTGTAACTTGCTTTTTCCATATAACATACCACAGATATCCATCTTTCGATGCCAACATTGTGTTCTTTTGGGCAGTATTTCATAGCACCGATCACTTTTTAAAATTTTAACACTGAATGGGATAAAAATGTGCTATTGGATAAATTTATGTGGTCCAAACACCATATGGCCAATTAATTAGTCAGGATATGTGCTTTCTAACAGTTCTTTTAACAGCTATTATAAAAGCAACTGATTTCTTTCCATGGAGAAAGGAGTTTGCAGTGGGATCAGCCAGCTGAATGTGTTGGCCTATGGGCAGGAAGTGAAATGTGAAGAGTAAAGAGCTCGAAGTTCAAACAACATTTGACCTTATATGACCTTCTCTCTTTCTCAAAGCAATTTACTGAGTCATTCTTTCTGTACTATTGTGGACTGAATTGTATATCCCTAAAATGTATAATGTTGAAGCCCTAACCCCCTAGTATTAAGTTAAATGAGGCCACTGTGCATGTTCAGTCACTCATGTCCAACTCTTTGTGACCCCAAGGACTGTAGTCCGCCAGGCTCCTCTGCCCATGGAATTTTCCAGGCAAGAATACAGGAGTAGGGTGCCATTTCCTTCTGCAGGGGATTCTTCCTGACCCAGTGAGTTCTTGCATCTCCTGTATTGCAGGCAGATTCTTTACCACTAGCATCACCTGGAAAGCCCTAAATGAGGCTATTTTTGCTGATTAAAAATTGACAAATGGGGCTTCCCTGGTGGGTCGGTGATAAAGAATCCACCTGCCAATGCAAGAGACGCAGGCTTGATTCCTGGTCCAAGAAGACCCCACATGTCGTGGTGCAACTAAGCCTGTGTGCTACAACTATTGAGCTTGTGCTCTAGAGCCCTCAAACTGCAACTACTGAAGCCAGCACAGAGCCCAGTCTGAAACAAGAGAAGCCACTGCACTTAATGAAAAGTAGCCCTTGCTCTCTGCAACTAGAGAAAAGCCTTCACTGCAACGAAGACCCAGCACAGCCAAAAATTAATTAATTAATTTTAAAAAGATAGATTGGGGGAAAAAAACAAAAACCAACCAAACAAACTTGGGGCCAGGAATGTGTTTTAACACACCCTCTGTGTGGCTCTTATAAGTGTTAAAGTTTGAGTAGGAGTAATAACTCTAGAACACAACTAAAATGTTAGTTTTGGTGGATTTTCTACAAACAAGTCCTTGGAAACTGGCCAAATTTTTGCTTGTCTCTGAACCTACCTATTGAAAGGACTCAAACTGTGTCTTTAAGTATTTCATCTCATTTATTCCTTTATTTAGCTGTCCTGGGTCTTAGTTGGGGCATGCAGAATCTAAATTTTATTATTATTATTTATTGGAGTATAACTGCTTTTCAATGTTAGCTTCTGCTGTATAAGAAAGCAGATCAGCTATATGTATACATGTATCCCCTCTTGGACCTCCCTCCCACTGCCTCCCCCATCCCACTCATTTAGGTCATCATCAGTTATGGCATGCGAACTCTTAGGTGTGGCATGTAGGATCTAGTTCCCTGACCAAGGATTGAACCCAGGCCCCCTGCATTTGGAAGCTCAGAGTCTTAGCCACTGGACCAGGGAAGTCCCAATTAGTTATCTCTTCTTGGTGGACTACATGCCTGCTTACCTGCTTCATTCTTTTCTATATTTATTTTTATGTGGTAAAATATGCAACATAAAATTTACCATCTTGGACTTCCCTGATGGTCCAGTGGCTAAGATTCTGTTTTCCCAATGCAGGGGGCCGGGAGTTTGATCCCTGGTCAAGGAACTTGATCTCACATTCCTCAACTAAGAATTCACATGTTGCAATTAAGATCTGGTGTAGCCAAATAAATATATTACAAAAAACTTACCATCTTAACCATTTTCAAATGTACAGTTCAATGGTATTAAATACATTCACAACTGTTGTACAACCATCAGTATCACCCATCCCCATAACACTTTTCATCTTGCAAAACAGAAACTCTATACCCAGTAAACAATAATCCCCTCCCCCACTCACTCAGCTCCTGGCAGTCATCACTGTGCTTTCTGTCATCATGAATTTGACTATTCTGTCTCATATTAGTGGAATCACACAGAATTCATCTTTTTGTGATTGGCTTGTATCACTTATCATACCTGCTTCATTCCTGAGCATGGTCCCCTTATGAACTTTCTTATACAGAATCCCACAGAGGGTCACAATCAGAAGGAACAGCAACACCTGGTTAACTGAAATAAAGATTAAAAACATGTTCAAGTCTAACCTGTCAAACTGAAATTGTGGATTAAGTTTACAATAGCCAGTATGAACACACGTACTCCCTGACATTTCTGACATACACAGAAGTAGAGGTCTAGAACCTTTCTCTAAGCAGACAGCATGTAGAATAAAGGGTTAATCTGTGATACTGGTGATACTCAAGGATACCAGGTGTAGTTTAAGAAGAGATAGGGCTCTTCCCAGGCAGTCTAATGTACAGATTACTCTCTTTGAGCTTCAGTTTGCTCATCTGCTAAATGGGGATTGTGACAATAATCGTTACCTTTCAGGGGTGTTTTGAGAGTTAACAAAGCTAATGAAGGCCCAATAAAGACTTTAAAACTCTTCTGCATTATCATTTACTATTTCTGTGCATCAAGATATTCATTTATTGGCTTCATACTGATCTATTTTATGGCCCCTAGGCATTGTCTTCACATTTGTAAAAGGAAGGAGTTGGACAGTCTTCATGGATGCCTTCAGAGCTACATCCTAAAGCTCAGTTCTGCCTTACTGACACCCACCATCTCCTCTGCCTTTCTGGGTTATCAGATTCAGACAGAGACAAGCAGATACTATACTCAGTTTAAAACAGAAATACAGAGAAGCAGAAGACAAGACAAAATTTAGAGTTTGTCAATACAACTGATTAACATTCCCATCCCACAGCCAGTTTGGGGAAGCAGCCCAATGCCTCTACCATCTGACCCTTTTTCAGTATAAGTATGCCCCATGCAGTATTGGGGATATATTTACACTAAAAAATTATTCATAGTTTATTAGAAATTCAAGTCTAACTGGATATTTTATCTTTTTATCTGTTACATTGGGCAGCTCTACTCTGAGGGTAACAGTAACATAATTAGGTTATTATTTTCCCACTAGATTCACAAACAACTGGATATAAAATCAGAGGCAAATCCAGGTTTTGATGGTGTCAAAAGATTAAATAATTTGAGATGACTCTTTAAGAATAAGAAGACAAATTACAAATTAGACAGAAACATGAATATTTACTTAAAATGAAAAAATAAACCATATTTGTAACTTTTATAGAACTATCAGATCACTCTCATGAAAAATCTACCCCTGAACAAAACACTTAACTTTCTACAGAAATCATCCTCCTATGATGATGCTAAGAATTGCCTTTGGAAAAACTATCCATGAAAATCAAAGAAGATTTCAAAACTAACTAAATAAATAAAAGAAAAAGACACAGAAGAAGACCCAGCATCAAAACAGTCCTCCAAAATATCTATTTTAAATCATAACTTTCCAAAGTTTGTAATCTTACTTTTTCGTAACAAAGCCATGTGGGTTCACGTGGATAAAAACTGTGACCTGTGGATTAAAGAATAAAATTTTGCTTAATAGATAATCAACCCAAAAGTCATAATATAATTATTAAGGACTGTGTCTTTGACTGTTTGATGTATGGCAAATTTTAAACCATTCTTAACTGTTCTGAATTTAGAATTTTGGAAACTATTTTGTGAATGTAGATCTCACCTCTTCAGATTGATTTCTCTGGTTGTACAAAATGTGCAAAAGGCCCCCAATGGTAATCTTTTACTTTCTTCAAGAAGCTGTGGTAATATACACAATGTATTACTTAGCTATTAAAAAGAATGCATTTGAATCAGTTCTAATGAGGTGGATGAAACTGGAGCCTATTATACAGAGTGAAATCAGTCAGAAAGAAAAACAGCAATAAGTATATTAATGCATATATTGGAATTTAGAAAGATGGTAACAATAACCCTATATGTGAGACAGCAAAAGAGACACAGATGTAAAGAACAGACTTTTGGACTCTGTGGGAGAAGGCAAGGGTGGGATGATTTGAGAGAATAGCATTGAAACATGTATATTACCATATGTGAAATAGATCACCATTCCAGGTTCAATGCATGAGACAGGGTGCTCAGGGCACCGGTTTACTGGGATGACCCTGAGGGATGGGATAGGGAGGGAGATGGGAGGGGGGTTCAGGATTGGGGACACATATACACCCATGGCTGATTCATGTCAATGTATGGCAAAACCCACCACAATATTGTAAAGTAATTAGCCTCCAATAAAAATAAACAAATTTATAAAAAAAACAGCCATGTGAGTCCCCTGGCTTAGCAGGTCAGACGGCACTAACTAAAAGAAATGTCACATAAGAAAGTTTCCTTGGTGTAAACTATCAATTCCATGCCTTTTCCTCTGCTATCATAACTTCCTTCCTTTGATAAGGATGCTCCTACATCTTTAGGAATCGCTTAAGGAAACAGAACCATCCTCAGAGGAATACACTTTACACCCCATTCAATCATTCATTCAGTAAACATTTACTGAGATCCTACTGAAAGTCCAGCACTGTGCTACGTCCTGGGGATGCAGCAATGAACAAAGTAGTCCTGGTCCCTAACACCATGAAGCTATTTTCAGTGGAAAAACAGACATTAAAATGTAACAAACAAATAATTATCAGTAGATTATGAATAAAATACTTAGACATAAAGGAAACAATAGAGCTGCTAGAATACCTCTAGATGAGTAGAGGTAGGGAAGCATCTTGAAGACAAATCAGGAAAAGCCTTGAGGAGATGACATTTGATCAGGAGAAAGAGCAGGAGCCAGTGGAGAGAATGCAGAAGAGCGTACCAGGCAAAGGGAACAGCAAGTGCAAGGCCCTGGGGCTGAGGGTCCTGAGTACCGCAAGAGGCGCAGTATAGCTGGGACATAGTGGACTAAGGGAGAGACTGACCTGAAGAGGCTGAAGACAAACTGCGGGGGTCAGCAAGGGAGTGTGGACTTTATTTTAAGTGCATCCACCTTTGTCTTCCTTAAATCCCTAAAGTAATGTTTTTCAAACATTCCCACAGAGATTCTGATGATAAAGGAGAGCAGACACTCAAAGTCACCCACAGGGAGTTGAAAATACCTAACAAGTTTCTCGTTTTACCTTTAAATTCATGTAAACTGTTACAAAAATATCTGAAAAAAAAAAGATAGTTCCTTTCATTGTCAGAAGAGCTCTTTTTGGGGAGAAAACTCTTCATTATGAAATCCAGGTTTTCTATGCATAGATGAATGGATAGAGGTAAGAGAAGAAGAAAGCTAAGAGTAAATGATGAGCTGGAATCCTGTGGTTTGGCAGCAGCCCAAAAAGAACAGCATGTAAGGTGGAGAAAGATCCTGGGACAGGAGCTGCCAATCACACATTAGAACTTATTAAACAGCACATTTCTAAATAACCAACAGGTTACTGAAGAAATCAAAAGGGAAATCAAAAAATTTCTAGAAACAAATGACAATGAAAACACAACAACTCAAAACCTATGGGATGCAGCAAAAGCAGTTCTAAGAGGGAAGTGTATGGCACTACAATCCTATCTCATGAAACAAGAAAAATAGAATAGACAACCTAACTTTATACCTAAAACAACTGGAAAAAGAAGAACAAAAAAAACCCCAAATTAGTGGAAGGAAAATCATAAAGACCAAGCAGAAATAAATGAAAATGAAGAAATAATAGTAAAGATTAATAAAACTAAAAGGTGGTTCTTTGAGAAGATAAACAAAATCAACAAACCCTTAGCCAGACTCATCAAGAACAAAAGAGAGAGGAAACAAATCAACAAAATTAGAAATGAAAAATAAGAGGTTACAACAGGCAATGCAGAAATTTAAAGGATTATAAGAGACTATTATGAACAATTATATGACAATAAAATGGAAAACCTGGAAGAAATGGACAGATTCTTATACAAGTTCAATCTTCCAAGACTGAACCAGGAAGAAATAGAAATTATGAACAACCAAATTACAAGCACTGAAATTGAAGCTGTAATCAAAAATCTTCCCCAAAGCAAAAGCACAGGACCAGATGGCTTCACAGGAGAATTCTATCAAACATTTAGAGAAAGGCTAACACCTATCCTTCTAAATCTCTTTAAAAAAATTGCAGAGGAACACTTCCAAACTCATTCTATGAGGCCACCATCACCCTGATACTAAAACCAGACAAAGACAACACAAAATAAGAAAACTATAGGCCAATATCACTGATGAACATCGATGCAAAAATCCTCAACAAAATTTTAGCAAACAGAATTCAGCAACACATCAAAAAGCTCATAGACCATGATCAAGTTGGATTTATACCAGGGATGCAAGGATTCTTCAATATACACAAATCAATCAATGTGATACACCATATTAACAAATTGAAAGATAAAAACCATATGAGCATCTCAATAGGTGCAGAAAAAGCCTTTGACAAAATTCAGCACCCATTTATGATTAAAACTGCAAAAAATGGGCATAGAAGGAACCTACCTCAACATAGTAAAGGCCATATATGATAAGCCTACAGCAAACATTATTCTCAATGGTGAGAAACTGAAAGCATTTCCCCTAAGATCAGGAACAAGACAAGGGTGTCCACTTTCACCACTATTATTCAACATAGTTCTGGAAGTCCTAGATACAGCAATCAGAGAATAAAAAGAAATCTAGATCAAATAAAAAGGAATCTAGATCAGAAAAGAAGAAGTAAAGCTCTCACTGTTTGCAGATGATATGATACTGTACATAGAAAACCCTAAAGATAGTATCAGAAAATTGCGAGAGCTAATCAGTGAATTTAGCAAGTTGCAGAATACAAAATCAATATACATAAATCACTTGCATTTCTATACACTAACAATGAAAAATCAGAAAGAGAAATGAAGGAATCAATTGCATTCACCATTGCAACAAAAAGAATTAAATATCTAGGAATAAACTTACCTAAGGAGACAAAAGAACTGTATACAGAAGATTATAAGACACTGATGAAAGAAATCAAAGATGACAGAAACAGAGAGATATTCAATGTTCCTGGGTAGGAAGAATCAATATTGTGAAAGTGACTATACTACCAAACGCAATCTACAGATTCAATGTGATCCCTATCAAATTACCAATGGCATTTTTCACAGAACTGGAATAAAAAATTTTACAGTTCATATGGAAACACAAAAGACCCCAAATAGCCAAAGCAGTTTTGAGAAAGAAGAATGGAGCTGGAGGAATCAAGCTTCCTGACTTCAGATTATACTACAAAGCTACAGTCATCAAAACAGTACGGTACTGGTACAAAAACAAACATATAGATCAACTGAACAAGATAGAAAGCCCAGAAATAAACCCATGCACATATGAGTACCTTATTTTTGACAAGGGAGGCAAGAATATACAATGGGGCTAAGAGAGCCTCTTTAATAAATGGTGCTGGGAAAACTGGACAGCTACATGCAAAAGAATGAAATTAGAACACTTCCTAACACAACAGACAAGATAAACTCAAAATGGGTTAAAGACCTAAATGTAATATCAGAAACTATAAAACTCTTGGAGGAAAACATAGGCAAAACACATGATGACATAAATCAAAGCAAGATCCTCTATGACTCACCTCCTAGAATAATGGAAATAAAAGCAAAAGTAAACAAGTGGGACATGATTAAACTTAAAAGCTTCTGCACAGCAAATGACACTATAGCAAGGTGAAAAGACAACCCTCAGAATGGGAGGAAATAACAGCAAATGAAACAACTGACAAAGGATTAGTTTCCAAAATATACAAGCAGCTCATACAACTGAATGCTGGAAAAACAAACAACCCAATCAAAAAGTGGGAAGAAGACCTAAACAGACATTTCTCCAAAGAAGACACAGAGATGGCTAACAAACACATGAAAAGATGTTCAACATCGCTCATTATTAGAGAAATGCAAATCAAAACCACGAGATGTCACCTCACACCAGTCAGAATGGCCATCATCAAAAAGTCTACAGACAATAAATGCTGGAGAGGGTGCGGAGAAAAGGGAACACTCTTGCACTGTCGGTGGGAGTGTAAACTGATATAGCCACTATGGAAGACGGTATGGAGATTCTTTAAAAAACCAGGAATAAAACCACCATATGACCCAGCAATCCCACTCCTAGGCATATACCCTGAGGAAACTAAAATTGAAAAAGACACATGTATCCCATTGTTCACTGCAGCAGTATTTACAATAGTTAGAACATGGAAGCAATCTAGACGTCCACTGACGGATGAATGGAAGAAGTTGTAATATGTATACACAATGGAATATTACTCAGCCCTAAAAAGGAATGCATTTGAGTCAGTTCTGATGAGGTGGATGAATCTAGAACCTATTATACAGAGTGAAGTGAGTCAGAAAAAGAAAGATAAATATTGTATTCTAATACACATATACGGAATCTAGAAAAATAGAACTGAAGAATTTATTTACGGGGCAGCAATGAAGAAACGGACATAGAGAAAAGACTTATGGACATGGGGAGGGGGAGGAAAGGGTGAGATGAACGGAAAGAGTAACATGGAAACTTACATTACCATATGTAAAATAGGTAGCCAAAGGGAATTTGCTGTATGGCTCAGGAAACTCAAACAGGAGCTCTGTATCAACCTAGAGGGCTGGGCTGGGGAGGGAGATGGGAGAGAGGTTCAAAAGGGAGGGGATATATGTATACCTATGGCTGATTCATGTGAGGTTTGACAGAAAACAAAAAAATTCTATAAAGCAATTATCCTTCAATAAAAAATAAATTAACAGCAACAAAAAGAACTTCTTTCCCTGTACAGATGGGCTCTCAGGACTTTCGAAGAACTGGAATTTTCAATACTCAGTCGGCAGCCTCTGCCATGCTCTGCACCTTCTAAGCCCCACCCTGCCTCCACACTGCTTTTCCCATGAATCTAAAGGCACACGTTGCTGTATTTGAGAGGAATCAAGGGAAGAGGGCACGTTTTTTATTTTGAACATGGAGGGTGGGAGAGAGAAGCAACTCATCTATAAAGCTCTGTGGGTACTAGACAGCAGAATGGAAGCCATCAAGGAGTGGTATAAAGTTTGGAGGGAATATTGCATTGGGGAAAGGAGAGTTAATTTCCTTTGAATCTCCAAATCGATGGTAGATGGCTAGAATCTTAACCCTTTTTGACACAAATATCTTGGAAGTTTAGTGAATCCTACAGATCTCTTCTCAGAATAATATGTTTAAAAGCTTAAAAGGTATATTGTGTTACAAAGAAAATCAATGATAAAATTTTAAAGCAAGCCATCAGAATTTTTGGGGAAAAAGACAAATTTGTGATCTACCAATAAACACACTTCCTTATTAAATAACAAGGAATATTAGCAGGTAGAATACTTACTATAACTTGAGGTAGTGATGAACTTTAAAAAATGTGAGATATTTGTAACAACCGCAATGTAATATGAAAACACCTGATTTATACTGATAATGAAGTCACAGGTACCACAATCTTTCTAGTTTGTTGCCTATATTCACAAGGGAAGGAAATGCTCAATTTCAATGTGAGGTTAGTGAAATTAAAGATTCATTTTTTTCTTGTCTAAGCGCCTGAGAAAATGAAATGTACCTATGGACGCTTTAAGCATCTGCACATCTCAGGTTAAAGATTACAGAATCTCTGGGGCTGATTCAATGGTAGCTAGGTTAAGATGTCAGAGAAAACGGATGTTTTTAATGTTTCACCATCTAGTAAATTGCTTCTTTGGGAAGATTTGCCAGGTTTGTGCTGTAGGTTTTTATAGCCCCAGACTCAAAAAGTGTGTGTGTAGGGGGGAGCAGGGAATGGGTGTGGGATGGGGAGGAAATTGGGGGTGGGCTGTTGTGCACTACAGAATGAGAAATTGTCCCAGGCAAACAGTAGGAGAGGAGCAGGTTGACTCTCAAGGTGACTGCTGGGGTGAGGAGCACAAATGAAAAAGAAAGCCCTCAAAGGAAGGCTGGAGGCATGCCAGAGACTGATCTGGGATAAGAGTTGCCTGTTTTTCATAGCCGTACACTGCCAAGAGTAATTACAATATCCATCTTTTCACAACTTCATATAGATCAGTGTTGAAACACCTGCCTCTCCACTAAACATTATAGAAAATAAAAAAGGGCCCAGGACACAAAACAGAAGGAGACTTTTCACTTGGTAATCTTATAGGACTTACTAAATAACCAATATGGCTCTCGACACCAATCAATTAAAATGGGCAACACTGATGTCCCATTGGTCTGTTCTGACTGATAAACAGAAGCCTTGGCACCCATAGAATGTTGAATGACATAAATGCATTATCTACTCAGTCAAATAAATAGTTAAGTACAAGAGAAGCCAAACATACATGCGCACACGCTCGCGCGCACACACACACACAACAGAGTAGCTGTCACATCATCAACCATCCTCATCTTCTCCCAGAACAACTTCTTACTTCTTTTGTTTGAGACAAATGCATAGCAAATTCCAAGCCATCTATCAACTAGATATATTACAGGAACAAGTTCTTTTAACAGGAGAGGCAACTACCTCTTCAAAGAACAAATAATTGGCCTTATAAGAGCTAATCTGCCAAGATACTTGAAATATGTTGACAAGGTCATTTCTTTGTAGTGTCCTAGATTTCCATAAATTTCCTATTGTGAACTTCCATAATTAGAAAGAGAGCTTCACTCAGAGAAACACAACTGGTGACATATAATAAAAATTCAGTATACTTGCTTTTAAAGGCTTCCTCTTGTGACATGTCAGTGATTAAAGGCATATCAGGTGAGCTTCAAATTTTGATTTGTTGATTTTTTTTTAATGTTTAAATTTTTACTTACAGTAGAATTCACTTTTCTGATTGTATCATTCTGTGATTCTTAACACATGCAGAAATTCTTGTGCTAATCCCAGCAAATGCGATAAAGAACAATCTCAGCACCTCCAAAGAATTCCCCTGCACTGCCCTCTCACAGATGGACTCAACCTGACACCTAGCCCCTGGTAACCCCTGATCTAGTCTCTGTCCCTATGGTTTTGCCATGTCCAGAATATCATATGAATGGAATCACACAGTTTACAGTGTTTGGAGACTCCTCTTTAGTTAGCTATTTTTGGCTGTGCTGGGTCTCTGTTGCTGAGTGGGCGTTTCTCTAGTTGTGGCAATGGGAGGCTACTCTCTAGTGGCAGTGTGTGGGCTTCTCAATGCAGTGGCTTCTCTGGTTGCAGACACAGGCTTTAGGATACAAGGTCTCAGTAGTTGCCACTCTCAGGCTCTAGAACACAGATTCAGTAATTGTGGTGTACTGGCTTAGTTGCTCCACAGCATGTGGAATCTTCCCGGACCAGGGATCAAACTTGTGTCCCCTGCATTGACAGATGAATTCCCATCCACTGTATCACCAGGAAAGTCCCTGAAACTCTTCTTTTGCTTAACAAGAGACATTTGGGATTCATACTTGCTGTTGTATGTATCCATAATTTGTTCCTTTTGATTTTTTTGGCCACACTCTGTGGCATGAGGGATCTTAGTTCCCTGACCAGGGATTGAACTCACACCCCCTGCATTGAAAGTACAGGGTCCTAACCAATGGACCACCAAGAACCTCCCTTTCTTATTTTTGAGTTTTGAGAGTTCTTTACATATTCTGGATACAAGTCTTTTCTTAGATATGTAATTTGCAAATACTTTCCTCCAGCAGATGGCTCTTCTTTTCAATCTTCTAATAACAAATTTTGCAAAGCAAAAGTTTTTAATATTGATGATGTCCATTCATCAATCTTTTTTCTTTTTCATATCATGCTTTCAATGTCATATCTGAGAACTTTTAGTCTAACTCAAGGTCATGATGAGTTTCCCCTGCATTTCCTTCTGAGAGTTTTGTAGTTTTATATTTCTGTTTTGATTCTTTTTTTTAATATGGCCTGAGGTATAGGTTAAAGTTCATTTTTAATCATATAAATGTCCAGTTGCTCTGGGACCATTTGTTGAGAAGACTACACTTTCCCTTGAATTGATTGTTTTCTTTAATGTTTAATTTGTCAAGGAATTTGAATCTAAAGGATGACATGTGTTCTAAAGAAGATTTCTTATTCTCTCCTATGCGTTTTACAAGAATTATAGATCTGGATAGCAATCAGTGGCTAAAAAGTAACTTACATCATCAAATAAAGATTCAACATTTTATAAGTAGCACCAGACTTAAGGAGACAGGAAAAGGGCTGATACATCATTAAAAAGTTTCAACCAAACATTTCCTCAAAACCATTCTATCTTTGCACAATATTCTGGAGTATTTTATCTGTGCTCTGAAAATTCGAGAGAGCTAACAAACTCTCTTCTCTCAAAATATACCTCTTATAACTCTGCTTCCCGGTTGTCCCAGTTCACCATTTATCTATATGGTTATTATAATATCCTATATGTTCATTAGAAGAAGCAGTGGGCATTAAGAGAAGCAGAAGATAGCAGGATAAGTTTGATGAAAAAACATGAGGTATAATCATTAGAATTTTAGATTTTAAAATTCATTTTAGCTTGGAAACCTAAAAGTAAATTTTGTCACATATTCAATCATTTCTTTGTGGCATTTTCCAGGAGCTGAAAACTGATTTCCTTTATCTAAAAAAAAAAAAAAAAAAAGAAGAAGAAGAAGAAGAGAAAGAAAAATAGCTAATTTGCCATAAATAACAATTTGTCTTGAAAACTCAAAAGTTTATTTTAAAATTAAATTGATGCTTCTTAATTCTTCTCCTTCTAAGGAACTTCTGAACTTGACATTTGACCAGAGGTAAAGTTGGCAAATAAAGATTATTAACCTTTAGGAATTAGCAACATGACAGAGGCGCCCTGAGGGATGAAATCAGGAAAGGCAAGGTATCATAGTACTCCAGGGATTCCTTATGAACCAAAGTGTTGTGAGAACTTGTTGGCAGTGATCTGGGGAAACGCTTCAATGGGGATTTGATTCAAGCCTTTAATCCACTGTAAACAGCTGGCTACAATGACTCTTTCATTTTCCCGGGGTTCAGACTGCACCCCCAGGAGCTCTGCGTGCTTTGGCAATGGCCCTTTTCCTTTTCTCCTTATGAACCTGAGGAAGAATTGAGTCAAAAAGCACATTATTTATGATTCTTCTGAGACTGGTTTCAGGTACTTTTTATCCACCTACTGTTCTAGATGATATGTGTTAAGCTAACTTTTTGAGGAGATGTCAACCTAACATGGCCTTTGACCACATGTCTGTTCCATTCCAAAGACCATATAGTACCATGGGAGAGAATGAGAGGGAGGGCAGAAGGCTCTGGGCTCTGAATTCCTGAGGCCAGCTCCTCCCTGGATATCCCAGTCAGCCAACCCAATAAATTCCTGTCTTTTCCTTAAACAGCTTTGAAATGATGTTCAATTTCTTGCAAACAAGGATCCTTACAAATGCATTCCTTGTAACCAAAACAGTGTGCACATGTACAGAGAAGCTTGCAGGGGCCAGATGGTAATAACAGGTGCCACTCACAGAGCTTAATTTGCACCCAGATCTATGTTGACCATTTAGGTACATTGTTATCTTCTTTAATCCTGATGAACAAACTCAGATGGATATATTACTAATTCCATTTTTCTTTTTTTTAATTAATTTTTTTTAGTTTGTTTTGCTTTACAATACTGTATTCATTCTGCCACACATTGACATGAATCAGCCACGAGTGTACATGAACTCCCAATCCCAACCCCCACCTCCCCCCTCCCACCCCACACCATCTCTCTGGATTATCCCCGTGCATCAGTCCCAAGCATCCTGCATCCCGCATCGAACCTAGACTGGCGATTCGTTTCACTTATGATATCATACATGTTACACTGCCACTCTCCCAAATCATCCCACCCTCTCCTTCTCCCACAGAGTCCAAAAGGCTGTTCTATACATCTGTGTCTCCTTTGCTGTCTCACACACAGGTTTATCATTACCATCTTTCTAATTTCCATATATATGTGTAAGTATACTGTATTCGTGTTTTTCTTTCTGGCTTACTTCACTCTGTATAATCGGCTCCAGCGTCATCCACCTCATTAGAACTGATTCAAATGTATTCTTTTTAATGGCTGAGTAATACTCCATTGTGTATATGTACCAGAGCTTTCTTATCCATTCATCTGCTGATGGACATCTAGGTTGCTTCCATGTCCTGGCTATTATAAATAGGGTGACTCAGAGAGAGTAACTTGCTCAAAATCACACAGCTAGTATTTAAATGGCGGGACAGGGGTTTGAAATTAGGGCTTTCTGACTTCAAAGCTGATGCTCTTTAACCACTCTTTAGGACTCTTGAAGAGCTATTTTGGCTACCCCAGAGGAAGGGGAGGTGGGCTCCAGGTAACAGATGTCACTGCGTGTTGATGAAATTCACAGCTCCCAGGAAAGTTGGTCTACTTTCCTCTGAGTGCTCGGTTACTCTACCTACTAAGGTCATACCAAAGAGTAAGTATCGATGCATCTGAAAAGAGTGCTATCTTTTCCTGTCCAGTATGTTGTCAACTCTAAACTCTGTTGAAGATAAAATAAGAGGCTTCAGAAACCTGATATGGCACATCTAATTGCAAGGCACAGCAGTGGTGAGCCAAGGAAGGGAATTCCTGAAACAAATTCTTATAGGAAAACTTCTAAGGTGATTTTGAAATGCAAGGCTGAGAGGAGTTCTTGAGAAGGTTTCCAAGAAAAAAACCTGTTTTGTTTACTTTTTTAAAAGAGTATGAGATTGTTATAGAGATTCAGTATGCCTGATTGGCATCTTTCTCCCTCTCTTTACAATTTCATCTCATCTCTGATGGTGGCACATTCCATTTAAGCTGCTTAAAGTGATGTTTCCAATACTTGCAGGCAAAAGCATTCTAATTAAGTAGGTGCCCAAGAGATGTTTGCATCTTCTAGAGAGGAGCTGATGGCATGGATTTGGCAGACGGAGCAGAAGTGTAAAGGGGTAGAAGAACAATGGGAGAGATCAGGAACGAGAGCTGGGGGGAATGGCTGCAGGATACCTTAAGAAGACAGAGTAAAAAGCAGAGCTCTGGGGCCAAGAGAAACTGGGGCAGAGGCTGAGAGAGCTCTTCTGAGCTAACATGGCTCCT
The DNA here is from genome assembly GCA_006408695.1 of Aepyceros melampus. Taxonomy (NCBI): domain Eukaryota; kingdom Metazoa; phylum Chordata; class Mammalia; order Artiodactyla; family Bovidae; genus Aepyceros; species Aepyceros melampus. The sequence continues at coordinate 66,537 of SJXQ01010737.1, forward strand.
GCCTGCGAGGAAATGCATCACAAGACTCATTCCTGCACAGACGAGGACCCGGTGCACAGCCGTGCAGACCAACTGCCAGCTCTCTCCCACTCTACACACATCCTGTGCAGCCTATGGAACCCCACACTTGCCTGCTTTCCCACCCACTGTGTGATCGCTCATTCTCAGATTCTTCGGCTATTCCCTCATCTCTAGAACTTCTAAATGGTGGAACACCTCCGGATTCAATTTTTTATTTCTTCTCTCTCTAAACTCTTGCCTTAGGCAGTCTCACTCTGTTTCCTGGATTGAATGCATGGGTGCTCAGCAGCTCAGTTATGTCCGAAACTGAGGACATGTAGACCTTGCAACCCTGTGGACTGTAAACTCACCAGGTTTCTCTGTCCAAGGGATTCCACAGGCAAGAATACTGGAGTGGGTTGCCATTTCCTTCTCCAGAGGATCTTCCCAACCCAGGAATTGAAACTGTGTCTCCATGTCTTCTGCATTGGCAGGTGGATTCTTTACCATCTCACACCTGGGAAGCCCCTCCTGGGTTGAGATACCATTTACATGCTGATTACTCCCAAATTACTGTCTGCAGCCCATTTCTTTCATGTGGACTCCAGACTCCTAAAGCCAAGTGTCTGTGGGCATCTCCACTTGGAGGCATCCTCATGTTGAAATCTTAGCTCCTGATGTTTCCCCACCATCATCTTTCCCAACTCCATTCTTATAATTGCTCCATGAAAATAAGCTTGGTTTTGTCTTGACTCTTCTCTGTTTCTCCTTCCCTACAGATGGACTGACAACAAAGCCTGTCAGTGCCACCTTCAAAATACATCCAGAATCTTCACCACCTGTACTGCCTTCGCCCTGGCCTGATCAGCATCATCCTTTGACAGGATGATACTGTATTTGTCTCCCTTTAGTTGATTATTTTTTTATATTAGATTTCTGTTCAGAATTCTCCAAGGCCTCTCTATTTCTCTTAGAGTAGAGCTGAAGTCCATACAGTGTCCTATAAGATCTCACCCGATCACACTGCCCACCTTGTCAGACACTCTTCTGCCTCAGAGCCCTTTACACTCCTGGCACCTGGAATGATGTTTCCTTCACCCAGAACATTCTTCCCAGATATCCACATGGTTCACTTCTTCACTTTGCTCAGACTCAGGCAAAACCCCCTAACCCCAGGAATACATGTATTACTTCTTAGTTCCCCAATCATGGACTGAATGCCCCCTGCATTGAGAGCACAGAGTCTTAACCACTGGACTGCCAGGGAAGTCTATATTCTTCTTAGCAATGACCACCATCCTACATACTACCCATTTTTCACTGGTTTATTGTCTGTACCCTCCAACAGTAGGGGATTCCCTCATAGCTCAGTTGGTAAAGAATCTGCCTGCAATGCAGGAGATCTGAGTTTGATTCCTGGGTCAGAAAGATCCCCTGGAGAAGGAAATGGCAACCCACTCCAGTATTCTTGCCTGTAGAATCCCACGGACAGAGGAGCTTGGCAGGCTACAGTCTATGGGGTCACAAAAGTTGGACACTGACTTAGCGACTAAACCACCAACATCCAACAATAGGCTACAAGTTCCATAGATGTAGGGTATTTTGTCTGTTTTTGTTCATTGCCATATGCCCAGCACAAGTGCCCAGAGATATAAACTCTCAAAAATATTTACAGACTGGAGGGATGAGCAAGTGGCCCTCTCCTCCAGGAAGCTGCACAAGAACATCAAACATCATCTGTTCTCACCTGAAATCAGCACCTGCCCCACAAAGCTCCTCTGGAGTTCTCTGAGCATCCTCATCTGCTTCCTCCCAATCCCTCATCCAACCAACCTCTGATTCTGACAGTTTCACCTTGTGTTTCTTAACCCCTCTCCTTTCTATCCTGCCTCATCTCACTCATTAACTCTGTAGGAACTTCCCACCTGGACTTTCTACCTCTGGAATCTCTGCTCCCTCCCCTTCCCCAATCCATCACTGGTACAGTGGTCACAGTGACTCTCTTTATTGTTTAATAATTATATCAAATTAATTGGAAACATATACTCAGCTTTAATATCCTTATTTTTGTTTGATTTCCCTTTTCTTTATCACTTGAAATATTTCAAGTCTACAAAAAGCTGAAAAAATGAATTTTCATACACCCTACACCAGATTTACCAATTGGCAACATGTTGCCATATTTCCTTTCTCTCTTTCTCCCCACTCCCTGCCTCCCTCCTTACACACACACACACACACACACACACACACACACATGCACACACGCACACACACACGGCTCTTCAGCCCTAAATACTTCATCATGCATTTCTTAAGGACAAGGACATCCTCCTGTACAATCACAATGCCATTATCACACCTAAGAAAATTAAGAGGAAGGCCAAGAAGAAGACCCAAATCCTCTGCTTTTATTCTTGGCCTTTCTCTTACCTTCACAACAAGGATGCCCAGAACTGTATCCTCTGCACCTCTGTAAGCTTTCCTAGGCTGAGTGACTTCTGTGTTTCCCTATAGTAACAGTCAAGCCTTGAACATTCAGAGCCCATAGGCCTGACTACAGCACAGCAAGAAAGAGGCAGCTGGGGTGTCACCTCACAGTCAGTGTTGGAAAGAGGGAATCCTTAGGAAAGGCCCTGAATTGTGGCAAGGAGGATCTTGCATGGAGAGTTGTTTACCAGATGCCAGAGTTTGGGGCTGCGGCCAAATCTGGAAAGAATGTTTTGAGACCTGGCAGTTGCTAAGGGGATTAGCTCTGCCTTGGAAGAAAAGGCAAAACTGGGAAGGACTCCGAAAAGTATTCCAAAAATCAGAGCCCATAAGTTTTATTTTACATGCCAGCTCTAATCAGTTGGTAGGAGTTTTCAGAATTGATAAATGGAGATGGCATCTAAAGCCATCACCAGACTCAGTAAAAGAAAGAAAGAGAGAGAGAGAAAAGAAGGAAGAAAGAAAGAGAAAGAGAGCACTGTGATTGATTAATCATGTCTGCCATGGGTTCAGGTAAAGAGTAATGGGAAAAGACATGGGAATCAAAAGGAAGATAAAAGTGAGGGCTCCTAAAATGTACTTTTGAATGACTTCAACCCAGCAGAGCATATACTTGAGTGGAAACAATACAGGCTTTGTGACTTTGAATCCTGGTTCTGTCTCATTTCTTACTGTGTAATCTTGGGCAATTTACAAAACCCAATCTGTGAAGTGGGACTGTTTTGCAGATTAGATGAAATAATGCATTACAAAGATAATTACTTACATAGTAATTTCCATGAACCAGACATTGTTCTAAGACCTTTGCATGTAAATTAATTAAATTGATTCCCACAACAACCCTATTAGGTTATTCTTCCTAGTTTATCCCAGGAAACTGAATCTCAGAGAGGTTAAGAGAACTGCCAAGAAGATCTGTGATTTCACAGAATTCTGTAAGACTCGATTCTGAAGTTCACAGGCGCATAAAACACAGACAGTAGGGCACTTCAGGTTAAACCAGGCAGGCTACAGAGTCATCAAGAGGACAGGAGCAAGGGGTTCACTTGAAGAGAAGAAAAAGGACAAAACCAGGACTCAGGAATTTGACCTCCAACAAGACACCTCTGGCCTTTTTATGTTTTGCTGGAGCATCAAGGTCTTACTCCAGATCCACCAAAATACACAGGATAGGGAAGTCTTCATTTTGCAGAGGACCCATTCTGCTTTCTCCTGCATTGGATTCAAGCGTTCTTTTACAACATGGCCTTAGATCAGGTGTTGACAAACTACAGCCAGATCCTGCCCATCACTGTTTGTTTTTTTTTTTTTCTAAATAACGTTTGTGGAAACATAGCCAGGCTTATTCTTTGATGTTGATGTTTGATGTTTTTTCCATGGCCGATTCCACACTACTTCTGCAGAACAGAGCCATCATGATGGAGACCACCTGGCCTGCAAAGCCCCTCATATGGCCCCTTGCAATGAACGTTTGCTGATTCCTGCTGCCCACCTTAGGCCAGACTTTGTACATATCAATATGTCACGTATGACCAATCATCTTGGGTGTTCACCAGAGGAGGTAGCAAGTGGGACATCCATAAGAGGAACCAAGATAAAAACAGGTGTGGAGAGAAGAGGATATTGCAAGGCTTCCCTGGAAGTCCAGGGGTTCATGCTCCAAGTGTCCACTTCAGGGGGCACAGGTTCAATACCAAGTCGGGGAACTAAGATCCCACATGCCATGTGGCATGGCCCAAAAATAAAAATTAAATTTAAAAAATAGTATATTGCAGAGTAATAATATGTTAAGCTATGTGATGTGACAAAATGACTCGGCATCAACTGGGAACTGCAGTGTTAAACAAGCAAGCAGATTTCTGCGGAACTTCTTAGGACTTTTAAAATGCTGTCACGACTTGAGCGTGCTGAGAGGAGGATATGGCTCACAGAACATATTTTCCTCATGGGACTGTCTTCTTTGGAACATTCTTTGGCAGATGCTGAAATAAAAGAAGTCTTTAGAATCAAGCTCCCTGGGAACTAGGAATGAAACGGTGAAGGCTGTGGCTTGGTGAGCATGTCTTTCTTTCTGCAAGGGAGGAGGCAGGAGAACTAAAGAGAGGCAGAGTGGAAAAAAGGAGGAGAGCTGTTTGAAGAGAAGGAAGGATGTCAGGCCCTGGAGAGACAACTTGGGTGGATGTGAGGAACATCTGGTGACTGGACTACTGGGGGGAACCTTGTCTTCAAAGCAGGTCTGTGGCCCAGTGCTGGGTGTATGGTCACTTTCACCACCCCCAGCTCATCAGCAGCACCTCTAGAGAAGCTTCCCTCCCTCCCTGAGGGCTCACTACTCTGTGGATCCTGATTATGTCCTTCCAGATACATGAAAGTAAAAGTGTTAGTCACTTGTCACTTGACAAAGCCTTGGTGCTTCCCTGATGGCTCAGCTGGTAAAGAATCTGGCTGCAATGCAGGAGACCTGGATTTGATGCCTGGGTTGGGAGGATCCCCTGGAGAAGGGAATGACTGCCAACTGCAGTATTCTTGCCTGGAGAATCCCATGGAAAGAGTAGCCTGGCGGGCTACAGTCCATGAAGTTGCAAAGAGTCAGGCAAGACTGAGCGATCACCAGTGCAGGAGCCTCTGGAGACATGGGTTCAATCCCTGAGCCAGTCAAGAATATATTCTTGCCTGGAAAATTCTACAAACAGAGGAACATGGACAGTGCGTGGGACCACAAAGAGTCGGACACAACTGAGAGACTGAGCACACAACACATTCACACATATGATGTCACTTAATTCCTATTTTACCAATAAGAAGAGTCACCCAGAGGCAAAGCTTCTAAGTGGCAGTGCAAAGACTTATCTCTGTGAGTCAGATCCCAGAGCCCATGTTCTCACCACTGCCCTGCACGGCTCTGAGTTAGATAGAGACCCAGAATTCCATCATGCAGCATGCAAAAGCATTCCGTGTATGGATGCAACACCAAAACATTCGGAGGAAAAGACAAACAAACCAATGTCGCTTGGGATATTTGGCTGCACAGGGCCAAACAGCTAGGGACTGCCTTTTCCACAGCACATTCAGATGTTTGGATGTCATATTTTCTTCTCTTTTTCCTCTTATATTAAGTATCCCTTCTTAACTTATGTCATAAGTTACATATCAGTCTTTATCAGGCTTAGCCAATGTATTATTCTCGCTCATAAAGTGAACATAAGAGGACATTTTTTGAACATTAAAAAGCATTTTTCAGCCTGAACACTATGACTACTGTATTTACAAAAAGCCTTATTTAGATTTCATATGATTGCTAGTTCTTTGCGGGGGAAGGGGGTGGGGTGCTTGAAGCCCTCAGAACAGCTTCCTAGGATGGATTCCGAAACAAGATTCATAACTCAATTAAATCTGTGGCTCAGAAACATACCTGCCTTAAATGCTAGCATTTATCAAGTCCTAGCTAACTGATGATTTCCACACTGAAAATATGAGGAAAACAGTAAATCAACACTCTTTGGCGGGTAGGGAGATGGAGATAAATCCAGGTCTGGAAAAGCAATGCAGGATGTGAAAAACTTGCACACTATTTCAGATTTGCGGCGATGGCAAAAAAATGAAGATTCCGCTGCCATGCTACAAACATCAGCTGGGGGCGCCTGAAGGCGGTTTGTGTGGGACAATCCACCTCAGATCTACTTTCTTGCGTCTACAGCAAAATAAAGGACAGCTGCCAGCAGGCCAGAGTGGAATAGACAGGCTGTCACCCTGTTGTAAATTTCTGTTTACCTGGTGAGCGGTGAGGTCAGGGTTCTGGGTTCCTCCGTCCAAAGAGCTGCAGGGCAGAGCGTTCAAATCGTGGCTGACCCCAGGGTACTGCCCTTCATGGTGCTTCAGCTGCTTCTAAGCTCCCATTGGAACTCTCAAAGGGCTGGAGAGCCTCGAGGCCAATATTCCGTTTCCAAGAGAGTCCTGCTCCCCCACTGCACCTCCCTTGCTTGCGTCGACTTTGGAGTGGGTCGGGTTTCTTCCACCCCTGCTCCAAGCAGCTGGGAATCCAGGCGCTGTGCTGGCCGAGTGAGGAGGCCTCTGAAACCACTTCCAGATGTGCTTGGCTGGCTGGCTCCAATGGGCCAGACTTCCTTTTGCAGCCTCCTCCGGCAGCCTGCAAATCATTCTGAAAACAAGGCTGCTCTGGAGGTAAAGATGCAAAACTGGAAAAAAGCAAATGCTTTGAGGGTGAATTTCCACCACATATTGGGTCTCAGGTAAATGTTGAGAGGGCAGAAGTGAAGAAGTTAACTGCATACCAATTTTAAGACCGTCTTCATGGCCCCTAGCTTCGCCTGAAATGCCCTTGTCATTAGAATGCAGTTGTCTCCAAGTCAAAACCCAGATAACAACTGTGTATCCTCTGCCAAGGCAATGATAGTGACAGAAAGTTTCTAGATGGTGTGTTTTGTGCCTGAACATGGAAAGGAATCAGGCAGTGCATCAGCCCCACCCAGTTCTGTGCTGTTCTGTGTTCCTGCCATTTATTCTCAGAAACCCAGGAAACCATGCCAGCACTTTGCCTGGGATCATGGAATGTATTCAGCAGTGGCTTCTCTCCCTAGTTCCTACAAGTAAATGAGTCTGCCTCTGCTCACCGCCTCCGTCTGAAATGATACTGCCCAACAGAAATCTAATGCAAGCCAGACTGCCATTTAAAAATTTCCAGTAGTCACTTTAAGAAAAATATTGTGTCCACAAGTCTCTTCTCTGTGTCGGCATCTCCACTGCTGTCCTGCAAACAGGTTCATCAGTGCCATCTTTCTAGATTCCATGTATGTGTGTTAATACAGTGGGGGAAGGTGGAGGAGGGACAAACTGAAAAAGTAAGAATGAAAAATATACATTACCATATGTAAAATAGATAGCCAAAGGGAATTGCTGTATTAAACAGGGAGCTCAAATCTGGTACTCTGTGACAACCTAGAGGGGTGAGATAGGATGGGAGGTGGAAAGGATGTTCAGGAGGGACGGGACATATGTATACCTATGGCTGATTCATGTGGATGTATAGCAGAAACTAACACAATATTGTAAAGCTACGATCTTCCAATAATGAAAAAATAAAAGTTCATGGTTTAAAAAAAGTATAGTGAAGTAAGTCAGAGAAGAACAAATATTGTATGATAACACATATATGTGGAATCTAGAAAAATGGTACTGATGGACCTATTTGCAGTGCAGGGACAGAGATGCTGACGCATAGAACAGACTTGTGGATGTAGTGGGGAAAGGAAAGGATGGGATGGATTGAGAGAAGAGCCCTGACACATATACACTAGCATGTGTAAGATAGATAGCTGGTGGGAAGCTGCTCTATAGCACAGGGAGCTCAGCCTGGTGCTCTGACCCAGAGGGCTGGCATGTGATGGGGGACCGAAGGGAGGTCTAAGAGGGAGGGGATCTATGTGTACATATAGCTGACTCACACTGTTGCAAAGCAGAAACTAACGTAACATTGTAATGCAGTTATCCTCCAATTTAAAAATAAAGCATTTAAAAAATCCTTCACAAAAAAGGAAAACACAAAGAGGTCAAATTAATTTTAATGATAAATTTTATTTATCTCAATATATTAAAAATATTATTTCAATGTTTAATTGGCAGAAAACTTATTAACAAGACCTTTTACACTTTTTGTTTTGCCTGAAGCCTTTAAAATCTGGTGTGTCTTTTACATTTGCAACATGTCTCAATTCCAACACTAAATTTCATCAGAAACAACTGATATGTATTTAGATTTTATAAAATTTATGATTTAAAAAATAGATTTGCAGGCTCAGGTTGCTCCAAACACACTTCAAACTTTTCCAGTAACTGGATCATGAATCAGTTTTTCAACTGAAATTGATTAAGACTAGGTACAATTTAAAATTCAGTTCCTCGGTGGCACTAGTCACATTTTAAGTTCTTATAGGCAGTGTTGCTAGTGGCTACTATAATGAACACTGTGGCGCTGAAGGATTTAGTGGGGGCTGGTTTCAGACTTGAACTTGCAGAGTCAGAGTATCTAGACCAGATCTATTTGTATAGAACTTCGAACATTAACAAAGCATTTTCATATCTTCTATTTTGTTTTATCTGTATAACATTCTTGTTAGGTAAGTTGAACAGATATTTTTTGCCCCAGTCTACAAATGAGCAAGCTGAGCCTTTGAGCAAGTTAAAGTCCAAGTTCCCACAGCAATATAGTAATGAAGCAGGGACTGGAATTTCTGTTCAGCACTTTGCAACTGTTTCTTACTTGAGACGTGTTTCAAATACTAGGATTTGGGGCAGCAACTCTGGGGTTAAATTGTATCCATAATTATTTCTTCACTTGATCATCCTTCAAGTGAATTACTGGGCAGTCCAGCGGTTGAGACTCAGCATTTTCACTGCCAAAGGCCGAGGGAACTAAGTCTTGCAGGCAGCATGGCATGGCCAAAAATTAAAAAAAAAAAAAAAAAAGCCAACAAGGTCATCCTTCAGAAGCACTGTAGAGAATGACTGGCAGCCCTGTGTCATTCTCTTGTATACCTTATACAAGGGCCTCCCTGGTGGCTCAGAGGTAAAGAATCTGCCTGCCAATGCAGGAAACACAGGACTCGGGTTCAATCCCAATCCCTGGGTTGGGAAGATCCCCTGGAATAGAAAATGGCAATCTGCTCTAGTATTCTTGCCTGGAAAATTCCATGGACTGAGGAGCCTGGTGGGCTACAGTCCATGAGGTTGCAAAGGAGTCAGACAGGAGTTAGTAAGTAAATAACAGCAAAGAGCCTTTACATCACCAGCAAGTGTGCCACCTTTCTTTGGAGCAGACTCAACTTCACACTATTCCTCTTCTCTCTTTATTTCCAGGACCCTGTTTTAAACCACAACTCTCCTCGATGTTTCAGTTAACAGGTGTGGTTGTAAGATATTTATCTTTGGTTGCAGCAAAGATACATTTTATATATTGATCGCCTGCAGGAAGAAGATTCTGGGTGATAGCTTGGGGTACTGTGGGCTAAGTACTCTTGCTCCAACCCTCACTGCAACTACATGAACAGAATACCATTTCCTGGCTCAGGGCTGGCCACTGCCATTTCAGAAGCTCCAAGCTCCACACCTGCCCAGTCCAGTTTTCTCCAAAGGCTGAGTTTTTCTCTCCTTCCCATCTTTCATCCACTTAGCAAAATGCCTGACCCAGTGGAAGAGGTGGTGAATAAGGAGGTTCAGAGAGTATAACAAAGCACCCAAGAAGGGGACTCAGAAACAAAATAATGATCATGTTGTTTCATAGACCCTGCTTGCTGATCATACTAACTTCCATATGGAGCCAAATCTCTCTATCATTGTTCTTGGTACACTTTCTCCCTGATCCCTTACTGCCTCCAACTGCAGATTCTCCTTTATTTCTGCTGGGCCATGTTCTGAGGATGCAAGAGGCTTATTATCTATGCATGGATTTCCACACTGGATGCATAGATTCTCCCCTGTGGAAGAAATAAGAATAGAAAGAGATGCAGGATATAGGAGCACCCTGAGAGGTGCAGTGGTTACCAGCCTGGGCTCTGGAGACTGACAGAGATATAGGTGTCAGCTCAGGTGTTATACTTACACATTCCTGAAAAGCCCACTTTCAGTTTCCTCATCTATAAGATGAAGAAGCTTCTTGTGAGGGTTAAAAAACATCATGCATGTAAAGCACTAAGGGCTAGGGTTAGGGTATAAGCTGCTCTTAGTGTTGTTGCAGGAAGACACTTCAAAGTATGAACAAAAGAAAGACATTGTAACAGTGAGTGAGTGGTGACTTTTTGTTTTAAAGTCCACATTTGTTATACATTGTTGCCAACATTGATAGCCTGGTACTACTTAGTAACCTCTCTGCTTCTTCCCTTCAAATATAAAAAGTTTTGGGAAGACAGAATTATGAACTTGGCTGAAAAATGGCAGAAGGGAGTGCAACAAACCTACATGGAATATGTTGTTCAACAAAGTTCTTGGGGAAAATGAAAATGTGTCTTTCGTTTTTACTTAAAAACTGAAGGAACTTTTTGGCCAAGTAATAGAAACACTCATTTGAAGTGGTGATTGTCCAGTGAAAAGTACTCACACCTCCTCCAAGGTCCTGCAGCCAGAGCAGCATGTGAGCTGAAGTTGGCTGTCTGGGACTTCCTGGAAAGCTACTGTTTTCCTGGCAAGGAGCCGTTTAGTGCTTTTTGCCCTTTCCTCCTGTCTGAAATCCAACCTTGGAGCCTGGAGGTGGAGTAGCCATCTCAACACCCTGTGGCTGAAAGGACCACCCTGTGCTGCTGCTTATGGTCCTCCTGGCTGTGCACAGAGACCACCATGTTGAATCAGTCAGGGTCCCAACAGGACACACACAGCTCACTCCAATGGGCTGATGGTGGAGACTTGGAAAACAGGTACTATTTGAAAAGGTGTAGTCGGTGTTAGGAAACATAGTTAAGAGTCAAGGCTTAGCCTGGGGTTAGCAATGCAGGGAGCATTTCCAGTTCTGTGGGAAGAAGAAGGGAGTGGTTACCAGGACCAAGAGAAAACAGCTGAGGGGAAGGACTTTCTGAGAGGAGCAGCCTCTGTTCACCCCAAGAAAGGGATGAGGAGGTTCATTACCCCAACCTTACAATTTTCTGTGGGTAGTGCCTTCCATTGGCCAAACCCAACTGGATGCCAGAGACATGGAGAGTGGAGGTGATGCAATACATTTAGGTCAATCTCAGGGCACTGAGCAAGTTAAAGAGGAGTATAGATCCAAACAAGCACATGTAAAATATCTGTGACCTGGTATTGCGTGATTCAGTGGTCCTGAACATGATAATTAAGAAGGACAGAGCAAGAGTGTCTGGATGCGAGAGCTGGACCATAAAGAAGGCTGAGCACTGAAGAATTGATGCTTTTGAACTGTGGTGCTGGAGAAGGCTCTTGAGAGTCCCTTGGACTGCAAGGAGATCAAACCAATCCATCCTAAAGGAGATCAGTCCTGGGTGTTCATTGGAAGGACTGATGCTGAAGCTGAAGCTCCAATACTTTGGCTACCTGATGCAAAGAACTGACTCACTGAAAAGACCCTGATGCTGGGAAAGATTGAAGGCAGGAGGAGAAGGGGTCAACAGAAAATGAGACGGTTGGATGGCATCACTGACTCAGTGGACATGAGCTTAAGCAAGCTCTGGGAATTGTTGATGAACAGGGAGGCCTGGCGTGCTGCAGTCCATGGGGTTGCAAAGAGTCAGACAGGACTGAGGAACTGAACAGAACTGAACTGAGCAAAAATGGGGCTTCCCTGGTGGCTCAGCAGTAATGAATCCACCTGCCAATGCAGGAGACTTGGGAGACACAGGATCGATTCCTGGCTTGGAAAGATCCCTGGAGAAGAAAAGGGAAATCCACTCCAGTATTCTTGCCTGGGAAATCCCATGGACCGAGAAGCCAGGCAGGCTACAGTCCACAGGTTCTGCAAAGGGTTGGACATGACTTAGTGATAAACAAGAACAACAAGAAAGAACACAGGAGGAGCCCCAGTCCTGATGGCTCTGAGAGTCACCATAGCAGTCTGAGCTATTTACGGAGCATATAACCATGTGAGGAAGATAAACCTGGATCTAGTTAAATTGCTCTGGTCAGGTTTCAGTTACTTGCTTGAATGCAGCCCCATGCTATCTATATGCATTTTCCATTTGTGCTATCATTAGCCAACACAATTCCAATTATCCAAGTTATTATTATTCCATGTCTATTTCTTATTGGTTGAAAGCCAAATGTTTATCATTTTTTACCCAGTGGGCCTGCCTTGGCTGAATGTTTTACTTTGTATATAAGTAGGTAAGATAAAGTCTATAAAAGCTGATAAACATAACTGGAAGGAAAGGGAGCAGCAGCATTGGGCAGTAGCAGTGACTTACTGCCCTGGGACAGGCTAACGAGCTCTATTTATGGCCTCGGTCTCCCGGGGCTGGGCTCCAAGATCAACTGCATGGGGGTAGGAAATATGACTCTGAGGGCTTCAATTCCCTCTCCCTGGCTGATGAGGGTTCAGTGATGGGTCATCTCCTTGTCTGGAGCTCAGATGCTCTGTCTCTTCTCTGCCACTCCCTTAGCTGTGGCAATTGCCCTATGCTTGACTCTTAGCATGCTGGGTTCCCCTTCTCCCCCCATGAGATGACTGCTTTCCCTCCTTGGCTTCTGTGCCAGTTCCTTGTTCTGGTCATAAATGTAGGCTCTCCCTAGCCTGGAGTCCTGTGTTGGTCCTGCCAGTGCCCTCCCTCTCCATGCCTTGGCTGCTGCTCTAGCCATGGCTGGAGTCCTGTGATCCCAGAGCAGACCTCTCAAACACCATCTGCCTCCTTCATGGTGGGAACAGCGCCTGCCCATGCTCTCTGCTGTTGAGCTCTGCCCACCTGCTGGTGCTCCTCAAAACCCAGCTCAGACTGCTGCCAATAAGCCCTTGGCTCGAGTCCTCGATTGATATTAAGGTGTCCCTTGGACGTGGCAATTTTACACTCTTACTGAAAATACTGCATTGTCTGCTGCCTCTCAGCACCAGCCCTTCCCTCCGTCCTATAGCTCAGGATGAGTAGAAACAGTAGTAATGTAATGAAAAGGATAGAAATAGAAATGAAACAATCTATTATGTACTGTGTGATAACCACATGTCAGGCACTGCCTAAGCACAGCACTTTCCTTGTTGTGCATGGTGTCAGCATACATTTCAGGCACCATATACAGAAACTACACATTTCAGTGTAGTTTAATAACATCAGTCCCCCTACAACACAGTTCAAAACTGTTACCACAGTATACCAACTGTGAGTAACTGGGTAAGTATAAACTTTGCTGCTAGCTTTTCAGTCTACAAAATTATTATGCTGATAACAGCCTGATTTTGTGACCAATCACGTCACTTCTCTTACAATCTATGTGACTGGTCACTGGACTGTTGTTATTCAGTTTATGTACAGATAGCAAAGCATGTAGTTGTATTGCTTCCTTAATTCCCAGTGATAAACTCACGTGACGTCTATAAAAACAGATCATAGAATTGGCCAACAAACAAAGCTAACAAAAGAGACAAAAATGGGGACTTCCCTGGTGGTCCAGGGGTTAAAAATCCACCTGCCAGTGCAAGGGATGCAGGTTCGATCCTTGGTCCGGGAACTAATATTCTGCAGGCTTTGGGGCAACCAAGCCCCCTGAGCCACAGTGTGTAACACCTGCAAGCCGCAACTACTGAGCCCACCCACCTGCAGCCTGTGCTCCACAGCCAGAGAAGCCACTGCGGTGAGAAGCCCACACACCCCAACTAGAGAGTAGCCCCGACTCATCACCAGAGAAAGCCTGCAAGCAGCAGCGCAGACCCAACAAAGCCAAAGCAAACAACAAACAAATGATAATGGTGGGAATGAAACTCACTCCAAAGGGAAACACAGGCAGAGAAGAAATAGCCGGCTGTGGGATGATACTGTCACTATTCAACGCTGGCTGTGCAGCCAGAAAATTTGAGTAAAGGTGATTTTACGAACACAAGTAGGAGTCATTGTGATAAGGGTGGAGATGTTCCAGAGGGATTGACACAGGCAAAAAAATTCACCTTAAAGAAACTCTCTAAGGTATTTCATGATGCTGAAAGTGTTAAGGATATAATATGGAATGCTGATCCAAACTTAGAAAGGAATATGATCATTTTCTAAGGCACAGAATAGATGCTTACTCCTTACAGTATGTTATATTACAAGAAGGCAAGCACTGCTCAGTTTCATACCAACAACAACAAAACTTAGGTAAGTTTTATACCAAAAAACTCCAACTCTTGGCTAAGTTTTGTACCAAAAAAAAAAAAAAAAGCCACAAAACTAACCCAAAACATTTAATTTTCATCTTCAATGGGTCCACTGTTTTAAATTACAGTAGAAAAAAATAAATATGAAGTCTACTATTTTTTTCATTTCTTTAGACAGTTAAAACCAACAGCAAGAGAACTTTAAATATTTTGACAATTTTTAAAGATGAAGAACAGAACAACTGTAGTTTTTCCCGCTAAGAATTAAGACCTCTTTGATAGAAGTGATAGTGATAGTCACTCAGCCGTGTCCAACTCTTTGCTACTTATGGACTGTAGCTCACCAGGTTCCTCTGTCTATGGAATTCTACAGATGAGAATACTGGAGTGGGTAGCCCTTCCCTTCTCCCGAGGATCTTCCTGACCCACGGATCCAACCTGGGTCTCCTGGTTGGAGATTGGCCTCCTGGTTGCAGGCAGATTCTTTACTGTCTGAGCCACCAGGGAGGCCTAAGATCTCTTTGCAGGGTTTCAACTTCTGTGGTCATTTTCATGGAACTACACTCTCCTACAAAGCAAGCACAGCCTGTACTTTACGTGTATTATCTCATTTGATATTTAAAATAACCTTAAGAAATAGACGCTATCATCATCCCCACTTTATAGACAGAAAATCTGAAGCTCAAAGAAAATAATTCGACTGAGACCACATACCTATTATTATTATTCTTTCAACCTTAAAGTCTTTTTAGAATTCCAAATTTCTAGGTTTTTTCTTTTTGCACTTTGAAGATGTTGTGCTGGGCCTTCATTGCTGCACTCGGGCCTTCTCTAGTTGTGGTGATCAGGAGCTAGTGGTGCTTGGGCTTCTCTTACAGCAGAACACAGACTCTGTTGCAGCACTCTGGAGTTGCACCAGAGTAGTTGTGGCGCACCAGCATAGTTGTGGCGTGTGGAATCTTCCCAGACCTGGACTGAACCTGTGTCCCCTGCACTGGCAGGCGGATTCTTAACCACTGAACCACTAGGGAAGTCCCCAGCTAATGTAATGTTAATATACCAAAGGCCCAAGTTCTGGCCAATGAAACCTAACGGCAGGTGTGCTGGGTGGTTTCTGAGTAAGATGGTTTTCCTCCTTGTAAAATGAGAGTTCTAGTTCCTTGTCCTGGATGTCTTCCTATTTCATGCCTTTGGGCATTGGTTGTGTGGGGACCCAATGTCCAAAGCTGCAACAACCTTCTTTTAACCACAAAAGAGAAGTTGAAAGAAATTCAGAGCTGCTACCTGGAACTGTAACACTGTTGAACTGCTAAACTAACCTTAGACTTACCTACCTCAGCTTTCTTCTGCAAGATAATTGTCATATCATTTAGCCACACTGTGTTGGATATTATGCTACTTGTAAGAGACAGCATTTCCAAATGACATACTCTTTTGCTATGATTTAAACGCTTGTGTTTAAAAAGCTCCAAATTCGCTGCAGATGGTGACTGTAGCCATGATATTAAAAGATGCTTGCTTCTTGGAAGAAAAGCTATTACAAACCTAGACAGCATATTACAAAGCAGAGACATTACTCTGCCAACAAAGGTCCATGTAGTCAAAGCTATCGTTTTTCCAGGGAACATTTCACACAAAGATGGGCTCAATAAAGGACAGAAATGGTATGGACCTAACAGAAGCAGAAGATATTAAGAAGAGGTGGCAAGACTATACAGAAGAACTATGCAAAAAAGATCTTCAAGACCCAGATAATCACGATGGTACTATCACCCAGAGCCAGACATCCTGTAAATGAACTCAAGTGTGCCTTAGGAAGCATCACTACAAATTCTATCACTCCACTAGTGGAGGTGATAGAATTCCAGCTGAGCTATTTCAAATCCTAAAAGATGATGCTGTGAAAGTGTTGCACTCAATATACAAGCAAATTTGGAAAACTCAGCAGTGGCCATAGGACTGGAAAAGGTCAGTTTTCATTCCAATCCCAAAGAAAGGCAATGCCAAAGAATGTTCAAACTACTGCACAACTGCACTCATCTCACACACTAATAAAGTAATGCTCAAAATTCTCCACACCAGGCTTCAACAGTACATGAACCGTGAATTTCCAGATATTCAAGCTGGTTTTAGAAAAGGCAGAGGAACCAGAGATCAAATTGCCAACGCTGTTAGATTATCAAAAAAGCAAGAGAGCTCCAGAAAAACATCTATTTCTGCTTTACTGACTATGCCAAAGCCTTTGACTGTGGTGGATCACCACAAACTGTGGAAAATTCTTCAAGCAATGGAAATACCAGACCACCTGACCTACCTCTTGAGAAATCTGTATGCAGGTCAGGAAGCAAAGTTAGAACTGGACATGGCACAACAGACTGGTTCCAAATAAGGAAAGGAGTCAAGGCTGTAATGCTGGGCTGGATGAAGCACAAGCTGGAATCAAGATTGCCGGGAGAAATATCAATAACTTCAGATACGCAGATGACACCTCCCTTATGGCAGAAAGTGAAGAACTAAAGAGCCTCATGATGAACGTGAAAGAGGAGAGTGAAAAAGTTGGCTTAAGGTCAACATTCAGAAAACTAAGATCCTGGCATCTAGTCCCATCAGTTCAGTTCAGTTCAGTCACTGAGTCGTGTCTGACTCTTTGCAACCCCATGAATTGCAGCACGCCAGGCCTCCCTGTCCATCACCAACTCCTGGAGTTCACTCAAACTCACATCCATTGAGTCAGTGATGCCATCCAGCCATCTCGTCCTCTGTTGTCCCCTTCTCCTCCTGCTCCCAATCCCTCCTAGCATCAGAGTCTTTTCCAAGAGCCAGCTCTTCTCATGAGGTGGCCAAAGTACTGGAGTTTCAGCTTTAGCATCATTCCTTCCAAAGAACACCCAGGACTGATCTCCTCTAGAATGGACTGGTTGGATCTCCTTGAAGTCCAAGGGACTCTCAAGAGTCTTCTCCAACACCACAGTTCAAAAGCATAAATTCTTCGGCACTCAGCCTTCTTCATAGTCACTTCATGGCAAATAGATGGGGAAACAGTGGAAACAGTGACAGACTACTTTTTTGGGTTCCAAAATCACTGCAGATGGTGACTACAGCCATGAAATTAAAAGATGCTTATACCTTGGAAGAAAAGTTATGACCAACCTAGACAGCAGAGAGATTATTTTGCTAACAAAGGTCTGTCTACTCAAGGCTATGGTTTTTCCAGTAGTCATGTGTGTATGTGAGAGTTGGACTATAAAGAAAGTTGGGCACCGAAAAATTGATGCTTTTGAACTGTGGTGTTGGAGAAGACTCTTGAGAGTCCCTTGGACTGCAAGGGGATCCAACCAGGCCATCCTAAAGGAAATCAGTCATGAATATTCATTGGAAGGACTGATGTTAAAGCTGAAACTCCAATATTTTGGCCACCTGATGTGAAGTGACTCATTTGAAAAGACCCTGATGCTGGGAAAGATTGAAGGCAGGAGGAAAAGGGGATGACAGAGGATGAGATGGTTGGATGACATCACCGACTTAACGAACATGAGTCTGAGTAAACTCTGGGAGTCGGTGATGGACAGGGAAGCCTGGCATGCTGCAGTCCATGGGGTTGCAAAGAGTCGGATAAAACTGAGGGACTGAACTGAACTGAAATGTTTGTATCCCTGTCCAAATTCAAATGTTGGAATCCTCAAACTCAAAAGTGATGGTGTTAGAATGTTGAATCTCTGCTCTTGATCTAAAGTCATGAAAGTGGGGGCCCTCATGAATGGAATTAATGCCCTTATAAGAGATCCCAGAGAGCTCCCTCATGCTTTTCACCAGATAGGAAAGAGTGAGAGGTCAGCAGGTGAAACTTGCAAGAGAGTCTTCATCAGAATCTGACCATGCTGGCACCCAGATCTTCCAGCCTCAAGAACTGTGAGAAATAAATGTGGGTTGTTTAGAAACCATCCAGCCTGTAGTGCTACAGTAGCCTAAACTGACTAAGACACCTCTAACCTTTTCATCTGGATTCTTCCTCAGGACCACAATCATGTTCAAGTTTCATCCCTGGAAAAGAATAAGAACAGCTTGCTCTGTAGGCAGCCATTCCTCCCCTCCAGCCACTGTTTTTTCTTTCCTTTCAGGGGCAAGTCTGTGTAAGAAGTAAAGTGTACATGTTATCTGTGCAGCCTCACTTGTTATTCATTCTTCGATCTTCTGTGGCTTCCCTCCTCCCACTCCAGTAAGTATTTTAATCTAGGCAATTAATAACCTCTTAGTCTGCAAATTCAGCAGATGCTGCTTCTTGGTCTTTTTCTTATCTGACCTCTCTATGGCTCTTGGCTTTGATAACCACTTCCGCTCTGTGAAAGCCCCTTTGCCTGTGGCTTCTTTGACATAGCCCTCACCCAGTTCCCTTTTGAGTTCTCTGGCTATTGGTTCCTCATTTCGTTCATGAGAGCCTCCTTCTGTCTTTATCGCTTAGAAGTTGGTTTCTTTAGGGTGCTATTCTGCCTCACTCTTTCCTTTCTACACTCTTCTCCTAGATGGCAACTTTCATTCTTAAAGTTTCAAAGATTGAAGGTAGCTTTCTTGAGAACTGGGGACCTATTCTAGACTTTTCACTGAAGCAGAGCAGAGTCATAGGTACTCTGTTAAAATAGCTTTCATAGTGGATTAAGCATCTTGTCATATATTGAAATGTGCCCCCCACAAAGGTATGCTGAAGTTCTAATGCCTAATAGCTGTGATTGTGACATTATTTGAACACAAGGTCTTTGCAGCTGTAAACAGGTTAAGAGGAGGTCAGCAGGTGGGCCCTAATGTGATATGACTAATGAACTTCTACGAAAAGGAAAAGAGACACAGACACAGGGAGGACGCCGATGAGGATGGAGGCAGAAGGTGGAGTGATGTGGCTAAAAACCAAGGAAGGTCTGTGATTGAGAGTCACCAGCAGAAGTTAGAAAGGCAAGGAAGAATCCTTCCCTACAGGTTTCAGAGGGATCATGTCCCTGTCCCTTGATTTCAGATTTCTAGACTCTAGAAGTGTGAGCACCTTTCTGTGGTTTTAATCCACATGGTTTGTGGTACTTCATTACAGCAGTCTTAGGAAAGTAATACAGACCTGTCCCACCATCCTGAAGCTCCTTATCTAAGCAAGCAGTTATCACTTGTAATCTCTTTTGTCATAACATTTTGCCTTCATCTTTCCCTTAGTTCAGAGGTTTTCAGACTTTCAAACATCATACACCAGTTTGGATTTTTTAAAATCTGAGTATCAACATTGGGTTTGCAACTTTTAATTTTACCCTTAGTCTTTTGCTATAAGGACATTAAAACAAAACAAAAACAAACTACCATTCACTTACAAGCATCATTTATAAAAGCTAGGACATTTTAACACTAAACTCTCAAATAAAGTACAGTTCTTTAAATGAAATATTTAATGTTTTATGAAAAACTCATTGTTCTATCCCAACTTTTCCGGTATTGTTTCAGATTAAAAATATATAACCAAAGCAGTTAAAAGCCCATGGTATGTATGTAACCCCCCCCAAAAAAATCAGTACATAAATATTCATAGCTTGCTTTCTTTGTTTCCAGCCATCTTCCTATTCCAAGGTCTCTTTGACCATATTATGAGGTTCAGGCATTAATCAGCGAGAGTAAAAACTTGAGAAACAGGAGCTGTAAAGAACAGTAAGAATTCCTTCTTAAAAGGAAGAGAATGACCTCTCAAAAGAAAGTTTAGATGAATGAGAAGGTGGGAGAGGCATGGTTAGGTTTGAGAGAGTTGGGGACAGGAGATGAGCTAGGCATATGAAAGAAACTGAAAATAGGATGAGGAAAACGAAATTTTAGGAAATTTGGTCTACACTATATGTATTCCCTCTTTGATACCTTAAAAGTATGGTATAGTGGTTAGGGGTTGGGGCTCTGGAATCAGAAATTGTGCCTTTGAATCCTGGCCCTAATTCTTCTCTGCTGTGAGTCCATGAGAAAATTACTTTTCTGTGCCTCATTTCTCCATTCACTAAAAGGAGAAAACAGTACTCAGTTCACTGGATTGTTGGGAGAATCATGAGTTAACACATATAAGGCAAGGAGGACAGTGCTTGTCAATGAAACACCCTCAAACGTCTGACAACATATAAAACAGAAATCTATACATAACCTCCCGTCTGATTAAACAAAACAACTTTCGCGGCTCATCGTTCCTAAACTTCTTGGCATGGCACCCTCCAAATCTGATCTGCCCTATTTGTCTTGGCAAGCTTAGCTCCGGTCGTCCCTCCAGAGTTAGCTGCAGCGGGCACGCGGCGCTCGCAGACGCTCGGTCATGGTCCAGATTCCCTCCCGCCCCCAGACCGGCTCCCCCTATCCCCCACGCCCGA
>SJXQ01010737.1:87361-111139 GCA_006408695.1 Aepyceros melampus
CCTCCCGCCCCCAGCCCGGCTCCCCCTCTCCCCCACGCCCGATCACCTCCGCCCGCCTCTCCCTACCCATCATCACCCCCGCCCGGGTCCCCCCATGACCCCGCCTTCGTGGGCATCCTCGCCGCCCTCGCGGCGCCTGGGCACGCATGTCACGCCCTCTGCGGAGACCAACTCCCCTCTCCTCTCGCCCCGCTCCCGGCACTTCAAAACCTCTAAGGGAGCTTTTCTCTTGCTGTGCTGTCATTGTTTAAAGGGTGAGACTCGCCTGCATATCCTAGATGCTCAATTAAAGCGACCGAAAGGGAAACACTCTATCTTCTGCAAACACAAAACTGGAGGTACTGGGTGGGGAGGGGAGACTGGTCAGCAGGAAATTTCCTTCCATCCTAAAATCCGTTGCCCCGGGTGCCAAGACCAGCCACGTCGCCGGGGTAGGGGCGGTACTCTTTTCCAGTACCTCGCCCCCCACCCTGCCCCGCTCCGCTCCTCACAGCTTTCCAACCTTGCCCTGGACCCCGCGGTCACGTGACCATCATCCTCAACTTGGGGTACCGTCCCCCGCCCCAAGCGCACAGCTGGAGGCCGGTCCCCGCCCTCCCCCGGGAGCAGCGGCGCCGGAGCGGGCGCGGTGCATTGTGGGCAGAGGGGCGGGGGTTGGGAAGATGGCGGCTCCCAGCCTCCTCAACTGGAGGCGGGTTTCCTCCTTCACGGGGCCGGTCCCCCGCGCCCGGCACGGACACCGAGCGGTGGCCATCCGGGAGCTGATGATCATCTTTGGAGGGGGCAACGAGGGCATCGCGGATGAGCTGCACGTCTACAACACCGGTAGGCGCGGCGGCGGTTCTTCGGCCCCTCCTGCGGGAGCCGCGGAGGGGGAGGGGAGACGAGGCGGCGGCCGCGGCCCTGACAGCTGTCACCGCCGGGTCACTGCCTTCTCCGACTGGCGGCGAGGAGCGCGGCTCGGCCGGGTGGCCCCGCTCCCGCAGCGTCCCGGGCTGTAGCTCCGTTTCCCCGGTTCCGCTGGGGCGGAACCGGCCCCGGAGCGGGGCGCGCCGGCCGTCTGGCAGACGGTCGCGGACCACCCCCTCCCGGCCCGCGCCAGCGCTGCTGGCGGACGTAGGCGAGAAAAACTGTTTCCACCCGCCTGGGCCTCTTCCCGAAGTCTCGCCCGCTCCGGTGCCCCAGATCTCTCCCTGTCAAAACCCAACTCCAAACCAGCGCTCCTCGGGGCCTTTCCTGTCTTTGCTTTCCTTCCTTCGTAGGAAGAGAATATAGGGGAAATGAGGAGGGAAAAGGAAAGGCCTTCTGGTACTTTCACCCTAGTTGAGCCCCGTATCTGGCAGGTGGCAGTCAAGATATTTACCCCGTTCTCAGCGCTCTTAACTGGCGGGGAAGTGGTTCGTGGGTGAGACCGGCGCCCGGGTCTGCGCAGTTGGGTGTGTGTGCCGAAGCTCAGCCGTTCGGCGCTCGGCGATCTGGGAGGGCCGTCGGCTTCAGCACCGCTGCGGATGAGAAATGCCTCGGGCCGCGGAGGCCCTTGCCCTTGAGTGCCTCTGTGGAATATAAGGGAGGTTGGAATTCTATTTTTTTCCGACTTGTAAATGTGCCAACTGTCATAAGAAAGCTGTTTTCTTGGGGTAACGTTAATTAATGAGTTTCAGATCAACGTCGCGGTCCTTAACTTTTCTCTGGCCAAATAGCTTAAGACGGAGGAGCCTGGCGGGTTGCCGTCTATGGGGTCGCACAGAGTCGGACACGACTGAAGCGACTTAGCAGCAGCAGCAGCAGCGGTCATTTAGAAATGAATACAATGCTGGAGTAGGAGAAATTTTTTATTTTCTCACTTTCTCCTTCTGGCACCCCAGCCTAAAAAGTTAGAAAGTTAATCGGTACTTCGGTAGAATGTGAAAATCTTGGCTTTGAAGTTAAGTTAGACCGAATTTGAATTTTGCTCTGCCAGTTGCTTAGGATCTGCGCTAAAGTTAACCTAAGTGTCAGATTTTTCACTTGTAAAATGGAGAGGATGATACTCCCCAGGTAGGGTTTTTGTTGAGAAATTAAATGATATATAGATCAAGGTTTTTCAGCAGCATGTCTATTGACATTTGAACCGGATAATTTTTGGTTTTAGGGGGCTTTACTGTGCATTGGGCTTCCCTGGTGGCTCAGAAGGTAAAGAATTGGCCTGAAATGCAGAGACCTGGGTTCGGTCACTGGGTTGAGAAGGTCCCCTGGAGGAGGGCATGGCGACCCACTCCAATATTCTTGCCTGGAGAATCCCCATGCAAGAGGAGCCTGGCGGGCTACAGTACATGGTGTCGCAGAGTCAGACACGACTGAGCACTAAGCACACGGATACTGTGTATTTTAAGATGTTTGGCAGTCCTAGTCCTCTACCCACTAGCCTTAGTAGTACTCTCGCCCTTCCACTTATGACAGCTAAAAATTTTTTATTTGTCCCTGACCAGACAAAATCATTTCCAATTAAGAACCACTGATATAAACAATCCTTATAAAAGTACATACTCATAGTTTATGATAACTTTATTATAATTGGTTTTCATTTTATTTTGGCTGCTAGTTACAAATCAGTGGTTCCTACCAGCTGTTAGAGGAGACATCCCTCCAGGTTGCGCTGCCCATGGATTTGTCTGTGATGGTACCAGAATATTAGTATTTGGGGGAATGGTTGAATATGGAAGATACAGCAATGAGTTATATGAGTTACAAGTAAGTGTATTTCAAATTTATTATCTCAGACTGAAATGTTAATAATGATATTGCTCTTAATTCTTTGAAAGATTGCAAAATATTTCATTAACATGCTGAAGATAAGTGTGAGCTCCACATTTTATAGCTTCAAGGAAAACATTTCCATTTCACTAAAAAGCCAAAGTTTCTAATGTAATTCTTTTTCCAATACCCAGTACAACATTTGTAACATTAAGATATCTGTTGCTTAGCATCAGTTGTACAAGTTATATTTGGGCTTTTGTGTCTTAGTACAGTCTTTCTTAAGCTTTAGCCTGCGGCAGAAGCAGGGGGCCGGTTTGTGAAAACAGATTGCTGAGCCCTGCCCTCAGAGTTTCTGAATCAGTGTTGTCTACAAAAAATTTGCATTCCTACTAAATTCACACCTGCTGCTGATCCCCGGACCATGCCTTTTGGAAAACCTGCCTTAGTTATAAAAATTGTTCCTCTAACACTAATAATCTCCCCCTGCCCCCCGCCCGCCTCGGCAATGCATACGAAAGAGGTAACAATTTCAGATAGCCTTCCAAATTTGCCTCTCCAATGCACTGGATCAGAGCCCACTGTGACAGCCCTGACTAATTTTCATTCCTAAACTGTGCTTATATTCCCAGGCTATGATCATGAGGGTGTTTGGTAGTTGGCAGATGTAGATGGATTATGCCTGTTTATAGGCAGTTCATTTCAAAAAATTTCAATCCATGACTAGAGAGTAAGTTTTGGAGTTTGGTTTGTTACGTTGGAGTTTGGTTTAATCTTTGCATTGGACTTCCCTAGCAGGCCAGTGGTTAAGACTCTGCATTTCCACTGCAGGGAGCACAGGTTCTATCCCTGGTTGGGAAACTAAGATCCCACATGCCCTGTGGTGTGGCCAAGAAAAAAAAATTGGTTTTTATAATCTTAATGTTTATTTAAAGATTAAAATATATACCATTCATGGATTAACTAATTTCAAAAGGTGAGAGTGCATAAATTACATGTAATCTTAAAGTTGTAAATAATTTTGAATTCCTCATTTGGAAAATATTGGGTTGGCCAAAAGTTTGTTCCCCCATGATATATTGCTGAAAAACTCTAACAAACTTTTTGGCTAACCCAATATTTTATGATTACTAGTGTTAATGATTATTAGCTTAGTTTGCCATTGTGGAAAGCTGTGAATATGGAAGACTAGACTGATTTTCTCTTGGAACACTCATTTTAATTTCAGAATTTATTTGGTTATTTGTCATTTGTCCCCAAAGTAGTTTATTGAAGCCTTCTGATTGGATTCAGATTAAAATGTATTGGTATGATATTTTAGTATTTTAACAGGAATGTTTCGTGACTTTGTCTGAGTGTATTTATGCTCTTTTTTTTAGGCAAGTCGTTGGTTATGGAAAAAAGTGAAACCCCATCCCCCTTCTTCTGGTTTACCTCCTTGTCCTCGACTGGGACATAGCTTCTCTTTATATGGTAACAAATGCTATTTGTTTGGTGGCTTGGCAAATGAAAGTGAAGATTCAAACAATAATGTTCCCAGGTATGCCAACACTTTTTCAGATCCAATGTTTATTTTATCATTTAGATTAGGAACATGTAATTTCTTCCATCTTTAATTATTAAAAGCAATGAAGCTTATCCCTTTGCATTTGACCTAACAGTGGATAAATTTATGTCCATTTGTGATTTTTCCTTAGTCCCTGGAGTATATCAATTTTCAAAACTATGCCTTTTTTAATCAAGTCATCTTACTAAATTGGTATTAATATAACTGCTTGTGGCAGTTATATTGTATATGTTGAGCCATAATGTGTTTTAGTTGTTGTAAATGATAATGAAAAGTAACAAATGGTTATTTACAAATTATATTTCTCTGGGAATTCAGTGACAAAAATCTGAATATCAAATGAAGGCCATCATTTCCATTTTTCACAAAGGAAGCTGTTAAGAGTGGTTCATACAAGCAAATACCTTTAGAACCAATCCTCTTCTTTTTTCGAACAGAATTAATCACTGCCTCTTTTCTTTTTGCATAATGTTTTGATCACATGGTCATTATAGCATTCAGGATTTGGAGGTTTAGAGTCCACCAGGCTGTTTTCTGATTCACTGCTTACCATGTATGTGTCCTTTAGTGGAAGTAATCTAAGCCTGTTTTCTTTCACTGTGAATGGGAGTGATTAAATACATACCTTCCAGTGTCATTGTGATTGCTAAATAAGATCATTGGCATAATTTTCAAAGCACTTTCAAGTTGCCATCAGCAATATCAGTAGTTGTCATCACCATTATAATGTGTCTTTTTACCTACATTAGATTAATTTTAGAGCCTTACCTGTTTTTTCCCTACAAACTTGAAAAAAATAACATATGCTAAAACACATAGAAAATTTGGAAACTAGAGAAAAAGAGGAAAATAATGTATCTCCCATACTAATCCAGATACTTTTAGTACATGTCTTTTTTCATTTTTCCATTAAACAGATTTCTTTTGAGATACTGACTTGTGAAATTCAAGGAAGCAGACAATGTACAAAGTTCTTTTTCACAGGATCCCTGTTCCCCAATATAGGAGGGCACACATAATTCAATTTGATGTGTATGTTTTGGGACCTTTTTCATATAACACATTGTATTAGTCAGTTTTTGTTGTATTAAGGCTAAGCTTCTCAAGTTATGCTGCTTGAGAGAATAACTAGATACATGTGATGCTTTTTAAAGCCTTGATTAAAGCCAGCACATTCATTTCTGTTGACATTCCATTGTTCAAAGCAAGCTGTAAGGCCAAGACCTGAGTGGGTGATGCAAGGATACATGTTTTGCTTTCTGGGAGAAGGGACTTGGGAATGTTAATCTGATTCTACTCTTTTTTTTTTTTTTTTTTAATATAAGTGAGAGCTTTCCTTTTGCTTTATGACTTTGGATGTTTACTTGTTTGAGTTTTTTTGTTTTTTTACCTTTAATAATATATCTTTACATGGCAGTAGATACGGATTGGCCTGTTATTAACAGTGGAAAAGTAGTGTGCGTTATGCAAATTATCTAACCATTCCCCTACAGATGGACACTTAAATATTTCCATTTTGCTATTATAATTTTTGCATAATATGAATTTTTTTGTAGGATTGATACTTATAAATGGAATTGGGAAGGAGATGATGGTGATCAAAGGACACATTTTAACTTTGTTCAGTTCAGTTGCTCAGTCATGTCTGACTCTTTGCGACCCCATGAACTACAGCACTCCAGGCCTCCTTGTCCATCACCAACTCCTGGAGTTTACCCAAACTCATGTCCATGTCCATTGAGTTGGTGATGCCATCCAACCATCTCATCCTTTGTTGTCCCCTTCTCCTCCTGCCTTCAAGCTTTTCCAACGTCCGGGTCTTTTCAAATGAGTCAGCTCTTTGCATCAGGTGGCCAAAATATTGGAGTTTCAGCTTCAACATCATTCCTTCCAATGAACACCCAGGACTGATTTCCTTTATGAAGGACTGGTTGTATCCCCTTGCAGTCCAAGGGACTATCAAGAGTCTTCTCCAACACCACAGTTCAAAAGCATCAGTTCTCTGTGCTCAGCTTTCTTCATAGTCCAACTCTCACATCCATACATGACTACTGGAAAAACCGTAGCCTTGACTAGACAGACCTTTGTTGACAAAGTAATGTCTCTGCTTTTCAGTATGCTATCTAGGTTGTCATAATTTTCCTTCCAAGGAGTAAGTGTCTTTTAATTTCATGGCTGCAATCACCTTCTGCAGTGATTTTGGAGCCCCCTCAAATAAAGTCAGCCACTGTTTCCCCATCTATTTCCCATGAAGTGATGGGACCAGATGCCATGATCTTTGTTTTCTGAATGTTGAGCTTTAAGCCAACTTTTTCACTCTCACTTTCATCAAGAGGCCCTTTGGTTCTTCTTCACTTTTGGCCATAAGGGTGGTGTCATCTGCATATCTGAGGTTATTGATATTTCTCCCAGCAATCTTGATTCCAGCTTGTGCTTCCTCCAGCCCAGCGTTTCTCATGAAGTACCCTGCATATAAGTTAAATAAGCAGGGTGACAATATACAGCCTTGACATACTCCTTTTTCTATTTGGAACCAGTCTGTTGTTCCATGTCTAGTTCTAACTGTTGCTTCCTGACCTGCATACAATTTCTCAAGAGGCAGGTCAGGTGGTCTGGTATTCCCATCGCTTGAAGATTTTCCACAGTTTGTTGTGATCCACAGTCAAAGGCTTTGGCATAGTCAGTAAAGCAGAAATAGATGTTTTTCTGGAACTCTCTTGCTTTTTCGATGATCCAGCAGATGTTGGCAACTTGATCTCTGGTTCCTCTGCCTTTTCTAAAACCAGTTTGAAGATCTGGAAGTTCACGGTTCATGTATTGTTGAAGCCTGGTTCGGAGAATTTTGAGCATTACTTTATTAGCATATGAGATGAATGCAATTGCGCAGTAGTTTGAGCATTCTTTGACATTGCCTTTCTTTGGGATTAGAATGAAAACTGATCTTTTCCAGTCCTGTGGCCACTGCTGAATTTTCCAAATTTGCTTGTATATTGAGTGCAGCGCTTTCACAGCATCATCTTTCAGGATGTGAAATAGCTCAACTGGAATTCCATCACCTCCACTAGCTTTGTTTGCTAAGGCCCACTTGACTTCACATTCCAGGATGTCTGGCTCTAGGTGAGTAATCACACCCTCATGATTATCTGGGTTGTAAGATCTTTTTTGTATAGTTCTGTGTATTCTTGCCTCTTTTTCTTAATATCTTCTGCTTCTCTTAGGTCCATATGATTTCTGTCCTTTATTGACCCCATCTTTGCATGAAATGTTTCCTTGGTATCTCTAATTTTCCTGAAGAGGTCTTTAGTCTTTCCCATTCTATTGTTTTCCTCTATTCTTTTGCACTGATCACTGAGGAAGGCTTTCTTATCTCTTCTTGCTATTCTTTGGAACTCTGCTTTCAATTGTGTATCCTTTTTTCCTTTACTTTTGGCTTCCCTTCTTTTCACAGCTATTTGTAAGGCCTCCTCAGACAGCCATTTTGCTTTTTTGCATTTCTTTTTCTTGGGGATGGTCTTGATCCCTGTCTCCTGTACAATGTCACGAACCTCCGTCCATAGTTCATCAGGCACTCTATTTATCAGATCTAGTCCTTTAAATCTATTTCTCACTTCCACTGTATAATATAAGGGATTTGATTTAGGTAATACCTGAATGGTCTAGTGGTTTTCCCCGCTTTCTTCAATTTAACTCTGAATTTGGGAATAAGGAGTTCATTATCTGAGTTACCTCCTGGTCTCATTTTTGCTGACTACAAAGCTTCTCCATCTTTGGCTGCAAATAATATAATCAGTCTGATTTTGGTGTTGGCCATCTGGTGATATCCATGTGTTGAGTCTTCTCTTGTGTTGTTGGAAGAGGGTGTTTGCTATGACCAGTGTATTCTCTTGGCAAAGTTCTATTAGCCTTTGCCCTGCTTTATTCTGTACTCCAAGGCCAAATTTGCCTGTTACTGGTATTTCTTGACTTCGTACTATTGCATTCCAGTCCCCAATAATGAAAAGGACATCTCTTTTGGGTGTTAGTTCTAGTTAGGTACTCCTGAATCAACCTCCAAAGAGACGGAACAATTTTATACTCCTAATGGCAGCATACAAGAGTGCCTTACACCCCTGGCAATACTGAATCATCTCACTCTTCTTAGTTCTTGCCAACATAATTGGTGAAATATATTTCAAGGTTTATTTTGATTTATTTTTAAACTATAAATGAACTTAATTAACAGTGCTTATTGAATAGTTACAATTCCTACTCTGAAATTGTTTAGGTCCACGTTTATTGTTGTTCAAAAATTGATAATATACCATAACATTCATCTTTTCTATGTGGACAATTCATAGATTTTTAGTAATTTATAGTGTGTGTAACCATCACCACAATCCAATTCTAGAATATTTCCATCATTCCAAAAAGAAACTTTTTTTATTGGAGGATAATTGCTTTACAGTGTTGTAATAGTCTCTATGAGCTTCCCTGGTAGTTCAGACAATGGTTTCTGCTGTATATCAACTCGAATCAGTCATAATTCTCTCCTCTCTCTCTGTAACTCCCCTCTCTCTGTAGCCTCCCTTGCCCACATTCCACTCATCTAGGTCATTGCAGAGTGCCTGCTGGGCTCTCTCTGTGTTACATAGCAGTTTCCCACCTATGTCAATGCTACTCTCTCAATTTCTCCTAGGCTCTCCTCCCTTCTCTGTGTCCACAAGTCCATTCTCTATAACTGCGTTTCCATTTATTCTCTGTAAATAGGTTCACCAGTACTGCTTTCCTAGATTCCATATATATGAGTTACTGTAAGAAACTTCTTATTCATTTGCAGTCACTCCTCATTCCCATACCAATACCCATGTAACTACTAGACTATTTCTGTCTTTTAGATTAGCTTTTTCTGAATATTTCATATACATGTGATTTTGTGCATTTATCTTCTTTCACTTAGTGTAATATTGAGGTTCAACCATACTGTAGCATGTATCAAATGTTTTTTCCTTTCTATTGTTGAATAATACTCTGTTGTACTGATATGTCACATTTTATTTATCTGTCATCAATTGATAGACATTTGGATTGTTTCCAATTTGGGGCTCTTATAATAATGCTGTTATCGTTTGCCTACAAGTCTTTCTATGGATATGTATTCATTGCTCTTGATTAGATACCTAGTAATAGAACTGATGAGTCATGTGGGAAATTTATATTAACTTTTAAGCACTACTGGACTGTTTTCCATTGACTACCATTTCACCTTCCCACCAGCAATGTATAAGGGTTCTAAATTTTCCACATCAAATGCTAATATTTGTCATTGTCTGTCTTTTTGACTGTAGCCAGCCTAGTGGGTATAAGGTCGTGTCTTATTATGGTTTTGGTTTGCATTTCCCTATTGACCGATGATGCTGAGTTTCTTTTCATGAGCATTTTAGCCATTTATATATCTTCTTTGGTGAAATTTCTATTCAAATCTTTGTTCATTTTAAAATTAAATTGTTTGATATAGATGGCCAATAGGCTCAAGAAAAGATGCTGAACCTTGCTAAATATTAGAGAAATGCAAATCAGAATAACAATCAGGTACCACCTCACACTGGGCAGAATGGCCATCATTAAGAAGTCTACAAATAACAAATGCTCGAGAGGGTATGGAGAAAAGGAAACTCTCCTACACTGTTGATGCGAATATGATTTGGTATAGCCACTATGGAAAATAGTATGGAAGTTTCTAAAAAAAACTAAAAGTTGTCATATGATCCAACAATCCCACTCCTGGGCATTTTTCTAGAAAAAACTATAATTCAAGAAGATACAGTTCAGTTCAGTTCAGTCGCTCAGTCGTGTCCAACTCTTTGCGACCCCATGAATAGCAGCACGCCAGGCCTCCCTGTCCATCACCAACTCCCGGAGTTCACTCAGACTCACGTCCATTGAGTCCGTGATGCCATCCAGCCATCTCATCCTCGGGCGTCCCCTTCTCCTCCTGCCCCCAATCCTTCCCAGCATCAGGGTCTTTTCCAATGAATCAACTCTTCACATAATGTGGCCAAAGTACTGGAGCTTCAGTTTTAGCATCATTCCTTCCAAAGAAATCCCAGGACTGATCTCCTTCAGAATGGACTGGTTGGATCTCCTTGCAGTCCAAGGGACTCTCAAGAGTCTTCTCCAACACCACAGTTCAAAAGCATCAATTCTTCTGTGCTCAGCCTTCTTCACAGTCCAACTCTCACATCCATACATGACCACAGGAAAAACCATAGCCTTGACTAGACGGACCTTAGTCGGCAAAGTAATGTCTCTGCTTTTGAATATGCTATCTAGGTTAGGGACTCTCAAGAGTCTTCTCCAACACCACAGTTCAAAAGCATCAATTCTTCGGCGCTCAGCCTTCTTCACAGTCCAACTCTCACATCCATACATGACCACAGGAAAAACCAGAGCCTTGACTAGACAGACCTTTGTTGGCAAAGTAATGTCTCTGCTTTTGAATATGCTATCTAGGTTGATCATAACTTTTCTTCCAAGGAGTAAGTGTCTTTTAATTTCATGGCTGCAGTCACCATCTGCAGTGATTTTGGAGCCCCCTCCCAAAAGTCTGACCCTGTTTCCACTGTTTCCCCATCTATTTCCCATGAAGTGATGGGACCAGATGCCATGATCTTCATTTTCTGAATGTTGAGGTTTAAGCCAGCTTTTTCACTCTCCTCTTTCACTTTCATCAAGAGGCTTTTTAGCTCCTCTTCACTTTCTACCATAAAGATGGTGTCATCTGCATATCTGAGGTTATTGATATTTCTCCCGCCAGTCTTGATTCCAGCTTGTGTTTCTTCCAGTTCAGCGTTTCTCATGATGTACTCTGCATAGAAGTTAAATAAGCAGGGTGACAATATACAGCCTTGATGTACTCCTTTTCCTATTTGGAACCAGTCTGTTGTTCCATGTCCAGTTCTAACTGTTGCTTCCTGATCTGCATATAGGTTTCTCAAGAGGCAGGTTAGGTGGTCTGGTATTCCCATCTCTTGAAGAATTTTCCACAGTTTATTGTGATCCACATAGTCATTATCTCTCAATTATTCCCAACCATGATTTTTAATCTGCCTGTCAATGCAGAAGACATGCATTCAATCCCTGGGTTGGGAAGATCCCCTGGAGAAAGAAATGGCAACCCATTCCAGTATTCTAAACTGGAAAATTCCATGGACAGAGGAGCCTGAGGGCCCATCCCTGGGGTCGCAGTGTCAGACACAACTGAGCAACTGAGCGTGCACATACACAAGAAACCAGGAGAATGACAGGAACTGGGCCAAGATATTGCAAAAGTAAAAGAAATTATCACTACAGCATCACCTTCAGTTTCCTCATCACCCTGCCTGAAGTATTGCATCATTTTCAGGAAAGTATATCAGAAGTCTGAAGATACCATCTTTGCAGTCACTTCCTTAGCTTTCATGAAACACAGTTGAAAATTACACTGTGTGGAATTCTATTTTCCACCCAGAGTGGCAAAAAGCATAAACCTGTCAGAAGAAGGCATTTCACAATTATCAGATGAGTCGAAAGATGAACACAAAGATATAGAAAGCAACTCTCTAGAGTCTAGGAACAATGGAGAAATTAATCACATAAGTGAAACAGACTATGAGTCTTCAATAACCACATCCCAGATGAAATTTAGGATCAGGGGCTGCAAACTATATTTTTAAAGACAGGGAAATATGATATTGTCATCCAGTCATTTCACAAGTAGTCATTTAACACAAAGAACCTCCTCATGCAACATTCTGTGACAAGAACACAGACCATCCCATTTTGCTAAAAGGATATGGGACAGCATTCTCTCATTTTTTACAATGCTTGTGCACCAAAAATTTACCTGAAGCAGTTCATCAATAGACAAATGCTGAAGACAGATGCCTTCATGGAAAGAGGTACAAAACCACCAACACATGCACACAGAAAGTGAACTGTCCACATCTTATGAATGAAATTGAACTGCATGTATTCTACTACTCTTTACATTAATAAGAACCACCTCTGACTCCATCATAAGAGCTAATACTTATTAAGGTCTTATATTTATTAAGATCTTAACCACGTATTAGGGGCTTCCCTGGTAGCTCAGATGGCAAAGAATCTGCCTGCAATGTGGGAGACCTGGGTTCGATCCCTGTGTTGGGAAGATTCCTTGGAGAAGGTGATGGCAACCCACTCCAATATTCTTGCCTGCAGGATCCCGCGGATAGAGGCAACTGGCGGGCTACAGTCCAAGAGATCGCAAAGAGTTGGACATGACTGAGCGACTTAACTTTCTTTTTCTTTCTTACCATGTATTACATACTCAGAAGCACTTTGTATCACCTCATTTAATCTTATGACAACCTTAGCAAGCAAAAGCTCTATCATCCCCATCTGATGTATGAAAACATTAGTGACCCACAGAAATATACAATTTACTGAAGGACACACAGCCACTAAATGGCAGAGGTAGGATTTGAACCTGGGAATTCTGGCTTCAGAATCTACATTCTTGATGCTCTTCTGCAAGATTAGGGGAGTCAACAAGCATTCAAGAAGCAAGTATTTAATTTCTAAATAAAATAGAGTCAATCTTTCTTCATTTTAATGCTTACCATAGAGTCTACAGTGTTCCCTCCTTCCCTCTGCTCACCTTTTTCTCACATTATCCACTTCTAAAGAGCCACCTGAAATATCCAAAAAGTACTTACTTTCACAGGGTGACAACTCTAATTAGGGGACCATATGAGCCACAATGACATACTCTGAGCATTTCAGAAGGCTCCTTAACACCTGCGGGGTTGGATCCCTTTGAGAACCTAACAGAAGCCATAGAATTCTCTCCCCTCAGAAAAACACAAACACAAACCTTGTAGAAAACTTCAGGGAGCTTGACCCCAAAGCCTATTCATGGTTACCAAGTTAAGATGCTACATCAAACTAACTTTAAAACCAAGCCTTCACATCCCCACACAGCACATCCAGGCCAAAGACAGCAAATGAAGGAATGAAGGAATGAATGAATTTCTCTCCCATTGACAACTAGATATGACTGAGTCTACTGAAAATCACAGTCAAGATCCACCAACGATTTCATTTCTTCATTAGTTTCTTTTGTCAAAATCAATGAGATAATAACCTTGGTCTTATTTTTCTTTTTTACAAATAAGATTCATTTGAAGATAGGAAACACATTTTAAGAAACTTGAAGGCAGACAGTTCACAGGAACTAGTCCTGAGGAAGGGAGAAGCCAGTGGCTCTTCAGCATCCAACATCGAAGAGCATCCGGCCTCACATTATCAACAGGTCACTGCCCAGGATGTCACTTTCCGAAAAGGACTGCATGGCACTGTCCGAACGAAGTCAGTGAAACAGATCACTCACAGAATGACCAAAAGCTCCTCTTTCACAAATGACCTTTCCAAGGGAAGTTCTCACAGCTTGCTGCCATTAGAAGTTTCTATTTAGAACTGGAGCTGGCAGGAAAGCCTCTCTCCCTTTCTGCTACCTGAGAAGAGTATGTGAGGCCCTCAAGGAAACACAACTATGCTGGAACACGGTGCTGACAGTCAGCACGTCTCCAAGGGCTGCCCAGGAATGAGTTCTCCACTGGCGGGAAAGCCCGCGGTGTATCCATCACATGAACATCACCAGAAAGCGTGCGTGTTTAATTAGTCATCACTTGAAATAAACACCAGGAACACCAGTAGCTTAAAAGGAGCTCAACACCCCATGCAACCACTTCAAGAAAGTGCTAAGAATTAATGCAAGTCATTACAAGGCAAAAGAAAAGAATGCCAACCACTCAGACAGAGAGGAACAGTCTGTCTAAACTGTGGACTCCAAATACAAACAGAAGGGCCCTTGACTAGTCAGTTACGTACTTGCCCAAAGCAGAGACAAAAGTGGGTACAAATTAAGAGAGCAAATTTCCTTTGCACTCAATGGATGATGACAGCAAGATGCCACAATGTGGACAAAGATGTGGAGAGACAGTTCTGTCACTCTGTCCAAAGCCCCAACCACAGCCAAGTCCCAAGGCAGCCACCCTGAACCAGGAGGTGACCGCCTTTCCTCGGGCAAGGCAGCAAGCTGGGTAACCTCTGCACACTCACAGGTTCCCCACTTGCTCATCCCATGGAGCACTGGGACACCCCTACAGGAGTCATCTGTAAGCTCTCTGAGACTCTGTCTTTGCTTATTTTTATGGTGGTAAAAAAAAGCATAACATAAAATTTACAGTTTTAACCATTTCAGTGTACAGCACAGTGGCACTAAGGTTATTCACATCACCACCAGCCATCTCCAGAACTCTTTCATCTTGCAAAACTGAAACTCCACACCCGCTCAACACTAATTCCCCATTCTTCCTCCCCCAGCCCCTCGCAAAAACCATTTACATTCTGTCTCTAGGAACGTGGCTCATATAAGGAGAATCATAGAGCAGCTGTCTTCTGGGGCTGGCTTATTTTATTTAGCATAATATCTTCAAGGTTCATTCATGTTGGGGCATGGGTCAGAAGTTTACTCCTTTTTAAGCCTACGTAATATTCCATTTTATGTCTGTCCACATTTTGTTTATCCATTCACCCACTGAAGGGCATTTAGACTGCTTCCACCCATTGGCTATTGTGAATAATGCTGCTATGCACATGTGTGGACAAATATCTCTTTGAGCCCCTGCTTTCACTTCTTGAGGGTATATCCAGAAGTGGAATTGCTGGCATATGGTGAACTGGATTGTAATTTTCTGAGCAACCATCATACTGTCCACCACAGCCGCTGCAGCACTTTCTGTTGTTTGGGGTCCTGGTTTTCTCATGTGTAAGATCACCACAGAAGAATTCCTTCCTTGCCTTAATTTTATCTTTACTACTGACAGAGAAAATGAATGAAATCACAACTTAGGTACAGAAGTCAGACATTTTCCACCTATTTAAGGAAATATTGTTAAACTGTATAAATATCTAAGTTTGGGAAATACAATCTTTGCCAAGTACTTCGTGATAGCACTTTTCTGAATGAATCCATTCCCTGTTCTCAGCACCGTCCCAGGAACAAGTCAGATAAAATCAGCAGGAGGGGCGGAAGGGACGAGCTGAACCAACCGAGGGCCCCAAGGGAGCCTGTGGCGGGCAGTGACAGGGTGCCCCGGCCTTCTGCGCCAGCGGGTGTGGCTGCGCCACCTCCTGCTCACTCACATTCTCTCCTTCCAGGCACCTGCGGATTACAACCCTCTCTTCCCCCCTTATCCTGGCCACCAACTTCCGCTCTGGCCAACGGGCTGTGGGCAGACGTAAGACACACCACTTCCAGACCACAGCACGCTCCCTCCCGCACTCCATCTATCACAGAATCCTGCGCGAGGCTTCCATGACACACACAGCAGGGGATGGAGGAGACCGACAAGCCCGCAGGCAGGTCACCACATGGAGCACAGCTGCCCTGGAAAGGAGCCTGAGGCTCCAGAGAACAGTGCAGGAGAGAGAGAGAAACTGTGGCTACAGCTGCCTGTATTAAGCCACTGAGACTTCCGGCGTCGCTGGTCACTGTAGCACGGCTGAGCCTAACCTGACTGACACGCCTTCTCTCTCTCCAGTATGCTCAGTTTTCCTGAGAAACTACCCCAAGCCCAGCATCCAGACTGTGTGGTCTTGGGGAGGTTCTGTTTCTGACTCTTAGAGGAAACACGTGATCCAGATCTGGTCAAAGAGAACCCCAGAGTTACCAACATGGATTCATCCGGGACAGCCACAGAACACCCTCTTAGGCAAACATCTTCCTACATACCCTAAAGCCACAGGGAACGAACTGGGTCCAATCAAGAAAATTTCTGGATTTATAAGGGAATTTCAACAAAGAAACAATCTCTTTCCCCAAACATGGACCTAAGAGGATATAAATCTGGAGATATGAGGTGACCTCTAGGAACCTGAAAAAGAGGCCAGTGGGGAAGGGAGCAAGGTCAAGAGACAGAGAGAAGCCACCTGAGCACATTATCTGAACTTGGAACAAGTCACATTTGAAGCTGAACCAACCCACAAAATATCTTTCCAAGTTTCCCTTGTAATTAAATCAGTTTGACCCAGGCTTTTTTTTTTTTTTAATATTGTTTGTAGCGGAAGGACTCCTAACTAAAGGTTCATTTCAAGGATATTCAGGTTCTCAAACTTCTTACTGCCTACAAATTTCAACTTTTAACGTGGCATCAAAGGCAGTCCCCACTCAGACTTTTATCCATCTTCCCAATCTGAAATCCTCCTTCATATGCCGTTTTCAACAAGATGGACCATCTACTAATCTGTGTTTTCCAGAACATACTGTAACTGAATACCAGCTTGAATAATATTTTCTCTCTTTGCCTAACTAAACAAACACTGCTATGCTGTACAGGAAGGATGTTAAGTAAGATTCTCTTTCATGCTATGCTGTAAAACTAACCCATGTGAATGAGTTATGGTTTTTTTAACCATTAAAAAGGTAAGGAAAATATATGGATTACTATTTATTTCATCTAAGAACAGAATACAACTTCCCAATGTAAAAGCAATAGAATAAATCACAAAAGAAAAATATCAACAGATTTACAGTATAAAAATTTTAAACATCTAGGTATCAAAAACAGGGAAGGGTTATATTAGACAAAAAGACAAACAGCAAAAGACTAACATCCTTAGGGTAAAAAGAAGTCATACAAATCCAAACAATAGAAAGATAAGAGTCTCTCTCTTACAGGAAGGGAAATCATGGAGATGCAGACATAAAGAACAGACTTATGGACATGGGCAGTGGGGAGGAAGGAGAGGGTAAGACAAATGGAGAGAGTCACATGGAAGTGTATACAGTAACACACGTAAAATAGACAGTCAGTGGAAATCTGTTCTATGACTCAGGAAACTCAAACCAGGGCTCTGTTACAGTCTACAAGGGTGGCAGAGAGTGGGAGGTGGCGGAGAGTTCCAAGAGGGAGGGGACATATGTATACCCATGGCTAATTCATGCTGGTGCATGGCAGAAAACAAACTGTAAAGCAATTATGCTTCAATTAAAAATAAATAAATTTTTTAAAATGGAAATTAAATGGCTTATAAACATAAATGCTCAACCATTCCAATTATGTTTTAAAGAGCAAATTAAAACAATTGGATAGTTATAAGCTGCTCTCTCTGAAAAGGGATTACAAATGGTTTTAGTGTCTTTACTTCAACAATTTTTTCTAAAATAAGCATGTGTTACTTGGTTAAGAAACAAAACTAGGATGCAACTTTTCTCTGATAAGACTGCAGTGGTATTTCTGTTGCTGCCGCTGTTGTTATTTGTATGTGGTTTCTTTTTGTTTTTAATGACAGAACACAGAGTGGGTATTGGTGCTAAGACTAGGTAGCCTCACTCCTCGCTGTTTAAGGATATAAGCTGGTTCGACCTTTCTGGAAAGAAGGTTGGTGATAAGCACCAAGAGCCTTTAAAAATATTCATACCCTTTGACCTAGTAATTCTCCTTCTAGGAATGCATGCTAAGGACATGTTCAGAGATACTAACAGATTTATATGAAAGATTTCACTGCAGTTATATTAAAATGCAAAACTTGGAAGAAAACATGCTCTATCTGGAGGCCCAAACATACACATCTCAGATACCTGAATTCAGAAATCAAACATGGCAACACAAAAATGTTCAAAGAGAAAAGCTGAAATGTATGTGAAAATCCTTGAAGCTCAATTTTTTGGTAATGCAAAATCCACAATCCCAGAGACATTAAGATGACATTTTTCTTTAACCAATTACTTTTTCTTTTTGGAATATCCCCTAGACATCAAGCTGGTCTCCCAAAAAAAAAATTAACAAAAAGGAATATAAAGATATGAAGGAAGAAAAGGAAAAAGCAAAATGGGAAAAAGAAACTTTTTTCATGGAGAATTTTAGAGCTTCAAGAAACAGAAGAAAAGTCTCCATTTTTCCCCATTTACAGTCAGTCTTCCAAATCCTTAGGTTCCACCTTCACAAATTCAACCAAATGCACATAGAAAATATCCCCAAAATAAAAAATTCCAGGAAGTCCCCAAAACCAAAACTTGAATTTGCCACATGTCAGAAATTATTTGCATAGCCTTCACACTGTATTCACAACTATTTACATAGAATTTACATTGTATTTACAACTACTGACATAGGATTTGTATTTATTAAGTATTACAAATAATCCAGAGATGATCTAATGCATATGTTACAACGTGCCAGATCCTATATGGACTTCCCTAGTGGCTCAGTGGTAAAGAATCCACCTGCCAAAGCAGAAGACCCAGGTTCAATCCCTGCGTCAGGAAGAGCCCCTTGAAGAGGAAATGACAACCCACCCCAGTATTCTTGCCTAGAGAATTCCATGAACAGAGGAGCCTAGCAGGTCAAGTCCATGGGGTTGCAGAAGAGTCGGACATGACTTAGCAGGTAAACAACAGGCACTGTATGAAGCAAATATATGGACCCCACTTAACATGAGACACTAGTTATTATCCTCACTTTACAGCAGGAAAATGAAGATGAAACAAGATTACCAGCTTGGGGTCATAATTCATTGCTTGCAACATATCTCTATGCTTCTCCATCGACAAAAGTGAGGGCAAATTTTAAATATTTGTTTTATCAAATATTAACTTCAGTTTATATGTCATCAGTTCAGTTGCTCAGTCGTGTCCAACTCTTTGCGACCCCATGAACTGCAGCACGCCAGGCCTCCCTGTCCATCACCAACTCCCAGAGTTCACTCAGACTCACATCCATCGAGTCCGTGATGCCATCCAGCCATCTCATCCTCGGTCGTCCCCTTCTCCTCCTGCCCCCAATCCCTCCCAGCATCAGAGTCTTTTCCAATGAGTCAACTCTTCGCATGAGGTGGCCAAGGTACCNATTTGAAAAGACT
Source organism: Aepyceros melampus (assembly GCA_006408695.1). Classification (NCBI taxonomy): domain Eukaryota; kingdom Metazoa; phylum Chordata; class Mammalia; order Artiodactyla; family Bovidae; genus Aepyceros; species Aepyceros melampus. The sequence goes on from SJXQ01010737.1 coordinate 106,584, forward strand.
CTGAAACTTTAAGATACTTTGAGGCTTTTGTGCCTCCCACATTTGGGAGGTTGTGAGCAATTCACAAGCTTGCAAAAAGTCAGGGGACCCTGTTTAGGCAGGCTAGAGTGTTATCAAAGGGGGGTTGGGCTGAACCACTTTCAAATGCAGGAAACCAAAGCTCAGAATTAACTTTTTCCAGAGAAAATTAGAAAATAATGGGAAAACAGACAAATTCTTATTTTGAGGGGCACATGTTCAGGAAAAACCAGGGAGAAATCCGATGACTCAAATTGCCCTGCCATCTGAGTTTGCCACGTGACCCTGTCACGGGTGGGATTCCTCACGCTGGCCCCCGACAATGAACCTTTGTTAGCAAAGTAATGCCTCTGCTTTTTAATACACTGCCTAGGTTTGTCTTAGCTTATCTTCCAAGGAGCAAGTATCTTTTAATTTCAAGTCTGCAGTCACCATCTGCAGTGATTTTGGAGCCCAAGAAAATAAAGTCTGTCCCTGTTTCCATTCTTTCCCCCATCTATTTGCCATGAAGTAATGGAACCAGATGTCATGATCTCCGTTTTTTGAATGTTTAATTTTAGGCCAGCTTTTTCACTCTCCTCTTTCATCTTCATCAAGAGTGTCTTTGGTTCCTCTTCACTTTCTTTCTCCCAGCAATCTTGATTCCAGCTTGAGCTTCATCCAGCCTGGCACTTCACATGATGTACTCTGCATAGAAGTTAAATCAGCAAAATGACAATGTACAGCCTTGACTTACCCCTTTCCCAATTTTGAACCAGTCCCCTTTTCTATGTCCAGTACTAACTGTTGCTTCTTGACCTGCATACAGATTTCTCAGGAGACAGGTCAAGTGATCTGGTATTCCCATCTCTTGAAGAATTTTCCACAGTTTTCTGTGATCCACACAGTCAAAGGCTTTAGTGTGGTCAGTGAAACAGAAGTAGATGTTTTTCTAGAATTCCCTTGCTTTTTCAATGATCCAACGGATGTTGGCATTTGATCTCTTGTTCCTCTGCCTTTTGTAAATCCAGGTTTTACCTCTGGAAGGCCTTGGTTCACATGTTATTGCAGCCTAGTTTGAAGGATTTTGAGCATTACCTTGCTAGCATGTGAAATGAGAAGAATAATATGAAGGTTCTTTAAAAAGCTAAACATAGAACTACCACATAACCAAGCAAGTAATTCCACTATTGGGCATATACCCTGAGAAAATCATAACTCAAAAAGACACATGTACCCCAATGTTCATTCCAGTACTATTTACAATAGCCAAGACATGGAAGCAACCTAGATGTCCATTGAAAGATGAATGGGTAAAAATATGTGATACATATATACAATAGAATATTTACCATAAAAAGGATCAAAAATGAGTCAATTGTAGTGATGTGGATGAATCCAGAGACTGTTATACGAATGCATTGAGTCAGAAAGAGAATAACAAATATTGTATATTAACACATACATATGGAATCTAGGAAAAATGGCACTGAGGAACCTATTTGCAGGGCAGAAATAGAAATGCAGACATAGAGAATGGACTTGTAGATATAGGGGGAAGGAGTGGGTGGGATGAATTGAGAATTCACCAACATATGAATTGAGAGACTAGCATGACACACATACACTACCATGTGTAAAACAGATTGCTAGCAGGAAGCTGCTGTATAGCAGAGGGAGCTCAGCTTGTTGCTCTGTGATGACCTAGAGGGATGGAAAGGAGGAGGAGGTGGGAGGGAGAATCAAGAGGAAAGGAATATATGTATACTTATGTCTGATTCATGCTATTGTACAGCAGAAACTAATATATTATAAACCAATTATATTCCAAAAAATAAAAATAAATAATTTTTTAAAGCACATCATCTGATTTCTCTAGACATATGGATAGATAATAAACACAGGAAGAGATGCTCAACATCACTCATTATTAGAGAAACACAAATCAAAACTACAATGAGATGTCACCTCACATTGGTCAGAATGGCCATAACCAGAGAGGGTGTGGAGAAAAGGAACCACCTTGTACTGCTAATGGAAATATAAACTGATAGAGCCACTATGGAAGGCTATATGGAGATTCCTTTTAAAATTAGGAATAAAGCCACCATATGAACCAGCAATACCACTTCTGGTCTTATATCCTGAAGAAACTGAAGAAGACACCTGTACCCCACAGCTACTTACAATAGCTAGGACATGGAAGCAACCTAGATGTCCATCGACAGATGAGTGGACAAAGAGGCTGTCGTACATATACACAATGCAATACTACTCAGCCACAAAAAGGAATGCACTTGAGTCAGTTCTAATGAGGTGGATGAACTTAGAGCCTATACAGAGTGAAGTAAGTCAGAAAGAGAAAAACAAATGTCATATATTAACACATACACATGGAATCTAGAAGGATGGTACTGATGAACCTGTTTGCAGTTCAGCAATGGAGATACAGACATAGAGAACAGACTTATGGACAAGGGTAGGGGAGAAGAGAGAGAGAGTGAGATAAATTGAGAGAGTAGCATGGAAATATAATACACCAACATATGTAAACAGATAGCCAATGAGAATTTGCTGTATGACTCAGGGAATTCAAGCTGGGGCTCTGCAATAACCTAAAGAGGTGGGAACCTAGGGAGGTGGGAGAGAGATTCAAGGGGGAAGATGTCTAATTCATGTTGATGTATGACAGAAATCAAACCAATATTGTAAAGCAATCATCAATCAATTGAAAGTAAATATTTTTTAAAAGCATGTCATCTTCAAATAGTGACAGTTTTACTTCTTTCTTTCCAGATTTGATGACTTTTATTTCTTTTTCTTGCCTTTCACTCTGGCTGAGACTTCCAATACAATTGCGAATAAGAGTGGTGAAAGTCAGCATCCTGGCCTTCTTCCTGACTTTAGAGGGATTGCTTTCAATTTTTCAACATTAAGTATAATGTTAACTGTGGATTTGTTAATTCATGTTGATGTATGACAGAAATCAAACCAATATTGTAAAGCAATCATCAATCAATTGAAAGTAAATATTTTTTAAAAGCATGTCATCTTCAAATAGTGACAGTTTTACTTCTTTCTTTCCAGATTTGATGACTTTTATTTCTTTTTCTTGCCTTTCACTCTGGCTGAGACTTCCAATACAATTGCGAATAAGAGTGGTGAAAGTCAGCATCCTGGCCTTCTTCCTGACTTTAGAGGGATTGCTTTCAATTTTTCAACATTAAGTATAATGTTAACTGTGGATTTGTCATGCTGCTGTTGCTGCTAAGTCACTTCAGTCATGTCCGACTCTGTGTGACCCCATAGACAGCAGCCCACCAGGCTCTCTCGTCCCTGGCATTCTCCAGGCAAGAACACTGGAGTGGGTTGCCATTTCCTTCTCCAATGCATGAAAGTGAAAAGTGAAAGTGAAGTCGTTCAGTCGTGTCTGACCCTCAGTGACCCCATGACTGCAGCCTACCAGGCTCCTCCACCCATGGGATTTTCCAGGCAGGAGTATTGGCCTTAATTATGTAGAGGTGCATTCCTCTATGGGTTTCCCAGGTGACACAGTGGTAAAGAATCCACCTGCCAAAAAAAAGGAGATGCAAGAGATGTGGGTTCAGTTCTTGGGTTGGGAAGATAAGATCCCCTGGAGTAGGAGATGGCAACCTGATCCAGCATTCCTGCATGGAAAATTCCATAGACAGAGGAGCCTGGTGGGCTACAGTCCATGGGGTCACAAAAAGTCAGACATGACTAAGCAACTGAGTGCACACACAGACACACATTCTTCTACGCCCATTTTATTGAGAGCTTTTTAAAATCATAAAGGGTTTCAAATCCTGTCAGATGCTTTTTTCTGTATCTATTGAGATGATCATATGATTTTTATCCTTCATTTTGTTACTGTGATGTAGCATGTAGATTGATTCATGGATGTTGAACCATCCTTGCATCCCTGGAATAAATCCTACTTGAATTTGGGATCCTTTTAGTGTATTGCTGAATTTAGTTTGCTAATATGTTGTTGAGGATTTTTTCATCTATGTTCATTAGAGATATTGACCTGTAATTTTATTTTTTGTCTGATTTTGGTATTAGGCTTCATAAGATGAACTAGGAAGCATTCACTCCTCTAATTTTTTTTGCTATTTTGAGATATACAGATCTTAAGTTTTCTTTGACTGGTAGAATTCAACCGTGAAGCCGTTTTGTTTGGGGGAAGTTTTTTTATTACCATTTCAACCTCTTTATTAGTGATTGGTTTAGTCAGATTTTATATTTATGATTTATCTATAAGGTTGTATGATTCTAAGCAGTTTTCCATTTTTTCTAGTGTGTTCAATTTGTTGGCATATAGTTGTTCATAATATTCTCTTATAATCATTTATATTTCTATGAATGTTATTTGCCCGGGGCCAGCGTGAGGAACTCCGCCCATGGCAAAGGTCATGAGGAAGGAGGCTTGGCATACGCAAAGGCGTGATCAACCCTCAGGAGACCCCCTGTTCCTGATCATCTACCCCAAAAACCAGAGTCTGTTTTATGCTCTCACCTATACCTCTGACTTTACG
>SJXQ01010737.1:111174-247607 GCA_006408695.1 Aepyceros melampus
GTCAAAGGCTTTGGCATAGTCAAGAAAGCAGAAATAGATGTTTTTCTGGAACTCTCTTGCTTTTTCCATGATCCAGTGGATGCTGGCAATTTAATCTCTGGTTCCTCTGCCTTTTCTAAAACTAGCTTGAACATCAGGGAATTCAGGGTTCACATATTGCTGAAGTCTGGCTTGGAGAATTTTGGGCATTACTTTACTAGCATGTGAGATGAGTGCAATTGTGTGGTAGTTTGAGCATTCTTTGGCATTGCCTTTCTTTGGAATTGGAATGAAAACTGACCTTTTCCAGTCCTGTGGCCACTGCTGAGTTTTCCAAATTTGCTCACATATTGAGTGCAGCACTTTCACAGCATCATCTTTCAGGATTTGAAACAGCTCAACTGGAATTCCATCACCTCTACTAGCTTTGTTCATAGTGGTGCTTTCTAAGGCCCACTTGACTTCACATTCCCAGATGTCTGGCTCTAGGTTAGTGATCACATCATCGTGATGTGGGTCATGATTATCTGGGTCATGAAGATCTTTTTTTGTACAGTTCTTCTGTGTATTCTTGCCACCTCTTCTTAGTATCTTCTGCTTCTGTTAGGTCCAGACCATTTCTGTCCTTTATCGAGCCCATCTTTGCATGAAATGTTCCCTTGGTATCTCTAATTTTCTTGAAGAGATCTCTAGTCTTTCCCATTCTGTTGATATGTGGAATCTAATATATGATACAAATAAACTTATTTATGAAACAGAAATAGACTCACAGACATAGAGAACAGGCTTGTGGTTGCCATGGGGGAGGGATAGATTGAGAGTTTCAGATTAGCAGGTGCAAACTGTCATATAGAGCTGCGTAAACAACAAGGTTCTGCTGTGTAGCACAGGGAACTATATTCAGTGTTCTGTGATAAACCATCATAGAAAGCAATATAAAAAAGAATGTATATAGATATGTGTAACTGATTCACTTTGCTGTAAACAGAAATTAATGTGACATTGTAAATCAACTATACTTCAATAAAATAAATTTTAAAAATAAAATTTAGTTGCTTGTATTATTATTGAGTTGTAAGACTTCTTTATATATTCTGGATACTAGTCGCTCGGTCATGTCCGACTCTTTGCAACCCCATGGACTTTAGCCTATCAGGCTCCTCTGTCCATGGGATTTTCTAGGCAAGAGTGCTGGAGCGGGTTGCCATTTGCTTCTTCAGTGGATCTTCCCAACCCAGGAATCGAACCCGGGTCTCCTGCATTGCAGGCAGACACTTTACTGTCTGAGCCACCAGGGAAGCCCATACTTCAACAAAATATATTTTAAAAATAAAATTTAGTTGCTTGTATTATTATTGAATTGTAAGACTTCTTTATATATTCTAGATACTAGTTTGTTTTTTTAAGAATCAAATATATGATTTGCAAATATGGATTATGCTTTTAGCATCCTTTTTAAGAACTGTTTGCCTATCTCAAGGTCATAAAGATTTGTTCCTCTGTTTCGTTCTAAAAGTTCTATAGTTTTATCCTTTACGTTTATATCTATGGTTCTTTTTGAGGTAATTTTTATGCCTAAAGTAACTGAGTAAATTCATCCTTTTACATACAGATATTCAATTTTCCCAACACTATACGTTGTAAAGATTATCCTCTTCTCATTATATTGTTTTGGCATCTTTGTTGACTATCAATTGACCATAAACGTAAGAGTTTATTTCTAGACTTCTAATTCTGCTCCACTGATCTATATTTCTGGCCTTATGCTTGTACCACATTGTCTTAGTTACTGTAGCTTTGTAGTAAGTTTCAAACTAGGAAGATCTAAGTTCTCAGATTTTACTCTTTTTTCAAGAATGTTTTCGCTATTCTGAATCCTTTGAATTTCTGTGTAAATTTTTAGGATCATCTTGCCAAGTCCTCAAAATGTTCTCCTAAGATTTTGATATGGGATGTGTTGACTGAATATATCAATATTTGGAGAGTTTCTATCTTATGAGTATTGGTCTTCTAGTCTATAAACATGGAATGTCTCTATATTTATTTAGATCTTCTTTAGGTTGTTGGTTAGCAGTGTTTTCAGATTTTCAATGTACTAATCTTGCTCTTGTTTTGTTAAATTTATTTTTAATCTTTTATTCTTTTTGATGACATTGTGACTAGATTTGGCTTCTTAATTTTATTTTTGGATTGTTCATTGCTAGCATATAGAAATAAAGTTGATCTCTCTCTATTGATCTTGACCAGTATATTGATCTTGTATCCAGTGACAAGATTTTATTAATTCTAATCATATTTTCATGGATTAGAGTTTTTCTTTTTATTATTGTTTTTATATGTCCTACATATTTATATGTTCTAAATAATATTTTCCAAGTCTTTTGTTTGCTTCCCCCCTTTTAAGAGTTTTCCTTTTTCCTTTATCAAGTATGATGATATATATTTTTAATGGCTTTCTAGCTCTATGTCTTGCTTATTAAGAAGATTTTCCTATCCCAAAACTATAAAAATAATTTTTCTATCATGTTTTCTAGTACATTCACAGTTTTGCTTTTTATGTTTAAAATGTTAATGCACTTGCAGTATATTTTTGTAGCTTTTTACTTTTTCTTCTGAATGAATTTTCGGTTCTCCCACAACCATTTGTTAAATAAGCCAGTCTTCTTCCACCTCCCCACTGTTTTGAAGTCCCATCTCTGTCATATCTTAATTCTCATAGAAATGGGTCTTTTTCTAGTCTCTCCACCCCAAGGATTACGAACTACTCTTTGTATGTAAAATTTGGCTTACTACCTGTTTTTGCTAGTAAGTTTCATTGGAACACAGCCATTCCTGTTTATATACATGTTGTCTCTGGCTGCTTTCTTATTAAAAAAACAGAGTAGACTTGAACTTATGACATATAAAGTCTAAAATATTTACTATCTAGCTCTTTGTAGAAAAATATTATCAGCTTTTATTCTAAACTCTATTCTTTTTCATTAATATACTTAATATTTACCTATCATTAAGTGATGTTTACTTTAATTTCCATTATATGCCTTTGGTCAGATTAAGGAAGCTTTTTTAAACAAAAATTATATATACATATATATATGAAGTATGTTGTTGCTCAGTCACTGAATCATGTCCACTTCTGTACTTGTTTATGAAATATAGTGTCATGTGCCTTGTGCTTAGTTGTGTCTGACTCTTTGACCCCAGGTTTTGACTCTGTAACCTGCCAGGCTCCTCTGTGGATGGGATTATGAAGTATAGTTGTATCATATTATATAAGTTTTAGGTGTACAATATAGTGATTCATGATTTTTTGAGGTTATACTCCATTTATAGTTGTTACAAAATATTGGCTATATTCTCTGTGTTGTACAATATGTTCTTGTAGCTTATTTTATACCTAATAGTTTGTACCTCTTCATCCCCTCCCTCTATGCCTCCTCCCTTCCCTCTCGCCACTGGTAACCATTACTTTGTCCTTTATATCTGTGAGTCTGATTCTTTTTTTTTTTTTTTTGATTCTTTTTTGTTATACTTAGTAGTTTGTTATATTTTTTTAAGTTCCTGTATATAAGGAAGTTTTCTTAAATCTGTAGTTTGATAATTCATTTTTTTCTCTTTTTAACCAAAAGTGTATGTTGAGCACAATTTAAAATTTTTTTCAAATGGAAAATTTTGTTATTATCACTAATATCTAGTTTTATTATGCTCAATTAAAAAAATATGGTCCATGGAGTTTCTTCTTTTTAGTGATTATTTTTGTGGTTTATTTCATAGTCATTTTTTGTAACTATTCCATAGTTGTTCATAGGATCATGAGTTCTTGACTGTTTGGGTAAAAGGTTCTTTATTAAATCAGTGTCTTAAATTATTATTCAAAACTGTTTTATGTTGTAGATCTTGGGCATATCAACTTCTGAATGACATGTTAAAATCTCCCAGTGTGATTGTGAATTTGTGTTTTATTCCTTATATATAATTTCAACCTGTGTATATTATTTTGTTATAGACTTACCTTTCGTAAATGGAACTAACAGTTAATTAGTATGAACGTTTACAGCATATTGGCTGGCATTTGTTCTGACCTGTTTAAATCTATGCCATATCAATTGTTAAATAGTTTTATTATCATCCTTGCTATGCTTCCCTTGTGACTCAGCTGGTAAAGAATCCACCTGCAATGTGGAAGACCTGGGTTTGATCCCTAGGTTGGGAAGATCCCTAGGAGAAGGGAAAGGCTACCCACTCCAGTATTTTGGCCTGGAGAATTTCATGGACTGTACAGTCCTTGCGGTCACAAAGAGTCAGACATGTCTGAGTGGCTTTCACTTTCACTTGTTAATTACTTATAGTTGGATTTGGGGTTCTTTTGATTCCCCTACACATTCCCTACATTGAAGAGACTGTCTTATAATAGGGAAATTTTTTCCCTGCCCATGTAATTTTATGTCTTCTGTAAACTCTGCTTGTTGTTGCTTCTCCATACCCCTTTCTCTTCCTTTGTAGATTTGTAAAAGTTGTGATGAGGGTGAATATTTGTGTAAGTGTATTTATGTAATTTTTATTTCCTGTTCTGTGGACTGCCTATTTATACCTTTTACCTCTGTCTATTGTGTGATTGGTCATTATCTTGATTTCTTGATTTTATAGGTCTTTATATTAAGAAAATTTGATCTCTTTTCTGTGATGTATACTAAATTGTTTTCAGTTTTTCTTGATATGGTTTATAGTTCTTTTCCTATCCTATCTCTATAGGTTATGCTTTTTTCCCATCTTCCTTTTTCTTGATTTATTGTTTTTTTTCTGATTCATTATTTCCTTCTAATGATTTGAAAATTATACATGCTATTTCTCTGCTTCCTTTTGTTGCTTGGAAATTATCACACACATTTAAACCAAAGATACCTTTTCATCTTTAGAAATAGATTATCTTTATCTGTAGCATTTTTCTGCTTACTCTCTTTTTTCTGTTTTGTAGCATTGTGAATCTTATTCCAAATGACAATAATGTTAAGAAATTAATTTTTTGATTAGTCTTTCTCAGTGATTATTTAGACCTCACAACCACAGTTATAACATCAATTTAAATTTAATTATAAATTACTAGTTTATTTGTACAACCATTTCTTTTTCTTTCTTGGATTTCTTTTTATTTTTCATGGATGATCTAGAATCATTTTTTCGTGAAACAAATTTTATGGCTAAACTTTGAAGTTTTGTATGTTCTGAAATGTTTAATTTTGCCTTCATACTTGAGTAATAATTTGATTACTCAATTTATTGAGAAACAGATTCCTATGAAAATCATTTTGCTGAAAACATAGAAAACATCCATGTCACAGATGAGAAGTCTGATGCCAATTTCTAGAGTAAAAAAGCTATGTAGAACATTGCTATGACATTATAGAGTGAAAATTTATAAAGAAAAAAAGTTGCAAAGCAACATTTTTAGTATACCTTGCTTATACATATGTAGCTATCCATAGAGAGAGAGATCTTAAAGGGTATTTACTATTGTCAGTAGTGATTGTTCTGATTATTTAGCACCGTATAATAAATTGCCCCAAAAGTTAGTGATGGAAAATAGCAACCATTTTATGGTATCCATGGATTCTGTCCTTTGAAAATTCATACGGGAGACAGCAGTGATGGCTAGGCCCTCAGATGGGAAGGCTTGAATGGTCACTCCCATGTCTGATGCCTCAGCTGGGATGGCTGAAGGATGGACTCAACTAGGACTGTCATCCTGTGTGCCTGCGTGTGTCCTGTTCAGATGATGGTTTTCTGACAGTTGAACTTTCATGGAGGTTCAGGATTCCGAATGCAAGTGGTCACTAGTGAAGCTGCATTGGCCTTCTGTGACTCAGCCCCAGAAGTCACAGTGTCATTTCATTGTACTGTATTAGTTAAAGCAGTCACAACCTACCCAGCACCAAGGGGAGTGGACATAAACCCTACTTGCTGTAGGGAAGAAGGTCAGGGAATTTGAGGCTATGTTTTGAAACCATCACAGTATTGTCATGGACACGAGTGTTCGCTGTATGGTGGCAGGTTTTTTAAATCTCTTCTGTTCACTGATGATCCCCACAAGAGTACTGGTACACGGTAATGTTTGATAAATAGCATTGAATGAATGAGTTATGGAGTTTCTGCTCTCCTAATATTTTTCTGTACTGTATGACTTTTTCACAGTAAGCATATATTATTTTTATAAATAGAAATAAAAAGCAAATAAAAGGTATATATTATATTAATGTTTTAATTTATTTCATTATATCCTAGATATTTAAATGACTTCTATGAATTGGAGCTACAGCATGGTTCTGGTGTTGTGGGTTGGAGCATTCCGGTGACTAAAGGGATTGTGCCTTCTCCAAGAGAATCCCACACAGCTGTTATATATTGCAAAAGAGATTCTGGAAGTCCTAAAATGTATGTTTTTGGTGGAATGTGTGGTGCCCGCCTGGATGATCTATGGCAACTTGACTTAGGTGAGCTTAAGTTGATTGAGGCTTAGAAATTCATTATGATTGATAAAGGCAAACATAAAAATTGCCTTGAAAAATATTTTTATTACAGTATTGAGTTGTACTTAGATTTAATATGAATGATTGCTGATGAGTCAAGTTGAACAAATGAATGTTTGATTTATGATAGTGACACTCTTGGGCTCCCGATAAGTAGGATCACCATATGTTCTGGTTTGCCTTTAATGGTTCTGTTTTATGCTTATTGTCCCATGTAATTATCAGTAGTACCTCCTTTTACTCTGTAAAGTGTCCCAGTTGAGGATGATTGAATTAATGTGGTTACCCTGTCTATAGTAAATGTGGCATTAGTAATGTTAAAGCCAGTCGATAAAAAAAACCCTTGCATACCTATTTTAAGGTGCTGTAGGAATGAATATTTGGAAGATACATGTGCTGTCACTTCTGAGTGTCTTCTACACAATGTGCTCTTACTTAAAATGTTAAAAACCTTAATCTAGTCTTAATTCAAAATTGTTTGCATCCTAAATACACCTCTCCATTGCAAATACTAACATTCACGTGTAAATGGATTGCTGTGATTGACAATTTGTGTCAGCTGAAGATGTCTATTTTAAGGTGAAATTCACAAATGGTTTTGAAACATTTTAGCTTCATTTTGGTAGGTCCCTTTTTTAAAAAATTTCTGGAAGTTGAGGTAATTCTCTATTATTAGATTAAGTTGCTAATATACTTGTTTTTATTTTTAGAAACTATGTCATGGTCAAAACCAGAAACTAAAGGGACAGTGCCACTTCCACGAAGCCTTCATACAGCCAGTGTTATAGGAAATAAGTATGGTGTTACTTTGTATTTTGATCTTTTTTCTTTTTAACAAACTTAAGAAAGATATGTACAAAGAAGAGTGATGCTGCTAGTTTCTTGAAGACGATTTGATAATGCTTGATTGCAGTTACTGAAACCAAAATAATATGTGCACAGGAGCTAAAATATCATGCATTTTCTTGTCATACTCCTTCTTCTGCTTCTTTGCATTCCTTACATCATGCACAGAGTAGGTATTACATAAGGGTAAGGCAGGGTGATGTCAAACTTATCTGTCCTCCTTCAATAGATTTGACACACGTAAGTCATTGTTTCTTCTTACACATTTTTGTTAGTGTTTGATTCATACTCAGGTGTATATTTAGCTTCTGTGTTCAATGATTGTACTTTGGATGGCATTATGGATAGAAGGTGGACTCTGTAACCAGATTATCTGAATTCAGGTCTCAGCTTGGATACTTGTACTGTCTGTTCAGGGGCAAAGAAACTTAATCTCTCTGTACTTCAGATTACTCGAGTATCAGTCAGTTCAGTTCAGTTGCTCAGTCGTGTCCAACTCTTTGTGACCCCATGGACTGCAGCACCCCAGGCCTCCTTGTCCATCACCAACTCCCGGAGTTTACTCAAACTCATGTCCATTGAGTCAGTAATGGCATCCAACCATCTCATCCTCTGTCATCCCCTTCTCCTCCCACCTTCAATCTTTCCCAGCATCAGGGTCTTTTCAAATGAGTCAGCTCTTTGCATCAGGTGGCCAAAGTACTGGAATTTAAGCTTCAGCATCAGTCCTTCCAATGAATATTTATGAGTGATTTCCTTTAGGATGGCTGGTTGGATCTCCTTGCAGTCCAAGGGACTCTCAAGAGTCTTTTCCAACACCACAGTTCAAAGCATCAATTCTTTGGTGCTCAGCTTTCTTTATAGTCCAACTCTCACATTCATACATGACTACTGGGAAAGCCATAGTCTTGACTAGACAGACCTTTGTTGGCAAAGTAATGTCTCTGCTTATTAATATGCTGTCTAGGAGAAGGCAGTGGCACCCCACTCCAGTACTCTTGCCTGGGAAATCCCATGGACGGAGGAGCCTGGTAGGCTGCAGTCCATGGGGTCGCCAAGAGTCGGACACAACTGAGTGACTTCACTTTCACTTTTCACTTTCATGCATTGGAGAAGGAAATGGCAACCCACTCCGGTGTTCTTGCCTAGAGAATCCCAGGGACAGGGGAGTCAGGTGAGCTGCTGTCTATGGGGTCGCACAGAGTTGGACATGACTGAAGCGACTTAGCAGCAGCAGCAGGTTGGTCATAACTTTCCTTCCAGGGAGTAAGTGTCTTTTAATTTCATGGCTGCATTCACCATCTGCAGTGATTTTGGACCCCCCAAAAATAAAGTCTGCCACTTTTTCCACTTTTTCTCCATCTATTTGCCATGAAGTGATGGGACTGGATGCCATGATCTTTGTTTTCTGAATGCTGAGCTTTAAACCAACTTGAATATAAAATGGGGATAACAGTAAAACCTCCTTTACAAGGCTCCCATGAGGACTGAATGAATCAGTACATGCAAAATGCTTCCAACAGTGCCTGGTACATAAAGAGCACTCCTTCAAGGTTAACTGTCATCAACAAGTTCCTTTTTTATGCAACACTGAGCCAGGATTAGGAATATTGTTTTAAGTAGAATTGAAGTATCTCTGTAGAGACTTTATCTTATTTAGGAGACAACAGTTAAAATTTAGAACCTCATTAGTTCTTCTCAAAAATAACCATAAGCAAAATCTAATAAGATACTCATTTTTTTAAACAGCAGAACTCTTTTATAAAATGTGGTTTTCTACTGGAACTATATATAGAAAACAGATTTTAAAAAACTGGTTTTTTTAAAGAAGTTTAAAAAACTTCTCTGGTTGGCGTGAGGCTACATGGCCTAAGCTCTGCCTGATGAGCCTTACCTTTTCAGTAACCACTGGGCATGTCTCAAGAACCTTTAGGGCTCTGAGGAACATAGTTTAATGTTTTTATTTGATGATATCAGTAACCAAAGTTATATGAAACGGAATTCTCTTTGGTTACTATACACATCAATTCAAATTTGACTTTCAATGTCATGCTTCTGGCTGAGGTACCCCTTAGTATATTGCATACAATATTCATTTTTAAATGTGTTATAATTGAAATATTTCCTACTTTAACTGGCCAGAGAGAAATAATTTTGATTCTGTATGGCTTCATAAAATTATAAACTCTAGAATGAAGACCACTTTATTCATTATCGTATTTGCATTTCCTTGACAGTGATAAGTGATTTTAAAAAGAAAACAAGCTCCTTTATGTTTTCCTTTTGTTGTTGTTCAGGATGTACATCTTTGGTGGATGGGTTCCCCATAAAGGGGAGAATATTGAGACTTCACCTCATGATTGTGAATGGAGGTGTACCAGTTCATTTTCTTACCTGAATCTTGGTGAGTCTTTTAAGAATTATTTACTAAAATAAAATTTATTAAATTTTATTTGTAAATTTATTTAAATTTTTATTAAATTATTTACTAAAATAAAATTTATTAATAAAATAATTTTTATTATTTTGTCATTTAAGAGAAGTTGATCAGTCATGGATATTTCTATGTTTAGATACAGCAGAATGGACTACCCTAGTATCAGATTCTCAGGAAGATAAAAAAAATTCAAGACCAAGACCAAGAGCTGGACACTGTGCTGTTGCAATTGGCACTCGATTATATTTTTGGAGTGGAAGAGACGGCTACAAAAAAGCACTGAATAGTCAAGTTTGCTGCAAGGATCTTTGGTATCTTGATACTGGTAGGTAAGAGTATTTAACAAACAAAGTTTTTCTTTAGATAAATAATCAGTAATGTCTATCTTTTGAGCTTACTGTCATGTCACTACCTCTCCTTTTCATAATTAAAAATGAATGGAAGAAATGATATGTATAGATATTTTCCATTCTAGAGGAGTTTCTTAATTTCCCTCTCCTTGAGTTTAGAGTGAATTTAGTGACTCCCTTCCGAAGAGTGGAGTATGGAAAGGGAAAACTAGTAGCTTTTCAGTGTAGAAACCTGGCAAGCATCACCTTAAGTGATCAAGGTCAGTATCACTAGAGATAAGTTGTGTTGGTATCAGTCAGTCCCTGCCTCCCATATCATGTAATAAGAAGATACTTCATCTCTGTGGTACTTTTCCCCAAAATGCATAATGCCATTCTAAATATGAGAACATATCAGACAAATCCAAACTGAGGGACGTTCTAGATGTTTTACAGGATATGTGAACAGTATTCTTCAAAAGTTTAAAGTGATGAAAAACAAGGAAAGACAGAAATAGTCACAGATTAGAGGAGACTAAGGAGATATAATGACTAAATATAAGGTGATATCCTGGAACAAAAACCATTTATTGAAAAAGTGGTAAAACCTGAATAGTCTGTAGTTTGGTTAATAAATAGTGTTGTGGTTTAGTTGCTCAGTTGTGTCCAGCTCTTTTGCAGCCTCATGGACTGTGTAGCCTGCCAGGCTCCTCTGTCCATGGGATTTCCCAGGCAACAGTACTGGAGTGGGATGCCGTTTCCTTCTCTAGGGGATCTTCCTGACCCAGGGATTAAACCCATGTCTTCTGCATTGGCATGTAGATTCTTTACCACTGAACCACAAGGGAAGCCTTGATAAATACTGTTATTCCAGAGTTCAGTTCTTAGTTTTAACAAGTGTATTAGCATTAGGAAATACTGAGTAAAAGGTATATGGGAACTCTGCAATTCTTCTATAACTCTAAAATTATTCCAAAATAAAAAAGTTTTTTTTAAGAAGTATTATAATAAAAAACAACTTTTAGTATAGAACTCATGTTCATTTTTCCATAAATATTTATTGATTTTTGGTTGACAGCTGTCAACAGGAACTGTTCTAAATGCTGAGAATAAATCAGTGAATAATGTCTGTCCTGTCAAAGAATTTATATTCTGTTAGAGAGTGTGAGGACAGAAGGTTGATGGGCAGTAATCAGACAAATAAACAAAATAAATTTAGTTTGGGGTAAGTATCTGAAGACAGTAAAATAGAACAATAAGACAGTATTGGGAGGTACTAGGAATGGGGTGAAGTGGGGTGGCTACTGGAGAATGGGTAGTCAGGAAAGGGTGAACTGGCATTTGAGATGTAATCCAAATGAAGAGGGCATGACAACCCATTCTAGTATTCTTGCCTGGAGAATCCTATGGACAGAGAAGCCTGGCGGTCTACAGTCCATAGGGTCGCAAAGAGTCGGACACAACTGAAGCAACTTAGCACAGCACAGCACCAAATGATGAGAGAGTGCTATCCATGTAAAAAGCCAGGCAGTGGGGCGGAGAGGGGACACTACAGGAAGAATGAAAAGCAAGTATGAGGGCCCTGAGATGGGAATACTTGGCATGTTTGGCAACAGATCTGAGCTGAGTAAAAGAGTGTAGGCATGGAGATTAGAGTGATGACCGCAGGACAGATCATGTAGGACCTGGAACATCATGGTAAAGATTACATTGTTTTTAAAATACAATGGGAGAGATTTATTAGTTTGGAGGAGAGATGTGTCATGATCTGATCTGTATTTTGGAATCATCAATGAACTTGAGTGGAAAATAAATTGTAGGGGGCAAAAGTAGACACAAAGAGACAAAAAGAGGCTTTTGCAGTCGTCAAAGAAATCTTCGACTCTAGAGGTGGAAAGAGTGGATAAGTTTGAAATGTATTTTACAGTTCTTGTTAATAGAACTGACTAATGAGTTGGGTGTGGCAGTTGACAGAAAGAGAAAAAAAGGATGAAGTTTTTACCTTGAATAATATGGTGTTATTTCCATTTACTGAGATGGGAAAGATTGTGGAGAAAACAGGCTTGTGGAGAAAATGAAAAGTTCCATTAAACCTTGCTAAATCTGAAATAAGGAGATAGCAGTTGAGGGAATAAAGAAATCTGGAAGGCACTAGAGAAATCAGATCTGGAGACATAATACGTGTTGTTTTATGAGAAAAGCAGTTATAAAACATACCTGTGATTCCAGTTTTTCTTTTAAGTATATAAACAGGAAAATCTGGAAGGATATACTGTGTACCAAAGTAATAATAGCTAAGAGGTGAGATTATACATTTTTAAAAAAGGTTTTCTTTCTTATCTGTATTTTCTACAGTAGCATGTGTTGCTTTTATAATGTAGAAAGTTTAATTTTAAAATTAAGATTTAAAAATATTTCAAGATACTTGAAAAAGTAATAAATGGAACAGTTAAGTTAGAGACTAAATGCTTTCTGTGCAAAAAGTAGAAAAATGAGCATATTAGGTTAGGAGTTAGGAAAAAAATACAGAAAATTGAACTTGTGATTCATCTTTGAAGTTGGGAATTATGAGCTGAAGTGTAAGGATAAGATTCTAATCAGTCTCTGAGATTAAAAGAAAAATGTGCACATATAAATTTTTTCCAGTAGCAACTATGTTACTTTAACAAGATTATCTAAGAGATCTGAGACTTTTAAAAGATTAAAAATCACTGTCTCTGAATGGCCAAATGGTTTTTTTCATAAACCTTTCCATAAAAGGCTATAAACAGGAATATCTGTCTAAAAGTAATCATGGCCACTGTCATGAAGATAAAATTTAGATTTTGCTTTTTATCTTGCTAATTTGGCATCAGTTTGGGTGGGGGAGGGACATAAAGGTTCTTTATCTTGCCTTTTTTTTAAACTTTTAGTTAAGTTTTGTGCACTTGAGAACATGTAAAGGTTAGGATTCTTCCATAAGGCGTTTTAAAAAATGAAAAATATTAGTCTTGCTCCCACTTTCCTTCCATCTTACTTGCTTCACAAGCATGTGCTTTCAGCTCTGTTAAACAGTTCCTATGGTATTTAGCTTCATATCTCCATATAATATGAATATGTTACTCTTTTTTCGTTTAGTCATAATATGCTCATTTTTCAAACTGTGGAAGTCATGGAAGTCAAGGATTTCTCGCTTCTTCCCACCATTCCTTACCTCTCTACTATGTGCCTTCTCTAAACCCTACTCTCTCAGTCTGACTGATTATGATTACACCATCATTTTGTTAGATGAGAGTTCAGTGTTTTACGTTCAGTTCAGTTCAGTTGCTCAGTCGTGTCTGACTCTTTGAGACCTCATGAACTGCAGCACGCCAGGCCTCCCTGTCCATCACCAACTCTCAGAGTCCACCCAAACCCATGTCCATTGAGTTGATGATGACATCCAACCATCTCATCCTCTGTCATCCCCTTCTCCTCCTGCCCTCAATCTTTCCCAGCATCAGGGTCTTTTCAAATGAGGCAGCTTTTCCCATCAGGTGGCCAAAGTATTGGAGTTTCAGCTTCAACATCAGTCCTTCCAGTGAACAGCCAGGACTGATCTCCTTTAGGATGGACTGGTTGGATCTCCTTGCAGTCCAAGGGACTCTCAAGAGTCTTCTCCAACACTACAGTTCAAAAGCATCAATTCTTGGGCGCTCATCTCTCTCTATAGTCCAACTCTCACATACATACATGACCACAGGAAAAACCATAGCCTTGACTAGACGGACCTTTAACCATATAAACATATTCACAGGTAAGCTATGTAGAATACCTAGAGAGGTGATTATCTCTCTTGTACAACTTCTTCCTTTGCTTTGGATTAGCATTGGTCACCTTGTTTTAGATTTGTATATATTTACCACTAATTCAGTCTATGCTCTCTTGTTTAAATCTTCTCTCATTATGATTAGATGCATCAGATATTCTATCAGATTTCCTCATCTTGAAGAAATTTCTCCTCCTCCAATCTGGGATGTAAAGGATATATTGGAACTCTGCCTTCTACAGATTGAGCACACCTATCCTCTTAGAGTCTCCCTTCATCATCTTCCTGAGGATGTTTTTGGCCTCTCACCTGTGCTGGATTCCCTGCTTCCTGGATCTCTTATTTTCCTTTTCTTAGTTTCCTTCCTCATTTTTTGTAGAACACATCCCAGGGAAAGGGTGCATAGGTGATATATTTATTTTGAGATTTTGCATTGTTTGAAAATACATTCAGTATTCCTTCCCATCAAATTGGCAGTTTGAGTGAAAATAGAATTGTATATGGGAAGTCATTATCCTTCAGAATTTTGGAAGCTGGGGAAAATATTATTTGAAAGGTGTTATATTGTATTCAAACTTCTGGTGTTTTTGTTGAGAAATCTAAACCACTTCTGATTTTTGGTCCTTTTAAATGTGAACTTCCCCCTCATGCTTAATAGCTTTTAGGGTTTTTTCCTTGTCTCTACTGTTCTTAAATTTTATGATGTATGTTGTGTGTCTTTTTAAAATTCTTTGTGTTGAGTACTCAGTGAGTCCATTCAGTCTGGAAGCTCATGTTCGTCAATTGTGGGAATTTTCTTGATTTATTTCACTGATTTACACCCTGCTGTTTTCTCTATTTTTGTTTGTGTAACTTCTGTTATGTGGATGCTGTATCTTCTGGACTTGTCTATTTGTCTGCTTTTTCTCAGGTATGGGTTGCCTTACTTTGAGAAAAATAAACTGAGTTGTGAATAGGATCATGGAAGAATTTACATGAGAGTAGTTTAAGGAACTTGGCTTAATTATCCTCTAAAATAGGGTCATAAGACTTTTTTTGGTAAAGACCCAGAGGGTAGATATTTTAAGTTTTGTGGGCCATGTGATCTCTATTACAACTACTCAGCCCTACTGGTGTAACATAAAAGGAGTCATGTTGTTGTTTAGTTGTTTAATCCTGTCTGACTCTTTTGCAACCCCATGGACTGTAGCCCTCCAGTCTCCTCTGTCCTTGAGATTTCCTAGGCAAGAATACTGGAGTGAACTGTCATTTCCTTCTCTAGGGGATCTTCCCCACCAAGGGATAGAGATCTTCCTTACCCTTTCTCTTCCCTTCCTTTCCCTTCAAATCCACAGGGAAGCCCAAAAACTGGACTCATAGACAATGCATAACAAATGAACATAGGTGTATTTCAGTAAAACTTTATTTACAAAAGTAGGCACAAACTGGATCTGGCCCATGAGCCATAGTTTGCTTTTGCTGACCCTTATTCTAAAAGATACAAAGAGATAGATATTAGACTTGTCATATAAAGATTAAATTATAACTTACAGATTTCGGCTCCCTGAACTGAAACTGTTAGGCATTCAGTCATGTCCAACTCTTTGTGACTGCATGAACTGTGGCCCACCAGGCTTCTCTGTGCATGGAATTCTCCAGGCAAGAATACTGGAGTGGGTTGCCATTTCCTTCCCCAGGGGATCTTCCCAACCCAGGAATCAAACCTGGATCTTTTGCTGCTAGAAGAATCTGCAGGCAGATTCTTTGCCCTCTGAGCCACCAGGGAATTTCAACTCACTAGAAGAATAGATTTTCCTTATGTAACTGTCTAGAGATGGAATATACTACTCTGGGATTTGTGAGTTCCCTAATTTGGTAGGTAAGCAAAAAGAAAACTGGGATATTGTAGAAATAATTTTAGGTACTTTTTTCCAGTTCTAAGAGTCCATGATTGTAACTTGTTTTAGAAATGTTGGTAATATTTTATGCCAAAATAATTATGTTTTGAGTAGTACAAGTTTTGATAAGAAGGTATTAACTTCAAAGAAGTTATGTTTTTCCAAAATATCAGCTCTAAATCATATTTGCTAACATTAACAGTATTTCTAACATGTATTCTCTTGGCTTAAAATTGTCTC
The DNA here is from genome assembly GCA_006408695.1 of Aepyceros melampus. Taxonomy (NCBI): domain Eukaryota; kingdom Metazoa; phylum Chordata; class Mammalia; order Artiodactyla; family Bovidae; genus Aepyceros; species Aepyceros melampus. The sequence goes on from SJXQ01010737.1 coordinate 127,194, forward strand.
ATAAAATTAAAAGCTCCTGAAGAAGGTAAAATAGTATAGCTGTAACTGTCAAGTACTTGGTTTTCCCCCCTCCTCTAGGATTAATTTTTTTTAATTTGGTGACTCAGCTTAGACCTGGATTATTTTGTTTGTAGTTTTATTTGCATAAGTAATTAGATAAATACATTGAATCAGAATTATTTTTATTTGACCTGCTATAGCTTTGCTTATATGAGTAAATTTTTCCCCTCTTAGTAAACAGATGAAATATTCATTGCTAATGTTTTCAGAATTCAGGTCTGTACAACTATATAGAGAAACTGTACAACTATATAGAGAAATTTAAATACTTAATACCAATTTTGTTCTTTAGAGAAACCACCGGCACCATCACAAGTACAACTGATCAAAGCCACTACCAATTCTTTTCACGTCAAATGGGATGAAGTGCCTACAGTTGAGGGCTATCTTTTGCAGTTGAATACAGACTTGCCATACCAAGCTGCATCATCAGATTCTTCAGCATCACCAAATATGCAAGGTAGTATAATTTTCACACTTAAAGCATGTATGCTCATATGCTTTACGAAAAAAAGATAACTATAGAAAAGCCTGTGATTAGATCTGGTTTAAGAAATGTTATGCTATGATGTTTCCTACCTGGTTCAACTCTGAAACTTGATTGTATTACCATTGTGATATAGTAGAACACATAGATATGTAGGGTAGAATGTTTTTTTTGTAGTTCATTTTGATGTGCTTTCTTAATTTGACATGATACTTGTTTAATTAGTTTTTGTAAATATTTCAGCTTTCAAAAATATTTTGAACCAACAGGCACTTGGAAAGTAAAAGCAAATTTAATTTTACATGTTCTTCCTTAAAGGATTTAAATCAGCTATTAAGCAGACTATTAAGAAAACAGATAAACTTTGATAGTTACTACTTTTTAAACCTTTAATATGTAACTTTTAAAAATATTTGACTGTAACATATTTTCTTGGAAGTTTATTTATAGCATATCAGTCTGAACTTTCCTATTCCTACAGGAGTCAGGATGGACCCTCACAGACAAGGCAGTAATAGCATCATTCCTAACAGTGTAAGTTGAAAAAATGTATAATGGTAAATGAATCTTTATGGTTATAGTGCCAGTTTTTATTAATATTTTATATTACCTTAGGATGGGGAGTCTCAACCATGGCTACACATCACATTCACCTCTGAGATTAAAAACAAACAAACACAGGTTCCCATGCCTTTCCCCAGATCCAGTGAAACAGAATCTTTAAGATGATGACCAGGTAACTGTTTTTAGGAAAGCTCTGCATATCATTGTGACAGTAGCCTGAATTAAGAACCCTTGGCTAGGAGATTGAAGTCTCATTGCACATAGTATCAGAAGCTAATATATACACAAGCATACACACCACATATATTTTGAAAAATAAATTTAGGTGGTACTACAAGGTTTATAATAAAGAGCAACGGTTCCCTACTCTGTTCCTATTTGCTCTTGATCCTGCCTCTCTAGAAAGTACTACTTTCAAATATTTTATCTTTCTTTTGTATCTACCTTTGTGCATACAAATAAAATCCTTGTGCTGCCACTTCCTGACTTTCTAGTTTTAGATCAATTGTTTTCAATAATGGAAGATGAAGATTTTTTTGGTCTCTTAAAATATTGCCGTTTCCTCCCCTTTCTCTTGCCATGCACTTATAATATTTTTAGTTGAATCATTATGTGATATTTACATTGTGATGATGACATACTCAGAGCTGAGCCCTGTAATATGCTATGAACATTGTTCCTTTTTCATGTAATTTTTTGTTTTTCTTGGCATTGTTAACTGCCTTACTTTTTCATTTGCTTGATTTTCTTCTTGCCTATCATTAATTCATACTCTGATTTTCCAATAAAATAATAAAAATCAAAATATTCGAACATATAGTTTCTTTTTTCTTTCTTTAACACCCTTCTGCCCCCGTAACCATCCCTACTGAAACCTCTGTCTTGATGCTCTAGTTTATACTAATTCTTCTCTAAGTCTGCTACTCAGCTGTAATCTTAAAACTTCCATTTGTTTCTTTTTTAGAAAACAAATTTTATTTATTTTTTAATTTTTTTTGGCTGTGCTGGGTCTTCTTTGCTGCATGTAGCCTTTCTCTAGTTGTGGCTAGTAAGGGCTACTCTCTAGTTGTGGTGCATGGGCTCTTTTTCTCCTCCCCTTTTTTCTTATTTTATTTTTTAATTGGAGGAAAATTTCTTTACAATGTGTTGGTTTCTGCTGTACAACAGTGTGAATTAGTCATAAAGAATTTGCCTGCCAGTGTAGGGACATGGATTCAATCCTTGGTCTGGGAAGATTCCACATGCTGCAGGGCAATTAAGCCTGTGCACCACAGCTACCAAAGCTCCCCAGAGCCAGTGCTCCTCAACAAGAAAAGCCACCACAGTAGCTGTGGCACACGGGCTTAGTTACTCCACAGCATGTGGAATCTGCCCAGACCAGAGACTGAATCCATGTCCCCTGCAGACAGCTTCTTAACCACTGGGCCACCAGGGAAGTCCTCATTTGTTTTTTATTGTAAGCTTCTTTTATCTCTTTTCTGTGTTAGGGCCTATGTTTCTTGATCTCATGTCATTCCCTTTTTTTGATATTCTCCAATAGTTTCCTGAGAAAGGGAGTATGAAAGGTAAACTTTTTAAGATCTTCCATATCTGAAAATCTCTCTTCTCTGTTTACATTTGGTTGGTAGTTTGGCTGGGTTATAGAATTCTATAATGGAAATGTTTTCCTGAGAAACTGAAAGGCATTTTCCTACTGTCTTGTAGCATTCAGTGATGCTGTTAAGAAGTTGGATGCCACTTGGATTCCTGATCGTTTACATGAGACCGAATTGTTTCATTTTAATCCCCAGTTCTCAGAAATTTCAACAAGGATGTACCTTAGAGTGTATGTCTTTGCTTTATTCACTGCTGTCCATTCAGTGGACTGTGTCATTCTGGGAACTCAGGGCTTTCACTACTGATTATTTCTTCTTTCCACAGTCTCTTTTTTTTGTTAATCCTGTTATTGAATGATGGTACTCCTGAACTAATCCTCTGATTTAACTTTATTTTCTATCTTTTCTTCTGATTGGTCTGCTTTCTGAAAAGTTTCTTCATTTGTATTATAAATCTCTTATTCAGTTTTTAAATATATTCAGCCATATAGTTGCTCTCTAAAAGCCTGATCCTACTATTTCTTTCTTTATGGCATTTTATTTTTGCTTCAAAAATGTAATATCTCTCTTATCTCTTCAAGAATTATGCTTTTTTTTAAAAAAAAAAGAAGTTGAGTTATATTCTTTTCTCAGATTATTTCTTTTTTTCAAGCTCCTTTTAAAAAAATTTGGTCTTGAACTTCCATATTAGAGCCTGTCAACAAGTGTCTGGCGATGCTTGGTCTCCTTTCATGTTTAAAGGGAGGCATTAAAAAGCAGCTTGGAGGCTGTCTTAGTCCATTTGGCCTGCTTTAGCAAAATACCATAGCCTAGATGGCTTATAAACAAGAGAAATTTATTTCCTGCATTTCTGGAGTCTGGAAGTCCAAGATCAGGGTGCCTGTAGGGGCGAGTTCTGGTAAGGAACCTCTGAAGTGTTGCAGACTGCTAACTTATCATTGTATCCTCACATGGTGGAAGGAACAACTGATCTTTCTTGGCCACTTTTATAAGGGCACTAGTCACAGCCCAAAGGTGCTGCTTTCTGATACTGTTACCTTGGGGGTTAGATTTCAACATGTAATTGCGGAGGACGCAAATACTCAGACCATAGTGGCTCTATGCATATGAGCATGTTTGATTAGTAGACCTTAATGAGGGTTTCTGGGAGAGAATCCACAAATACTAGTATCTTTTCTCTTGGACCAATGGGTTTCCTCTGAGACTTCTCCAGCCTCTTGCTTACGGGTTTTAAGCCTGGAGCTTAATGCAGGGTAAGTGGTATCTCTCTGTTCAGTATACAGACTTTCACTTAATCCCCATTTTCAGTAGGTTGCCTATTCTCCAGCCTCACCAGAAATATACTGTACCACAGTCCAGAGCCTCCCATTTCAGTCTTTGTGCCAACCTACCTTCTTTGGTTGGAATGGAGGTGTGGAATTTGTTTGCCTTTGTATACTGGAAGAGCAAAGCTGGGGCTACAACCACTGTTTTTTTTTTAGTTTTAAATTTATTTTTTAATTGAAGGATAATTGCTTTATAGAATTGTTGGTTTCTCCCAAACATCAACGTGAATCAGCCATAGGTATACATATGTCACCTCCCTCCCCATACAACCACTGTTTATATAGTCTTCCATATGATGGTCCTCTGGTGTTTATTTGCATTCTGTACTTAGCTCCAAAGAACCTGATGCCTCCAATTTCCAAGCCTTTCTGGGCTCTTTAGCAAAAATGGTTCACCTGTTCATGACTTTCCACCTATAGGCTCTTAGCTTCAGCCTCTTCTGCTTTATAAAGGTATGCCTCATTTTTTGCACTTCACTGTACTATGCTCTCAGATAGTATGACATGGGGAGTTCATAGTGAAATAAACTTGAGGTCAAATTCTTGCTTTGCTGCTTGCTGGGTACTTGATCATGGGTACGGTATCTAAGATCTCTGAGTCTCATTATTTTCCATCTATAAGCCAGGGTGATATTATCCAATTTATAGAATTCTTGTGAAAATTAAGTGAGATTCAGACTTTATAAATATGTATCATGGAGCCTATCAGATAGTATAATGGTCCCTAATGGTTGTGGCTATCATCATCATCATTTATTAACACTAGCATAATCACATTAGAATGGAGGTAGAGTGTGTATTGGGCTTCCCTGGTAGCTCAGCTGGTAAAGAATCTGCCTGCAAAGCAGGAGACCCTGGTTCAATTTGTGAGTCGGGAAGATCCCCTGGAGAAAGGAATGGCTGCTCACTCCAGTATTCTGCCTGGAGAAGCCCCATGGCCAGAGGGGCCTGGCAGGCTACAGTCCATGCGGTTGCAAAGAGTCAGACATGACTGAGCGACTGAGCACAGCACAGAGGGCACATTATGAACAAGTATCCTTTGAGCCATGAGAAATTATAATTGACTATAGTTCTAATTGACATTAAAGATGGAGACAGAAAAGTAACAAAAAACAGATAACTAAAAAGAGGCAGGCAATATTGGGGTATTTGAATGAAGCCAAATCACTTTTATGGTTCAGCAGACCTATAGTTATTGCTATATAATAACTGATATTTACATTGGTGATTTGAATTACCAAAAGGTTTAAATGTGTTTATTATAGTATCTTTAAGAAAATAAACAGGTGATTAGGAAGATTGCTATCTAAAATGTTTAATGGTGAAGAATATTGATATGTGTATGTATTCAACTTGATGCCTATATGGAAAACTCAGTCATACAAAATAATTTGTATGCTTGAAGGTTTCATGTAACAGATTTTTCTTTTAGGATTCAAAAGATCTTTAGTAAGGGCTTCCCAGGTGGTGCTATACTTGTGAAGAATCTGCTTGCCAGTGCAGGAGACATAAGAGACACTGATCTCCAGGTGGGGAAGATCCCCTGGAGGAGGGCATGGCAACCCACTCCAGTATTCTTGCCTGGAGAATCCAATGGACAGGGGAGCCTGGCAGGCTACAGTCCGTGGGGTTGCAAAGAGTTGGCAATGACTAGAGTGACTTAGCACACGCACAAAATCTTTAGTATACATGTCTAATCTGGTTAAGAAAATTTGACCAGAATGTTAAACTCAGTACCTTGGGTGTTGTCACCTATTCGGTTCAGTTCAGTTGCTCAGTCGTGTCCAACTCTTTGAGACCCCATGGACTGCAGCCCGCCAGGCCTCCCTGTCTATCACCAACTCCCAGAGCTTACTCAAACTCATGTCCATCGAGTCGGTGATGCCATCTAACCGTCTCATCCTCTGTTGTCCCCTTCTCCTCCTACTTTCAGTCTTTCCCAGCATCAGCATCTTTTCCAAGGAGTCAGTGCTTTGCATCAAGTGGCCAAAGTATTAGAGTTTCAGCTTCAGCATCAGTCCTTCCAATGAATATTCAGCATTGATCTCCTTTAGGATTGACTGGTTTGATCTCCTTGCAGTCCAAGAGACTCTCAAGAGTCTTCTCCAACACCACAGTTCAAAAGCATCAATTCTTTGGCGTTCAGCCTTCTTTATGGTCCAACTCTCACAACCATACATGACTACTGGAAAAAACATAGCTTTGACTAGAGGAACCTTTGTCGGCAAAGTAATGTGTCTGCTTTTTACTATGCTGACTAGGTTGGTCTAGCTTGTCCATATTTACTTGAATACTAGCTACCACTTGTAAAATATAAATTTTATACCCTCGAAATTTACTGTTCCTTTTCCCTTCAGAACTGATCTTTTGAGAAGGATATTAAGTGAAAAGAAATTGTTTTCGTAAGCTATTATAAAATTTAAAGAATAAGGCTATAATTTAAGCTGTTTTATATTTTAGAGAATTTATTTTCAAAAGCATTTAAGTTGTAAGTTATTTTGCTTGTTTTTTACATATATTTCTATTTAATTGAACATTACTTGCTGCAATAAATTATTTTCTTTCTTGTAGATCAGTGATATAGTGAACAGTGTAAAATCTGAACATACAGCCATGAAAGGAACTTCAGTGAAAAACAAACCAGATCTCAAAGCATCAAATGATTCTAATGCCTCTTTGCATTCATCTTTGGCAGCTAATGCTTCTAATCATAATAGTTGTGTGGTGGATATGCTAAGGAAAAATGAAGGTATAAAGACGGCATTTTACATAAAGCTAAAGCTTTTTATAATAATGATAGAGAATTTTAGAGTCTTTGAAAAAGTAAATGTTACATAGTTTGGATCCAGTTTCAAAAGATGATATATACTTACTATATTAACCCTAATTAAAATGATGTCATGATACCATGCAAGAACTTACCTAGTGATGATTAGTTACTTCCCTGGTGGCTCAGACAGTAAAGCGTCTGTCTACAATGCGGGAGACCTGGGTTTGATCCCTGGGTGGGGAAGATCTGCTGGAGAAGGAAATGGCAATCCATTCCAGTACTATTGCCTGGAAAATTCCATGAACAGAAGAGCCTGGTAGGCTACAGTTCATGGGGTTGCAAAGAGTCGGACACGACTGAGCAACTTCACTTACTCACTTACTTACTTAGTTATTAACTACAGAATTTAAATGAGGCAAGCTCTCGTATGCAATTTGAGGTTGGCCAATGTGTTCAATGTCACTGTTCCATTATTCTATTGTCCTAGTGCTTATAACTATCTGTAATTATTTAGTTTGGGTCAGGATTTTGTCTGTCTTGTTCACATGTATTTCCCCAGCACCCAGATCCATGCTTGGCAAATCGTAGTCACTTAATAAATAAATAAATGAATAAATAAATATTTGTTAGCAAATAACTATATTATCCTCAGAAGGATAGTTAGTTCATTTATGAGAACTGTTGATCAGCCTGTTGAATGCATGGAACAGCTTATAATTTGATGGCTTATATATAAAAGATTTTAATTTGAATATTCTGGTATCATTTGTGATATATTAAATGTTACCTCTGATTTCAGTATCTAAAATTACTTTATAAATCTTATTCTGATATATCCCTGGCATAGTAATATGTGGCTTCATTTTTAATTTGAAAAAATTGTGACAGTTAATAAAAAGCTAATCCCTCTTCAGTAAATAACAAGACAAATATTCTTTTTTTTCCCATTTTTCTGTAAGAATCCATGGTAGATAAAAATATTCAAGAAAAATAATTTCCTATAGTTTTTCTGATTCATTACTTGTGGAAGAGAAGAGACTTTGTTTTGTTGATTTGCTGATGTAAGTGAATCATTTGGTCAGAATTATAAAAGCTTGGTACTAGACATCAATTTAAATTTTTATAGTGATTTTCTATATCTATCATGTAAAGAAGTTTACACTCTTGAAAACAAATAATGAGCTTTGAGATTTTAGGATCCTAATGTACTCGAAATCCTACTTATAAGGCAGTTTGGATAAAATTAATATTAGGCAAATGGGGAAACGAGTGGTTATACAATGACAGCATCTGGCACATCGTAGATATTCAAATATGTAAATGAATGGCTAGCTAGTCTCAGGTTAACAAGAGGAGACTGGGCTTTTCCTCTGTAGGCTGGAGTAACTGGTATTTTTCAAAAGTGAAAGAGTGGCACCATTAGTTTTTGCTTTCTATTTTGGAAAGGACATTCTAGCCTCACCGTCAGGAAGGGCTATTATAGGAGATGATTGGGAGACTTGTTAGAAGGTTCTTTTAGGACTTAAAGAAATGCATAGAGACTGAAGCAGTGGGTGAGATGGAGAGGAAAGAATACATTAGTTCAGAGACTCTTAGAAAGTAGCACCTATTAGACTAGGCAACTGGTTGTATATGAGAAATGAAAATGGTTGAACATGACTCCCAATTTTCTGGGTTGGATATTCAGTGGATGATGATACTCTTCATCAGGATAAGAAATACAGAAGCAAGAACAGATTTGGGAATAAGATAGGTTCAGCCTTAAACTTGCTATTTTTGAGGCACTTGAGGAACATGTTGGTAAAGATTTCTAATGGGCAGTTGGATACTTAGGTCTGGAGTCTAGAAGGCAGTTCTTGGCTGGAAATATTAATTTCAAAGTTAATATCTAATATCCACAAGAACAAGGACCTTCTCTGACTTGTTCACTGCTGGATTCTCAGGACCTGACACTGCCTAGGACATACATAGTTGAGAAATGTATGATTTGTAAATGGTAGCTAAAGCAGCAGGGACATATGCAAAGGGAGACAAGATAGGGCTTGGAAAATACTTGCATTTAGAGTCATCTGAACAAGAGAAGTCAGCTAAAGAGATTGAAAAGGCTTCCCAAGAAGGCTAGGCAAAGAACCAAAAAAAATGGTATCATATTTTTTACCTTGGTAGTGGGTGTTACCATTTATAACTATATATTTATAATGGTATCATATTTTTTTTTACCTCTGTAGTGGGTATTACCATTTATAACTATACATTTATGATGCATACATGAGTGAATACAAGTCACAGACAGAAACACCTTCAAAAAAAGTATGTTGTCAGCATTGTTTATATTACAGAGAGGTCAAGTAAATGAAAATTGATCAGTATCCCTTAGAGCTAAGTATCCCTGGACATTTGTCAGAGCTATTTCCTTAGAGTGCTGTGCTCAATCAGATTGGGGTGGTCAAGAAAATAGACTGCTCTGAAGGAAAGTAGTGAGGGAAGATGGTGACTGGAGAAGACTTGATAATGTATATAGACTGAGGGCCAAAACTTCCACAGAAGAATTTGAAAACCCTGAAGAGAAAGGAATGATTGATAAGAGAGGATCCCAAAATATAGGTGAAGGAATTGGACCAAGAGCACAAGAGAATAGATTAAATTTACCTTAGGGGAGAAGTCATCTTCGAAATGGAAAAGAAGACAGAGGGGCTGGGCACAGTCATAAATACATTTCTAGTTTAGGACAAGCGAAGGCAGAAAATGGGTGGCATTCATGCCTAATGACTATTTCTTTCCCTAAAATGGAAGGCAAGGCCATTTGATCTATGGTTGAGTAGAATTTAAGAACAGTGATTCAGGGTTTAGAATGGAGGAAGGAACTGAGAAGTTGGACATCCATGGATATGATGCATTTTATTTTTCTAAATGTTGATATTTTATGCCTAATGCTTAAGTCATATGGCTGACATTTGTGGTGTTCACGTTTAATGATTTTAAAATTGAGAATGCTTAGAATTGGGTGACAAGAACTCTAAGATACAGCAGTTACTTGCAGATATTCATTTGTTAATAGTTAATCTTTTCCGTTTAATTTTAGGTCCTCACACTTCAGCAAATATAGGTGTTCTAAGTAGTTGCCTGGACTTAAGAACAGTAATCCCTGAAACTTCTGTATCCAGTACTGTTTCCAGCGCACAAACTATGGTAACCCAGCAGACCATTAAAACTGAATCATCCAGTACAAATGGGGCAGTTGTTAAAGATGAAACTTCACTAACAACATTCAGTACCAAAGCTGAAGGTTTGAAATGTGTTTCACATACTGTATTTTGAGCCATTTTTGTATAGAAATTCAGCAAAAGTATTTGTTTTAGATGGGAATTGCATTTCATCTTGGATCAAATTGAATATAAAAAGATAAAGGATTTCATTTAAAATAATTGTATAATATATTCTCTGCTGCACTGTAATATAATCAGACTTTTATCTTTCCTACCATGAGTTTATTCAGCAAAACTTTTTTTCCTTAGAAAAGATTAGTTCTCTGCTATGGAGTAACAGTTCTTATGGCTTGATCAATTTCTGATTTTGTAAATTCTTATTTTATGATTTTGCAATAGGAATTGTATTTCATGTTTGACAAACATTCTCTGAAGTTCCAGCTAGTCAGCAAATCCTTGAAAAATGAGCTTTGTGAATTAGTTCAATTAGAGGGTCCGTATTTCTAATTGTTGTGGTTTTTTTTCTCCCTCTGGCTATTTTTGCATATTTATAAGTTATATTTTAATGTGTCTGTTTGCTCCTGATTATATGTCTTATCTGATGAATTGTTTAATTTTTAGTTGATGAAACATGTGCACTACCTGCAACTAAGATAAGCCGTGTGGAGGCACATGCTGCTACGATGCCATTTTCTGTAAGTATATGCCCTGGAGATGAGATGTGCTTTACAGATGGCCAAGTACGCTTTAAATGCTGAGCAGCTTTACCTAAATTCAGGAAAAGGCTCTTGGGTATCCTCTTAGTAATTACTTGACACAGATTGAAAATGGAGGCTTAAAGAGAAAAATGTTCACAGTATAATCTTAAGTGGAAAAAGTTGGATAAAAAAATATATATATAGTGCATTCCCAATTTTATTAAAAACACACAGTACATACATTCACACTCTCACATGAGTCCACACAAAACTATACTACCTTGCTAGATGATTTTCTTCAGGTTGTGGGGCCAAAGATAATTTTTACTTTTTCTTTATGTTTTCAGTCTTTTTCTATAATGTTAACTTTCATAATCAGAAATGTGTGTATATACATAGATAAATGTATATATATAAATTACTTAACAATTTAAAGAATAAAAGGACATGTTATAGAACATGAAACTTGAATGGTTTTATTACTAGCTACTTAATAGGAGAACAACAGAATATTGCATTCTTGAGTCAGACATACCTGTAGGATATCCTAATAATCTCTAACATTGGATTTTTTGGTGGAAGGCCAGAATTAGTCTGCCTGGTACCAAACTTAAATGCTAGGAATGTGCCTCACAAATATTATACTAAGATTGTCTCAAGTGGATGAATAGAAGGATAATACATATATGTGGTTTTGTATATTTTTAAATTATCAGTCATTTCAACTTTATTGCTATGAGCAAGAGTTTTTATTTAACCTAACATTTACCATTTAGAACCTTCAAGAATAGTCTGTAGTTTTAGTTTTCTTCAGTCATGATTCTGTGGCTTTTGATCTTGTCTTTACCTTCATCAGCTTTCACCTTTCCAGAATGTTAAGCACTAGTGTTCTAATAACTCTTCTCAAAGAATTATTAAAATGATTTTTTTCTCTTAAATCTGTTTTACAGTGCATCAGTTGGAATGATATCTATAGTTGCAATTGGAGCCAGTTGTTTTATAAAAGTTGTTGAAGAGCGTTTTAACAAATTTAAAGCCATTTCTCTTTTAAAAACCTTTAAGACTCTTCTAGTTAGCTCACTTTGTCATGTGTGATAGCCTCAATAACAAGTGCTGTGAATTATAAGCATGTAATGTACCTCTGCTGTTATATATTTAAGACAGAAGTAAATAACTGAAGTACATATTTGTTTTGAGCTTCTGGAAACAGTGTCTCATTTATAAAGAAGGTGGGCTTAAAAAGAATAAGTATAATTCACTTATCACTAAAAGTAGTGTAAGGTACAGGAAGTTTATTTGTTAAAGCAAGATAAAAATGTCAAACTGTTTAATCTGCTCCTCTTTAGTGTATGCTAAATTATATTCAAATTGCATTTTAGTTTTGAACATTTTTTCTCCCTTTAGGTTTGGAGAATCACAGGTATTTCAAGTGCAAAGATCACTCAATTTCTGCTAGTTGTTTTTAAATCTAGAAATAAGCCAGCTTGCAATGAATTTTTCCTTATTCGCTCCTTTTGGAGCGAGTTGTAATGTCACACTAAAGGGATTATTACATTTTCTGAGAGAGTCTCTGAAATGACAATGTTCTATAAAACAGCTGGCATTTTAACGTATCACTGATTGGAAAGCATGCTAACTCCAGCTAGGTTGATAGCACAGAGCTACTGACTTGGAGAATGCCTGTCACTCCCTGTGTTTGAATTGACATCCCTGTCTCACTTGTCAGTTGACCTAATCTGTTAAGAGTTTATTTACTTATGAGCTATTAATGTTGTGGCATTTACCCATGTACATACTTGTAGATCACTGCATGGAGTTATTAAATCTTGTCATTCTTGTATGTTCAGTAAGAGTCTTCATAAATTTTTCTTTCTCTGAAATTAGAAAGAGACTCCTTCAAATCCAGTGGCCATGGTGAAAGCAGGAGAACGACAGTGGTGTGACGTAGGAATTTTTAAAAATAATACAGCTTTGGTGAGCCAGTTTTATTTGCTGCCAAAAGGGAAGCAAAGCATTTCAAAGGTACCTATTGACATGTTTTCTACACTGTTAGTTATAAGCCTCAAACATGGAACTTTAAGAAATAATCCTGATTTAGGACATTTGAATGAGTGAAATTGGGATCTGTTTACTACCTATAATTAAGAGTTTGTATTAGTTATTGTATTCTTTTTTAAGGCTCTGTTTATAGAATATATCACAAGTAGGTTATTTAAAAAAGTCTTATACACTCACTGGGCTGGATTTTGAGTCATAAATGATACAGTCTGGCCAGTACAGATGAAGATTTCTTGAAGTATCTCTAATGTTGTTACCTGGAGTGTTTAGAACAGAACTTTTTTTTTAACTTAGAACTTTTGTTAGTCCCAATTTCATAATTTAAGAAATGTAAAGCCCTTAACACTATTGAATACAGTGAGGACCTTATATAGAGAGAGACATTAACCTTCTAAGTATTATGAAATAGATAACAGCTCCAAAGCATTTTGAACTAATTTTTTTCTGGAATGAGAATTGCAGAGAGGGAATTGCCAACAAAATGGATATTCAGGTTTGAATCTCCCAAAGATCTTACAAATGGAGAATGTAACATTTATCATTATATTTTAGTTTCTCTAAAACTACTTTCTGGTGTCCTACTTTTACATATTGAATCCTCCAATTCTTAACAAAAATAGACATCCTGATTAATATTGTGTTAGTATTATGCCTAACAAAATTTCTGGCTGTAGTTTGATTTCATATATATGGAAATAACTGTATCTAAGGGCCTAGTAGCTATCTGTCTTTCCCAAAAGAAGGAAACATATAGTAAACTTGAGTTTGAGTTATCAGTTTCAGCACTTGACAGTGTACCTTGGAGAAATCACTTGTTTAACCTTGCTGAGACTGTTTCCTCATCTGTGAAATGAAGTAACTCCCTTAAAAATGGGATGAAACGTTGGCAGTCTCACAGTGATGTAGTGATGTAAAAACTGTTTGAAAGTTGTAGGTGTTATGAGCTTCCAACCTAGAGTATGCAATCTGGTTATTTAATTTAATATTTATTCAGTATCTGCTGAATATTAATTTTTAAAATGCTCTGTGCTGGCATGCTAGTTGTTCCTTTTCTATCAAGCTTGCTTGCCTATGTCCAAAAGGTATCGTTCCTGGCTAGACTGACAGTAAATCTTCTGAGATTTTTATTCCAAGTTAAATTTACATGGAGATAGTTGTTACTTTGTTAATAGTGGTTAGTTTTTTTTCTCTTTTCTCTGTATTCTTGGTGTGCAGAATACCTTTATATTTCTTTTTATAACCAGTGATTCTAAACTGGAAAGGCACTTTTCCTCTGGATGAGAATCACCAATTTATGGGCTTATTTACTTTTGTTTTGAGGGGATTCATTCCATATATGAAAGAGGAAAATAAATAATGTGCACTACAACCCTAAAACTGAATTCATTCTTTAAAAGTTTTGTTATTCAATGAAAAATAATTAATTGCTTCTTTTCTTTGACTTTTGCATATATTACATTTTAGATAGGAAATGCAGACGTACCTGACTACAGTTTACTTAAGAAACAAGATCTTGTTCCAGGCACAGGATACAGATTCAGGGTTGCTGCCATCAATGGTTGTGGAATAGGCCCTTTCAGCAAAATCAGTGAATTTAAAACTTGTATTCCCGGTTTTCCTGGAGCTCCTTCTGCAGTCAGAATTTCAAAGGTGAGACATTAGGTCGAGACTTAATGATTTAAATTACTGAAACTTTGTACATGAAATAAAACTATCAGTTTAAAGATTCCTTTTAGTGTCTGATGAAATGAGAGATATCTAAAAGGGGTGGATTAAATTTTTAGAAAATATTTTCTGCTAATCACTCATGATATATATTATTTAAAATATTTTAATTTATTTGGCTGTGCTGAGTCTTTATTATTTATTTATTTTTGGCTGCGTTAGGTCTTTGTTGCTGCATGGGCTTTTCTCTAGTGATGGTAAGTGGGGGCTACTCTCCATTACTGTGAGCAGGCTTCTCGCTTTTTGTGAAGCACGGGCTCTAGGGCCCAGGGTCTTCAGTAATTGTGGCACGTGGGCTCAGCAGTTGCGGCTGGTGGGCTCTAGAGTGCTCAGTAGTTGTGTGTGCTGAGTCTTAGTTGCAACAGGTGGGATCTAGTTCCCTGACCAGGGATCAACCTGGGCCCCCTGCATTGGGAGTACAGAGTCTTAGCCACTGGACTACCAGAGAAGTCCTCATTCTTGATATTTTAAAAATTTATTTATTTTTAATTGGAGGGTAATTGCTTTACAATGTTGTGTTGGTATCTGCTATACATCATCATGAATCAGCCATAGGTATACACATGTCCCTTCCCTCCTGAACCTCTCTCCACTGCCCACCCACCTCCTTAGATTATCACAGAGCTCCAGGCTGGTTTCCCTGTAACCTCCCATTAGCTATCCGTTTTGCACATGGTAATGTATATATTTCAGTGCTCCTTTCTCAGTTAGTCCCACACTCTCCTTCCCTTGCTCTATCCATAAGTCTGTTTTCTATGTCTGAGTCTCTCCTCCTGCCCTACAAATAGGTTCATCAGTATGATTTTTCTAGATTCCATCAGTTCAGTTCAGTCACTCAGTTAAGTCCGACTCTTTGTGACCCCACAGACTGTAGCACACGAGGCCTCCCTGTCCATCACCAACTCCTGGAGCCTACTAAAACTCATGTCCATCGAGTTGGTGATGCCATCCAACCATCTCATCCTCTGTCGTCCCCTTCTCCTCCCACATTCAATCTTTCCTAGCATCAGGGTCTTTTCAAATGAGTCAGTTCTTCGCATCTGGTGGCCAAAGTATTGGAGTTTCAGCTTCAGCATCAATCCTTCCAATGAATATTCAGGACTGATTTCTTTTAGTATGTGTTAATAAATGATCTTTGTTTTTATGTTTCTGACTTACTTCACTCTGTATAACAGGTTCTAGGTTTATCTACCTTACTAGAACTGACTCAAATTCATTCCTTTTTATGGCTTAATAATACTCCATTGTACATATATACCATATCTTCTTTTATCCATTCATCTGTCGATGAACATCTAGGGTGCTTCCCTGTCCTGGCTATTGTCAGTAGTGCTGCAGTGAACATTAGGGTACATGTGTCTTTTTCAATTATGATTTTCTCAGGGTATTTCCCAGTAGTGGGATTAAAAAATGCTCAACATTGCATATTATTCAGTTCAGTTCAGTCGCTCAGTTGTGTCCGACTCTTTGCGACCCCATGAATCGCAGCACGCCAGGCCTCCCTGTCCACCACCAACTCACAGAATTCACTCAAACTCACGTTCATTGAGTCAGTGATACCATCCAACCATCTCATCCTCGGTCGTCCCCTTCTCCTCCTTCCCCCAATCCCTCCCAGCATCAGAGTCTTTTCCAATGAGTCAACTCTTTGCATGAGGTGGCCAAGGTATTGGAGTTTCAGCTTTAGCATCAGTCTTTCCAATGAACACCCAGGACTGATCTCCTTTAGGATGGACTGGTTGGATCTCCTTGCAGTCCAAGGGACTCTCAAGAGTCTTCTCCAACACCACAGTTCAAAAGCATCAATTCTTTGGCACTCAGCCTTCTTCACAGTCCAACTCTCACATCCATACATGACCACTGGAAAAACCATAGCCTTGACTAGACGGACCTTTGTTGGCAAAGTAATGTCTCTACTTTTGAATATGCTATCTAGGTTGGTTATAACTTTCCTTCCAAGGAGTAAGCGTCTGTCTATTTCATGGCTGCAGTCACCATCTGCAGTGATTTTGGAGACCCCCAAAATAAAGTCTGACACTGTTTCCACTATTTCCCCATCTATTTCCCATGAAGTGATGGGACCAGATGCTGGGATCTTCGTTTTCTGAATGTTGAGCTTTAAGCCAACTTTTTCACTTCCTCTTTCACTTTCATCAAGAGGCTCTTTAGTTCCTCTTCACTTTCTGCCATAAAGGTGGTGTCATCTGAATATCTGAGGTTATTGATATTTCTCCCGGCAATCTTGATTCCAGCTTGTGCTTCACTGAGCCCAGCGTTTCTCGTGATGTACTCTGTATATAAGTTAAATAAGCAGGGTGACACTATACAGCCTTGACATACTCCTTTTCCTATTTGCTTATCATTAGAGAAATATAAATCAAAACTACAATGATGTATCACCTCACACTGGTCAGAATGGCCATTATCAAAAAATCTACAAATAATAAATGCTGGAGAGGATGTGCAGAAAAGGGAACCCTCTTGCACTCTTGGTCAGAATGTAAATTTATACAGCCACTTGGAGAACAATATGGAGATTTCTTAAAAAAACTAGGAATAAAACTACTGTATGATCCAGCAACTCCACTACTGGGCATGATATTTTTAAGGACACAAATTTCAAGCAGAATTACAGCATCCAGATTTTGGAAAGTCAGGGAGATCTGTGTATGCTTCTTATATTAATTTTGTTCTTGTTATAGAAACGAAAAGTATTATGCTAGAGAATTTTAATGTGTGTGTTCAGTCGCTCATTCATGTCTGACTCTTTGCCATCCCATGGACTGTAGCCTGTCAGGCTCCCCTGTCCATGAACTTTCCCAGGCATGAATACTGGAGTGGGTTGCCATTTCCTACTCTTCCTAGTTGGGAAGGGGATCTTCCCAGCTCAAGGATCAATCTTGTGTCTCTTGCGTCTCTGCTATTGGCAGGCACATTTTCACCACTGTGCCACCTGGCATTTAATTGGATTATATTTTATCCTAAGGTCATATCTCTGTTTAGAGAAGAAAAGTTCTGCTTTCAGATAAGAAAGATCTCATTCTTTGGGTGTACAGGCAGACATTTAAGCCTAGTTATGTTTTTTAAAAGGGCATAAATTAAACATTACGGATCCAGGTAAGGTAAATTTTTAAAAATCAACAACAAAAGTTGTAACATTGATACAATTACTTTAGTGAAAACATCTTGTGTTCTAAAGATAACATAATAAGTGCTACTAGAGAAAACTTCAGAACCTTTATCTGTTTTTGTTTTTCTGCTCTTCAAGAATGTCGAGGGCATCCATCTTTCCTGGGAACCTCCAACTTCACCTTCTGGAAATATTTTGGAATATTCAGCCTACTTGGCTATCCGCACAGCACAAATACAAGATAATCCAAGTCAACTTGTGTTTATGAGGATTTATTGTGGTCTAAAGACATCATGTATAGTAACTGCTGGGCAGCTTGCAAATGCACATATTGATTATACATCCAGGCCTGCCATTGTGTTCAGGATATCAGCAAAGAATGAAAAGGGATATGGACCAGCTACACAAGTTCGATGGCTTCAAGGTAACAATAAAAAAGCACCTTTAAATTGATCTTCTTTTCTTTTCTTTTTTTTTTTTACTGAAGCTATTGTGATGATTATTTATTAGTAACTGGTTTTGGAGATTTGTCATTTAAAAGAGTATTCTCTGTATTTCTAGCAGTTATGAATTTGAGTTTGTAAGTTGTTCTTAAAATGTATTTGCTCAATTCTAGATCCAAATAAAAATAGAAAAGAAGCAAAGCCTCTCTGAAAATCAGTATATGAATTCTTCCCTATAGTTATAGCTCTATTATAAAGAAAAATAATAAAATTAAGATAAAAGCTAAAGGCTTTATTTCCCCAATATCTTTTATAAAGGCCATGTAACTCAGTCATCCTAGAGTTATTGAGATGATTCTAGTAACTGGCTGTTGTACACTGTGCTGTCTTATATGGTATATGTTCCCTACACTGAAAAGGTCCAGTCTTTGAGTACTCCCTCTCACATTATTCTATATGAGCAGTGGTCCTCTAGCAACTATCTTCTACTGGATAATATTTGTAATACTGATTTTAGGAGCCATTTGATTCATTTCTTTGTTTATCTACAGTTAGCACAGAGCTTAAGAAATTAAAAAAAAAAAGAAAGAAGTTCAGAAACTCTGCTTGGAATTTTATCATTTTCCAGGAATCGTGGCAACATACAAAAAGATTAATGGGTTTTCTTGATTCATACCAGGTTGATATATTAGAATATATTTTTGGCCAAAGCACTTACCTGGCCCTCAGTTTCCTGATTAATAGATGAGGGAGTTAAAAGTTTACCTTTAAGGTCTCTTTCAGCACTTAAATTCAGTATGTTCATCAGAAGTGAAGTTTATCACTAAATATTTTAACATCTGTCTTAATGGATCTAATTTTGCTTTTGCTGAAATTAAAATGTTCATAATTTAAAATTCAGAGTTTTTTGTCCTCCTTATCACAGAAAGAAAGAAGCACCTTAACAGGACATAAGTTTTGAAATAGTGTTTTAAACATTTGTAAGATTTTTGTAAATGCTCTAAATGTTTTATTTTTGCATTGTTTTTACCTTGAAATGTATAAACTTTTTTACAACTGAAATATAAGCATTAGACAGCTTACTCAGGTTCCATTACAACCTTAAAGATACATATAGGCATTATGGAGAGTCTGCTACAGGTGACTTGTTCTAAACCTTTTAGGAATTTCATGGTTCCGCTGCCTATTCAAATCCAGAATAAATATATAGAGCAATAATTGCAGAAAAGACATTTCAGACTAAGCTGCAGTAACTGCAGGAGCACAGGTCTGTCCTTTTTATACCATGTAACCTTTTGCCAGTTGAGGTTGACTGAGTAGCTATGTCCTCAAACTTCATGTATAATACTCCCAGCAAAGATGGATTTAATTGTGCAGAACTGATATGTATGTATGTTCCAGTTACTAATTTAAAGTGTATAGAATATTTTAATATATAATTTTTGTAAAGAACTGGGATTTTTATATTACAGTATTTGTAATTAATGTGTCTTCACTAATTAAGTTTCTCTTGAAGAAAATATGCAAACTGTTAGACACGTATTGAGAGATTTCCAAACTCTAAAGGTAAAATAAATGCACTACTGTGGTGTTGTTAGAATACCTTTTTTTGTGGCTATATGAATCCTTGTCTCTAAATGTGTACTTTACAGTGTTTACAAGGAGCTTCTCTGGTTTGTTAGCCCAGCACCTGCCTTGGTGCGAGCTTCATTCTGTATTTGTTTAACTCATATGCATTGCTTTTGGCATATGCTTGCTTTTTGCACTAGTAGAATTTTAACTTACCTCATTATTATGTTTGTAATCATTTGTATAGCTCCAATAATATGTCTGATATAGGCTAAAGAAGTACTTAACCAAAGTTAAAATAAATGGTAAGCAATTTTGCACATATTAAATGCTAGGGTTTGTTGTATATGTGTGTATGTTTAGTTATAAAAAAAAGTAAGAATGGAAAGTTACAGTAAGTATATATTTCAAGCCCAGTCATTTTATAATCTACTTGCTTTATTAGGAAAAGGTCTGGCTTTTAACCCCTTACTCTTATTAAGGATTAACAGTTTGTTAATCAAACTGCATTAATAGTTTGCATCTTGAAGCACTTCTCTTAATGACAAGGTATAAGTTGACTTTAAGCAAAGAATAGAATATTTGAGTGTGTACATTTCTAACTATTTAGTATTTTGTTTTTTTGTTTACTTTGCTTAAATGCCTCTTCTGTTGCAGACTAGCAGGTGAATATGAACCTGTGGTTCTAAAATATGTCTTATTTTCTAGAGAGAAAGGCAGTCTTTGTATACCAAGGGATTTACTTTGAGAATTAGCCCAAATTCTTAACATTTTTTTTTACAATTGTACATTAACTTCTAGTCACATTTATCCCTTTGATAAATGGTTGGTGAATGAAATATGCCATAGAGAAATCTCTGTGGCTTTGACATTAATAGTTCATAAGAGATCATTGAGCTATATGTTTATGAAGAGAATGGATGGAGATAAATAATAGGAGAAGTGCATTTAGCTTCTTATGATTTGCACATTTTCTAAGTGAAGATCCTCTGGTGTTGCAGTGACTGCAGTGATAACATGCAGATATCTTTTGTAAGAGGATTTACACTGAGTTAAATTACTTTCTTTACTCCTCCTAGCTGATAAGCAATTCAGATGTACAAGTCTGTGCCACAATCCTCCTGGACTCTGCAGCTTTTCACACAGTAGTAAAAAGATTTTTCTGTTGCACGCTCTTAGAATTATGTTTTTTAAAATATTGTACTGACTTCATTTTAGTTTAGTAAACTTTTTGGCAACTTAACTAGAAGTAGGGTATTATAAACTCACTTTTACTCGCGTTAAAAAAAAAAAAAACAGAAATAATCTGATTGCATGTATGAGCCCCTGCTCCCTCTAACCCAATCACATAAATATAATCATCTGTAAGAAGGTGAAACTGTTGATCCATTATTTCAAAGACTTGTAGACTAGCAGAGTTTTGTTGCAGAGATATGGTCTATATAACTGGAGATATTTTTAAAAATTGCAGCATTTGTAGCATAAAAATAACTTGTAACATTGGATATGAAGAGATTATTCATATTTAAAAGTATTGTAGTCATCTGATCTTAAATGAAGTAGGTTACAAAATAGACTTGGTCCTTGACCATTGAAGGTATAAGTAACTGACAGTTATGTTTTCCAAGACTAATTTTAGGCAGTTTTATGGACTGTGTACCAGTGACATGTAAAATAAAGCACCTTCTCTACTGTAACCAGTTACAGGTGTTATTTATTTTGAATTACATGGAAGAAAAATTAGTGATGGCATAGAAAATCTGTAGAAATGTTGATTTTGTATAAATCACTTAAAATAATGTAGGCAATCTTGTAAATAATGCTGCTGTTAGTTGTTTAGTCACTAAGTCGTGTCCAACTCTTTGCGACCCCGTGGACTGCATCACACCTTTTCCTGCACTATCTCCCAGAGTTTGCTCCAACTCATGTCCATTCTGTTGATGATGCCATCCAACCATGTTATCCTCTGTCACCCCCTTCTCCTTCTGCCCTCAATCTTTCCCAGCATCAGGGTCTTTTCCAGTGAGGCAGCTTTTTGCATCAGGTGGTCAAAGTATTGGAACTTCAGTATCAGCATCCTTCCAGGGAATATTCAGTGTTGATTTCTTTAGGATTGACTGGTTTGGTCTTGCTGTCCAAGGGACTCTCAAGAGTCTTCTCCAGCACCACAATTCAAAAGCATCTTTTTTTTTTTTTGGCACATAAAGAATGAAATGTGTCTAAAAACTTGTTTATGAGTTAGTGGATTGTGTTTGGGAGTCATTTTCTGATACAAATATAAAGCTTCTCTAACCTTTATTGTAGCTAAACTAGTATGCTTGAAAGTAAAAAAGCAAATGGCTCCAAGAAACAGATTAACATAGTTGTCCTGTTTCTTTCTTTTTTTTTTTTTTTTGGTCTTGGTTACTTTTAAAATTTTTTCTTCATGCTTTTCATTTTAATTCGTACCAGCCCATCTTATCTTCTGTCCTAGCTGCTCCATCAAAATGGCTATAGCAAAGGTCAGGGATAACATCTCATTTCCCAAATCCAGTGAATTGTTTCATTGTACTTAATCTTATCATTGAAACTTTAACTACTTTAAACTTGACACTTTCACCTTTTTTTTTTAGCTTCTGTCAAACTGTGCCCTCTGTCTTCTTATGTCTCTCCTCTGTCTGCAGTTCTCTTTTCCACTCCCATCTGTCTCCAGAGATTCATGTAAATGTTGCCAATCTGATGAAGCCTTTCCTGACATAATTTGTTTCTAGGGAGATTTGACTCCTTTTTCCTGTGCCCCCACTGCCCTTTGTTTAGTCTTGTCATAGCAGCCTAAAAGCTGTTATGCCCTTAACTTGTCAGCATTGTTCCTCTCCCTCTGCCAGGTGGTAGGTCTCTAGGGCAGAGACTGGGTCTTATCTCTCTTCTATATCAGCCATTTAGCTGGTACTTAAATATTTTAACAAATGATTAAAGAAAATTGTCACCTTATGTCTCTCTCCATACTCTGCCTCCTCTTCTCAAATTGCCTCAAAGTGCAAGGGAGGCTTTAAAGGGAAAGACATTTTAGCAGATTTAATAAGCTTTTGGAGGAAATACAAGCTCCACCTTTGTCTTACTCTACCCTGCTGTTACTTAGGTTCCTAAGGAAGTTCTGAGATAAGTAAGAGATATGTTACTCTGTATTTATTAGGCTAAAAAGGATTTAATAGAGGTGTGTATAGATATCAAGAGGGTTTCTTTGGTCTAAAAAGATATGAGCATTTAGTGAAATTGGTTGGCATTACTGGATAATGATTTTTAATGATCAGGATTTCTAATGATTTTGGATGATAAGGAAAATGAGCTAAAAATATTTACAAAGTCAGTCTCTGTGATTTCCACACAGGAAAGCCATGGACAGTTGTCTAGAAGAAGCTACCTATTTAATACGTAAGCACAGGGAGCTGCTGAAGGATGCAGAGCTCCAGCATTAGTACTGCACTGGAGTCTGTCAGGCCACTGTAGCCACCTCTAAGCTTACAGGACAGAGGATTCTTACTTGAAAATAAGATGACAGTGGCACACCTTCCTTCCAGGTTTCCCAGTTATACTTGGGAGTTCTTATATAGTTATGCATTTCTGTAACTCAGAAAAGACTTTAAAAATCAAGCCTGGAAAAACATGAACTGCAGCATTCTGGGAGGAACAATTAATTCTAAAAACTGAACAATGAAAGAAAAAGCTATACCAGCCTCCTTATCCAAAATAGATTTTTGTATCTTTTATTTCTGTATCTGTATAGGGCAGCAGCTAATGTTTATTTATGAACGAAGAGTAATCTGTCCACTAGCAATTCATGGTCCAGCAAATGTCCAGTTCTGACCAAGGGAATTATCCATTCCTCCCACTCTCTGAGAAGACAGAGTGGAAGTTCCTTAAGAGCTTGAGGAAAATCCCCTCCCTATTTCTCTGTTTCTTATTGAAGAAGGAGGGCAAAGCTACAGGTATAATAATTATATCCGGTTTAACAAAGGTGTGGGTGTGTCACTTAAGGCAGCATAGCATATAAGAGTGGGTGAGACCCTGTAGGTCTTGTCAACTGCTGTTGCTGCTGCTACTGCTAAGTCGCTTCAGTCGTGTCCGACTCTGTGCAACCCCATAGATGGCAGCCCACCAGGCTCCCCCGTCCTGGGATTCTCCAAGCAAGAACACTGGAGTGGGTTGCCATTTCCTTCTCCAATGCAGGAAAGTGAAAAGTTAAAGTGAAGTCGCTCAGTTGTGTCTGACATTTCGCGACCCCATGGACTGCAGCCTACCAGGCTCCTCTGTCCATGGGATTTTCCAGGCAAGAGTACTGGAGTGGGCTGCCATTGCCTTCTCCGCTTGTCAACTGCTTGGTCCAAAATCATCCTGCAGCCAGTTGCAGTTTAGCACTTCCTGGTGGCACTGTCCATTCCAGTTCACATATGGGTAAGATTTTGGGTCTTGCAGCAAGCAGCCTAGGATTTTAAAAATAGCATAGTGATGTCTGGAACTTTCTGAATGATTGGAACCCAGTTGGGGAGATAGGACCTAAAGGATACTCTGTCTGCTCTCCATTTCCTGGGAGTGTGTTGCCAGCCATTTGCTTCCAGGCCTAGTCCACCTCTTGTACCAACTCCCTAACCCAAGATAACTTTGGCCTGTATTGCTGGGTACAAGGCATAGATCCAGTGTTTCAAGATTTTTTTTCTTTCAAATTTCTAGATTGAATACCAAAATGTATAGTTAAGCCCCTCTATCAGATTAAATTGCACTTTAACTGTGCCTTGTTTAATCTGCAAAATGTCACTGCTGGTGATGACCCTGGCAGAGACATGATTGCAAAATTGTTATGACAACTTGGGCACCTGTTATTGACCAGTGTGGAGAAACTAGCTACCATGCACTTTATTTTTCAATTGCTTAATACATAAATGCACTGTTAGAAGAATGTGCCAAAGGGAATTTGTACTTTCGAAAGTCAATAGAATTCAGTAGAGTCAATGTCTTCTCAGTTTATTTTGGGATTTCCATCACTTATCATTTTATTCTCCACTTATACAAATAATTATACCCAGTTAACAAAGTAACCCGTTAACCAGAATCATGCCAGTGGCTGAACCAACTTGGCAGAGCAGCACTCTAATACTGCCATCTCATTAGTTCCCAGCTTCCTGGGAACGTAATTACTTCTGTGAAGAATAGCTTGTATTTATTCCTTTCTTCCTATTACTATGTATTTCTTCCCCACCAGTTACTATAATTGGCTGATTTGCAATGCAGAACAGTGGCTGAAATATCAGATATTCCCTCTCTTTGTTGGTGAAATTGTATCACATAACCTTTTATTTTTTTCTTTTAAAATGCTTGTTGAGAATAAAATGATCACACATGTCTTCAGCTTAAGAACTAGAATACCCTCAGATGTATACAGCTCCCCAACTTTGCCTGCCTTCCACACATACCACATGAGGTAAAATAAATATTATTCTGGATTATTTGGTAACAATTCTCTTGTTTTTATTTATGGCTTTGCATTCTATGTTATGTATTCCTAATAATATATTATTTAGATTTACTTGTTTCTGAACTTATATGTAAATGGTATCATGCTTTATATATTCTTCTGTGACTTTTTCTGACATTGTTTTTGAGATTCCTATCCATGTTTATGCATGTAAGTGTATTTCATTTGTTTTCACTACTGTATAGTATTCCATTGTATGACTGTACCACAATTTATTTATCTGTTCCCCTGTTCATGGAGGTTTGGATTGTTTTCAGTTCTGGCTATTCTGAATGACACTGCTATGAGCATTCTACCAATTACAGTGTAAGCTCTGTGTGGGCAGGGGTTTTGTCTTGCTTCATCTGATTTTGTCTAACACATTCACAATGTCTGGAACAAGGCTGGTACATGGTGGATGCTTAATAAATACCTGAGGAATGAGTGAATCCTTGTACATGTCCCCTGGTGCACATGTGCAAGTTCTCTAGGGCCGTTGTTTTCAAATATGGTCCAGGGATTCTTGAGGACCCTGACACCCCTTCAGAGGGGAGTCTGTGAGGGCGAAACGATTTTCATGAGTGCTAAAATGTGATTTGTCCACTTCACTCTCATTTTTCACATTTAAATGTTTTTCAGATATATGACGACATCACTCTGACAGCTTATCAAGGGTGTACCTGTGTGTTTTCGTTTTGAAAATGTTGTTTTAACTTCAAATATGGTAAATTTTGATAAGTATAAGCCACATGAACAACAAGCTCTATGAGGCCCTCAATAATTTTTAAGGCTGTATAGAGGTTCTGGAGTAAAAAATTTGAGAACTGATGCTCCAAAAAGCAGGTTTCACTTCGTCATACTGAACTGTTTTCTACAGCATTTGTACCAGTGTGCTCCCACTGGCAGTGGTTGAGTGTCATTGCAAATGTTTAGGTCTTAGCAAACACTTAATCTTGACTATCTTTTATATTTGCCAGTTAGGTGATGATTATATAGTATCTTACTGTGCGTTTAATTTGCGTTTCCCTGATTACTAATGAAATTGAATGTTTTTTCATATATAAACGTGTTTCCTCTTTGTAAAATACCTGTTCATGTCTTTTACTCATTTTTCTGTTGATGTCTTTTATTTCATTGATTTATATAATTTCTTTATATATTCTGAATCCCAGTCCTTTGTCACTTAAATATGTTGTATGTATTTTCTCCCAGTTTATGTATTATCTTTTGTAATTGTATTGAACTTATTAATTAGCTTGGAGAAAATTGGTTATCTTTTCAATAATGAGTCTTCCCATCCAAAAACGTTGTGTATTTCTCCATTTATTTAATATCTCTCAATAAACTTTTAACTATTTTTCTCCATAAAGGCCTTCACGTCTTATATTAGCTTTTTTATTTATATATTTTTTAATGCTGTGGTAAATTTCTTAAAATTACACTTTCTAATCTAAGTGGTTCTTACTGATTATAGATATATTGTAGCTACATGTTGATTTTGCATCTAGCAACCAAGCTAAAATTTTATTAGTTCTTATTTAGATGTCTTTTGAGTTTTTAATATAATGACATCGTGTGAAATGGCGGCAGTTTTCTTTTCTTGAACTTTCTCCCTTTAAAAAAATTTATTACATTCTGTACTTGATAGGACCTGTAGTACAATGTTGAAAAGAACTGATGATGAACATCCTTGTCTCAGTCCCAGTTTAAAGGGAATGCTTTTAACATTCAGTTGACTATGTTTTATTTTTTTTCCACAAATGGCCAGTCCTCAGATTAAGGAGATTCTTTTCTATTTCTAGTTTGCTAATAGTTTTTCTTTTATATTTATTTACCTTCATCGAGTCTTTGTTGCAGCTTACAGGATCTTTCTTGCCTCATGCAAGATCTTTTGCGGCACAGAATCTGTATTTGTGGTGTGTGGGCTTAATTGCCCTGTGGCATGTGGGGTCCTAGTTCCCCAACCAGGGATCAAACTCGCATCCCCTGCATTGCAAGGTGGATTCTTAAACTAGGGAGGTCCTTGCTAATAGTTTAATACGAATGAACGTTGAATCTTATTGAATGCTTTTTTCTCATTTATTTAAAGAGATGAATTGTTTTAATGTTACTGCATTAAATTGATAGTTGACTTTTTAATATTGAACCCATCTTTAACTCCTAGGATAAACCCAATTTGGTCCTGGTGTTTATGTTTGTTAATACATTGTTGGACTCAACTTGCAAATATTTTCTTTAGGATTTTTGCCTCTACATTCATGAGTGAAATCAGCTTATAATTCTCCTTTTATGTCCTGCATTGTCCATTTTGGTGTCAAGGTTATACTAATGTTACTAAATGAGTTTTTCAACAGTCTGGAAGAGTTTAAGATTGGAACTCGTCTTAAAGCCAGTGGTCATTAAGAGCGTGTAAACTGTTGATACATTTCTTTGAGGATTATAGCATCAAGATATATTATTTTCAAGTCAGTTTTATTAAATTTAGTAAGTTCTTCTAGTGATTTCTCCATTTCATCTTAGTTTAAAACTTCTTAATATTGTTATCCATATTATATCATTTTAGTTTCCACAGCATATGTAGTTATGAATGTTTCTCATTCCTGTTAGTTTATTTATGCCTTCTCATTTTTTCTTCATTAATCCTTCCAGAGGTTTGACTGGTTAACCCACTAGTCATTTAAAAAATGTATTTCCAAATGCTTGGGTGGATTACAGTTGTCTTAATTTTTATATCTAATGTCATTTTGCCGAGAATATGAGCTATAAGATCTGAAATTTGAGACTAGCTTTATGACTTACCTTGTGATCAGTTTTCATACATGTCCCATGTGTACACTGATGAGCGTATATTCCTCAGTTGAATATAGTGTCCATTAGATCAAATTTGTTAGTCGTGCTGTGCAGATCTTCTTTACTGATTTATCTTATACTTGTTTTCTTATTTACTGAAGAGCCTCAAGATTTCATTATTAGCAGATTTCTGTTTCTCTTGAAGCTATGTTTGCTTTCTGTTTTGGCTTTATTTTTAGATGAATGCAGGAGTGCTTAGTCACTCAGTCGTGTCTGACTCTTTGCAACCCCATAGACTTTAGCCCACTAGGCTCCTCTGTCCATGGCATTCTCCAGGCAAGAATACTGGAGTGGGTTGCCATGCCCTTCTCCAGGGGATCGTCTCTTATGTCTCCTGCATTGGCAAGCAGTTTCTTTACCACTAGCGCCACCTGGGAAGCCCAACTTAAAACTTTTCCATCTCCCTGGTGAATTGAATTTTTTATAATTATGTAGTGACTCTGTGAATGCTGTTTGCTTTTATCTTTTTGTTGTTACCTTTACTTACTATAGCAATATTTTGGTTAGTGTTTATCTGAGTATCTTAGATACTTCTTTAGCCTCACATTTTGATACACAAGACCACAGAAAACTTTGAATAGTTTGATACATTTACATCTACTGTGATTACAAATATAATTTGGACTTATTCCTATGATTTCTATTTTTATGCTCTCATATCTTTTTAAAATTTTTGTCTCCTTCTGATCTTTCATTTTCATTTACTTTTTCCCTTCCTTTTTATTATTTTTTATGAGTTCTATTTGTTTTACAAATGTACTTGTTCTTTTTCTGTATAATCTTTTGCTCCTTATTAATATTTTTCATGCTTCTGTTCCTTTATATCAATACATCATTAATTTTTCTTGTGTTGATACCTATATTCATTGTGGGTGAGTGTACTGTCTGTTGTATACATTTGTCTTATTTTTCATTTATGGTCCATTTCCCTTTGTTTTGTGATATATGAAACTTGTTTTCTTTGGAAAAAATGTGAATTACATGAAATAAGGACTGAAATTGAGATCTCCAGAATTCGTCTATTCTGCCAAACACCTAGGGGCCACTGAGACCGATTTCAATTATGATCTTGAAGGTTCTCTGATTTCAGATCACGAACCTTGAGGGCTCAGCAGTGATGATGAATTGGAGGGTGATAGTGATTAACCCCCTGCCACCCAGCATCAAACAGTCAGGTTCCTCCTGCCCACTTCTCAAGTGGTAGCTCAGCTAGATTCTGGCCTGAGTGAGCCTCAGGCTTTCCATCTAGTCCCCTAGCTACTGGCAGCTTCCAGTCTCCAGAGTTCCACAGAACTCTCGTGGCAAAGGCAGACTTCTGTGCCAGTTTCTCTTACAGCTTTCCTGTTTGCACTTCAGTTTTGGCATTTTGCAGATGCCTTCTACTTTCATGTCAAATCAGTGATAAACATTTTTTTAAAATATATTAGTACTACTTTAGATTGTTTCTTACATTTTTTCAGCATTTGGTTTTTTAAAGCAGGGGTTAGTGAAGGTATCTAGACTGCCTTACTCTCAAAAAGGAAGTAGAAACGAAAATTTGCTTTACTTTGCCCTAATATAAGTAGGAAATATAATAGGTTGTAGTCTATTCAGAATTACAGGATGCCTTGTTTTCTCCATTGTACTGTCCTGTGAGATAGCACTTATGGTATGGAATTGTATAGAAAACTATTTTTTTAGTCACACTCTTCCTCCACAGTCAAGAATGGCTCTGTCATTTCCTTAAATGGCTATTAGCCCCAATATTACTTGTCTTGATTAGTGACTGCTTTGGTCTAGAAAAAAGGATTTGGTTTCTTATAAACCTAATATTGGGCATTATATATGCATGAATGGGCCCTTTGACATACCTGTCCTGGCTGAAAGGCACTATCCTTATGACTTGTCTGTTCCTAGCAACTTGTTTTCAACCAATTTATTGTTTAGTAGCTAAGTTGTATCCATTCTTTTTGTGGTCCTCTGGACGATAGCCCATGAGGCTTCTCTGTACATGGGATTTCCCAGGCAAGAATATTGGAATGGATTTCCATTTCCTTCTCCAGGGGATATTCCCGACCCAGGTATCAAATCCGCATTTCCTGCCTGGCATGCGGATTCTTTACCACTGAGCCACCAATTACCCAATGCTTAAAGGTTCAGGACTGTCTTTTCAGATGTGCTTTGAAATTGAGCCCTGGAAAAGAGGTGTAAAAGACACAAAATTGTTACTGTTTGCCCTTAAGAGTACACTCAAGGAAGACCTAAATTATGCCTTTTTAAAAGAGGCAAAAACTTATGCTGTAGTGTGAGAGTTTTTTTAACCTTTTATTTTTTTGGAAGATGGATTATTACCTATCAACTTGTAATTTTTCTGCCCCTAAAACCAATACATAGCCATTAGGTCTCTATAGACACAGCCAGCACTTACTTTACTGACTTTATTTGGCATGCTTGGTGGCATTAAACTTGGCAAAGGAGTTCTTCCAGTACATTGCCTTGCACAGGTGTCTATTTGATACACAGTGCAAAAGGAAACTGTCTTTGGAGTAAGGTCAGGGAAAGCTGTATTAATAGGCAAGCTTATATCTCAAAATGTGACGCCCAGAAGTCAGCGATATGAATCTATCCCATTGCTGTCTATGGTCCATGATTTGAAAGGATTCTGCCTTCTGGTTTTAAAATTCTTAAAATCAGGTATATAAAGCAGCACAGTCTTGAAAGAAACATCCAGGCGTCTATAGCAGCCAGCATATCGGCTATTACAATCCAGTCTTAGGTGGCGCTATTTTCTGTGATGATTAGTACAGTTTTTACAAAAGTTTTAAAGGCTTTCCTAATGAAGTTTAAACTAAGATCTGAAGGATGAGTAGGCCTTAGCCAGGCAGAGGAAGAGAAAGAATGTTCTAGACAGAGGGAAGTGTATGTGTTTAAAGCCGTGGCAGGGTGGTGGGAAGAATCAAGGAACAGGGCACAAGGAGTCAGCGGGCAGGATGGCAGAACAGAATGAAGCAAGAGGAAGCTCAGCTGGGTGAAATTAAGCAAAGTAACATTTCCAGCTCTAAAAGAAAGCATATATTAAAACTGAGTATTTTTTAGACAGTATAGTATAGCTCTTTGAAAGACAAAGTTAGTAGAGTTCTGTTTTTTACAGAGCACACCGTATGACTTAATAAGTTTAATGCTATATATGTATATGTAAATTATTACATAAAATAATATACAAATAGTCAAATTCAGGGAGACCAAAAATATACATTTAAAATTGACTGCCTTTGGAAATTGACTGGCAGTGTTTAGGACTTGGTGCTTTCACTGTCAGGGGCCTGGGCCTTATCCCTGGTTGGGAAACTAAGATCCTGCAGGCCGTGTGTGTGGCCAAAAACATAATTTTTAAAAAAAAAAATTTTTTTTCCCCAGTAAAATAGACTAGGCTTAGACTAGGCTTTTGGTAGAAATCTCATCCAATAACATTTAAGTAACACAGAAGCATAGTTTACTACATAAATCAACAAATAATTGTCTTATTTTAGACCGCTGATAACAAGTTTCCCTAAGAGAAAATATATTTTCCAAGAAAATTTTACACTGCAAGATTTCATTCTTGGTGAATGGTAGAAACTATTTAAAAACACTTTCTTTAAATTTTTCATGCCTAATTGATACTGCTGTGAAATCCTTTTAGTTGGGCCTTCATAATAGCTGTGTTCAGTTAGCATTATTAAAGGTTAAGTGGTATTCCTGTGACCCAGTAAGGCAATCCAGAAAACCTGAAGAAAGGAAAATACTGCTATAGTATACAGTAAGAGGAAAACAAATACAAATAGCTTAGAACATCATCATAACCAAGCATATGACACTAGGAAGGTAGCATTAAAAAAAACTCTAGAGCATCTCCATTATAATGAGGTAGTGTACTTAAAGTACTTAAGTCCTTTCTTCTCTGACTTAGTCACTGATATCCATGTCTCTCTTCAGTTCAGTTCAGTCGCTCAGTCGTGTCCGACTCTTGCGACCCCATGAATCGCAGCATAAAGCAGTATGTACACAATTATTTTAAAAACTCACTTGTAGGTTAATGTAGGAGCTTATGTGGGCTTCCTTGGTGGCTCAGACGGTAAAGAATCTGCCTGCAGTGCAGGATTCAACCCAGGTTCATTTGCTGGGTTTGGAAAATCCCCTGGAGAAGGAGCTTATATATGTAAGAAGTTCCAGGGAGGGAGAAAAGATGACATTCAGTTACATGCGACAGAGCCAGGTGAGAAGGCAGCACTGTCTCTCGCATGCC
Source organism: Aepyceros melampus (assembly GCA_006408695.1). Taxonomy (NCBI): domain Eukaryota; kingdom Metazoa; phylum Chordata; class Mammalia; order Artiodactyla; family Bovidae; genus Aepyceros; species Aepyceros melampus. Next base: position 159,426 of record SJXQ01010737.1, read on the forward strand.
TCAGAGGGGACTATGGACCTGACCCCTGTAGGTGGCCAATGTTCTTTCAGAGTCTGAAGCCCGTATAACCTAAAGTTGACCAATTTTACCTTTTCAAGTTTCGGTACTAATAGCAAATTATTGAATTTAGAATTTCGTTTTGGTATAAATTTTAAAGTTGTTTAATTCCTTTTTTATCTTGATTCTTAAACAGCCCAATCTTTAAACTTTAGAAAAAGAAGCTGATAACCAAAGATCAAGTGCTTTTATCAGTTATATAATGACATACTGCCTGGATCAAATAGAAGATATTTCAAAAATACAATTATATATGCATCAAAAGCCTTAATTTTGCATATCTACTAAACCAACAATTCTGCTAATAGAATTAATTTGAAGAAAACAGTCATGGGTGTACACAAGATTCAGTGAAGTGTTGTTTATAACTGAAATGATGTATATAGTCAAAATGTCCAACAGAGGATTAAATAAATTATGTTTCAGCTATACAACAAAATAATAAAGAAATTAAAGTAGAAGACTAATGACCTGGGAAAGATGTTCACAATATATTGTTAAGTGAAAAAAGCATGTTACAAAACAGTATGCAAGTATGAGCCCATTTTATAAAAATATACATATTTAGCAAAGTAAAAGGACAAATATTTACCAAAATATTAACATTGGTTACCTTTAACATTGTAGGATGATGGTTGATTTTGCTTAACCACCCATTTTACCTATTTGAATTTTCTGTAATGAAGATATTCTTTAAATGGGAAAGTAAAGAGGGAGTTATTAACTTCAGATTATCCCAGTTGTGCCCTCAAAAGCTCCTTCTGGCAAAGAAAATGTTTCTGTCCAGCCCATATCTGGGAAATTGCTTTTCCCTTGTAAATTTGAGTGTTCTTCCAAGATGACAGTCACTCAAAGTGTCTTTTAGGCAAACTATACAAGAGCAATTGTCGATTAAAAAATTATCACCAAAAAGAACAGGTGAGAAAATACAAATCTCCTCACTTTAAAAAAGCAACAACCCAAGTGCAATGCTATTAAATTATACAAAGTTACATTATCTAAATTTAGTTTATTGCAAAGATCAAGACAGCACACTAGAAGTTGGCAGCTTCTCTTTCATACCATTCACAGCACTCACTCTGCTCTTCATTTCATTCACTCACCCATGCAAAAAAGGTCTGTACACACACAATGATGTCTGACATTTCCTGGTTCCCATAATGTAATAGAAAACTTGACATTTCAATTAAAAAGGTAAAATGAGGACATTTACCATCAGACTAAAATTCCTCTTCTGGAAGAGGGTATTATGTAGTATTTGAAGATATGCTTTGGAAAAATCATATACAAAATGAAAGGGGCACCATTTCTAGAGCACTAGGACTACAATAAACTTATGAATTCCAACACTCATAATAATATAACTCGGAAACAAATCTTGTCTTAACAAAAGCTCCAATAAACTAAAACTATCTTAACAGGCACAAGGAACAGTGTAAACACTGTATACGGGCACCAAGTTGAATAGGGCAGACAATAGTTGCTTCTGCATTCACACTTTCTCTATTACATTTAAAAAAAAATGGTACTGTTTAAGATATGAATGTTTTACAAAAAAAGTTAATTTTTAATAAATATGGCAAATGCTAAAAATCTAGCTAGGTTATCATGCAAGATATTATATAACCAAGACAAACTCAAATTTATAATAAAGGCAACTTGCATTCAAAATGAACTCTACCCTTATATTTTATTAAAAGGGCAAACATCTGAATTAACCCGGCTGCTTACTTGAATTACAAAAGTAACATGATTCAATATGAAAATAAGAAACTGTCTACAAATCTCTGACAGTAATAAATTGCAATATACAATGCATACAGGAGTCATACAGAGCAACAAACTCTCGTACAAAACAAAAATATTTTAATACCTTTAAAATCCAAATTTTTCTTTAAAATCATTCATGAAAAAGATTCTCAAGTCAGAATTAACACCTCATTTAGTCAAGCATTGGGAAGCTACATTACAGCTATTTAATATACAAAGAGACATCTTTTCACCAGTCAGTTCCTTCTAATGTCTCTGTTCCAGAATCTGTATACAGACTTGGTTCTCTATACTCTCCGTTCCATCACTTCTTCAGATCATGAAAACTGAATTTGCTGAACACCAGAAATCTAAGATTTGAAAATTTAAATTGAGCATAATTAAAGAAAAAATAGTTTAAAAGTAGCATGTATACTATAATATTTCAAGAATAAAAACAGAAGGCAATGAAACATAAGACTAGTTCCCATCCCAAATCTCCATTCTCTCTACCTAAGGGAGCTACTTCAATAATCTCTTGTATATCTTTATAGAAATCTATGTGAATACACTCATTCCCTCAATATCCACGGCAGACTGGTTCCAGAATGCCCTGTGGATGCCAAAATGCACAGATGCTCAAGTCCTTTAGTCAGCTTTCAGTATCCACGGGTTCTGCACCTGCAGATTCCATCTGCAGATTCAGCCTACGACGGTTTGGAGTCAGCAGATGATCCACAGCTGGTTGAATCCATGGTGTGGAACCCATGGATATGAAGGACAGACTAAATGAACATCTGTGTACATAGTTGTAATCATAAGAGAATACTATACACAGTTATATATTTTGAGAAAACAGTTTTTAACAACCCTCTTTATCCAGTTCTTAATAATTATGTTGATGTTAACTACCTGTGATTAAAAAAAAAAAAAATCAATCAATATCATTTAAGTAATTTAAAATACAAAAAAAAGTACAGTACTGTTGATATGATGTTGTGTAAACCATAACATTTTGTTGCTGACCATCTGCAGTTATTAAGCCAGCTGGTAACTGGTTAGCTAAAAGACAAACAAACAAATGCTAAAGTAGGTAAAGAAGTGCATCTGCTTTCTTGACCTGAATCTTAAGACTGGGTGATTTTCCATTTAAAAAAAGTTTCCCCCAAAGCACATTTTTTCCTATAGCATTTTTTCAAGTTTCTGAAGTGTACTAACTGCCCATGTGCATAAAAGATGGATTAAGTTTGATTCATAAATACACCTAAACTCTAAGCTTAGGCTTGGCTGAGAACAACACTTACATAACTAAGCAGTATGTATTTTAAATAAGAGAAATATAAAAATATATACATATAAATTTTACATGAGAAATATAGTCACCATAGACCTTTTATTTCACCAGTTCTTCATGTCTCAATTTTTAAGAAATCTTCAGTTCAAATTTATTTAAATCACAAGATTTAATATTATAAACAATTCTCAATTTTCCTATCATGAATCTTAAATAAAAAGGGACTATGGAAATCAGAACTATTGGTTAAAGATTATAATCTCTGCAGAATTAAAATTTATACACTTATCCCTCACGGACTTCAAATACAAGGGCATGAACTAGTAAGAACTATTCAAAATAGTGCTATGTCAAAACACAGTGCTAACATTCCAAAAGTTCCACTAAAGACATATCCTATTAATCACTGCCAACAATTTAGTTGCATAAATGTATCATAACACTGCTTACTAAATGCCTCCTCTGTAAGCTCTTCGCTTAGTCCGTCTGTAGCTGTGACTGCTCCACCAATTCCTTTCTCTCCTTTCATAGCCTGGGGAAGGAAATGAAACAGTAATCACTTGCACTCAAAACAGCAGCAGCAGCAACAAAAACGTACTTCCTAAATGAGAATGCTTACTTAGTTCCTAGAATTAGAAGCTTCTATTATTATAAAACTATTTATTAACACTTCTGGTTAATAACATATGGAGAGGTCCTTCAAAATGCTAATGCTATATATGCAGTAGTCATCACAAGACAGTGTTAGTAATGACCTAGAAAATTAAAATATTTATGAGTAAAAAGAAGTTATTCTAATTCAATACTACGTCAAAAGGAAAAGTCTAATTACAGATAAAGTAGTCTTCAAAATATTATAAATACTCAGCTTGCAAATCTACTACAAGTGATCCCAGTATCATTTAACTATATACACATATCTTGGCCAACGGGGCAGCACTGAGGCAGACAGCTGGGAGTTTAAAATTCCTCAGTCAGAATTACAGTTTGGATCGAAGACCGCTTAAGTGTCAGTCTACTCTCAGGTTCTAATTATCTAATGATGCTAAAGATCTGGAAAAGTTGTGTAAAGAATTAATATATTCTCTTCCTACTCCAGTCATTTTGTACAGATATCACAAAGTTAATGGGATTCTAACACTAAAGACATTAAGAAAATATTTTGAGAGTAGTATGAATCTGACACCCAAGTTGGAGTATAGAATTTAAAAATATGCTGATCTCAATTCATTTCCACAAATTCATACCATAGGCAAAGAAAAACCAAACATGAGATGTAGAAAAATTTAATTAAGAAAATGATATAGTTGTAGTTCCCTATCTTTTCATCTAAACGGCCCCAAGCTCTGAGATACTACCTCTTTTAAATTAGTAACAATAACAGCATGTGCTATTAATGACATTATTGACCATTCAGTATATGCCAGGCTAAGGGTTGTACATGGATTGTTTTTCTTTGTCTGAAGTCCTATTATGAGCCTCACTTTACAGACCAGGAAACCAAGGCCTAAAGTACTTAAATAGTCTGCCCAGGGTCATGGAGTTCAGCATCCAGGTGGTGTAAATCCAGAGTCCATGATCTTTTAGTCATTACATAACTATGCTGCCATTAGTAATAAACAAAAGGAAGAAGAAAGGACTTACTATTTAAGTTCAATAATATAAGTGATTACATACTTCTGAGAAATGATTCACATGTTTAAAAAGTTAAAGGGAATAGTGTACCTTAATTTCTTAAAAGCATAATGGGAGACACTTTACTTACCTCTCTGAACTTTTGAAGGTATAATTTCAGAGGTTCTACATAACTGTCGAAGCCTAAGGTAGACATGGCAAAAAGAATATCTTCTCCATTGATTGTCTTCCGTTTCTCTTGATGACATCTTTCACTTGCTTCAGATGTTATAAAGCTGATGAACTCACTTACACATTCTTGAACACATTCTTTGGCATCTTTTGCAATCTGAGGAGAAAAATCGAAGGTAAATCTACAGGGAATATAATCACCATTTTCCTAACAACCTGCAAAAATAAAAGGCTATTCAGAAGAATATAAATTTCAGTTAATGACTGTTAACCTGCTAATAACACTGAATAATGTATGCTATCAAAATTCGAACCCCCAGAGTGAGACTGAAAACTCAAATACAAGGAGAGAGGCTTTGACAGCTATTCATAAAAAACAGAATTTAGGTACAAAAGCAACCACTAGATGACTCTATTACCCAATAAAGATGAAAATTCTTACTAACCAAGTGCCCAAGAAAATCAGTCCTGTTATGTCTGGAGAGTACTGTGGGCTAGACTCAAGTCCCGCTTCTCTACCCTGGCATTTCCACCAGTGAGGACACCAGAAAGTTTTTAAAAACAAAATTAAAAAATAAATAAATAAAAATAAAATAAGTTTGTGTAAGGCTTACAAGGGAGTGAAATAATGACATCTAGTGACATTTTTATTAATAAAGACACAGTGTGTCAGGAATAGGTTTTGAGTTTTTGAAAAAGCCTACCAAAAGAAGCACACACCTGTCGTCTTATTATAAAAACAATTCTTCACTCAGCAATCTAGGATTTCAAAGTGAAACTGTAATAGACTAAACCATGCAATTCCAAAGTCACGTCTAACAGGAATGACCAAATCCTTGCTGAAACACACTGTCTTTCACCTCCATGCCTATTTTACATCCTGGAGAAAAGTAATAAGAGTTACTGCATAAATGCAGTCAAGCAAGATAATATAATGTGAGCTGTATACGGACTTTAGATTTTCTAGCAGCTATGCTAAAAAAAAAGATGAAATTAATTTTAATATATTTTGTTTAACCTAATAAATCCAAAATATTATCATTTAAACATAGAATCCATTTAAAAGTTGAAGTATACTTCAATAAAAAACATTTTAAAAATTGAGATATCTTTATTCTTTTTTTCATACTATGCCTTCAAAATCTGGGGTATGTTTTATATTTACAGTACATCTCAAGTCAGACCAGCCAACATTTCAAGTGCTCAGTAACCGCAGGTGGCTAGTGGCCACAGTACTCTGTGGCTCAGGCCTGCTTAAGTAGCAGTTAGTAGCAGCTGTGCTTCTTTCCCCTTAACACAGGAGGACTCAAATTGCAACATCTAGTTTAACGATATAGTTTAATAATATACTTCCTTGTAAGCTTTATTACTTTCATAAGTATTTTCTAAGCCATAATAAAATGAGAGAAAGCTTATTATGCAATGTAAAACAATATAAAAAGTGTGGACTTCAGTTCAGACCAAGTGATAAGCAGAGTGACAGTAAGTTTTTAAAGCTGTTATTGGTTAACTGTTTATATGGTTGTTTCTCTATGAGACAAAACAACTTAGAAATATCATGCCAAGGATGTCCCTGGTGGTCCAGTGGTTCAGACTCTAGGCTTCTATCATAGGAGATACGGGTTCAAACCCTGGTGGGCAACTAAGATCTCACATGCCATGGGGCATGACCAAAAATAAATAAAAATTTTAAAAAATCATGCCAGCTGAATTTAAATGTATATTAACATTTACAATTATAGACAGAGTTTCCAGATATATAGACTTGGGGGAATATCCATTAGTCCAACATGATCCAATTTTGATGCAACATTTTAGAAGTTACAACTTCACAGACCCTAAACCTGATAGTTCTAACAATGTACCTATTTTTAAAATGATTCTTAATTCTGTTTTATCGGCTTCCAGCAAGTGGGGGAGGGGAAGCTTTGGGGATATAAAAGAACTGAAATTGGAACACTGCTCAGTAACAAGTGTGTACCACTGAACTGAGTATCCTGCTGAAAGGCTGAATGACTGAAATCAATAGCCAATTACATTCAGGAACTATGTGTTCATGTAGTTTTACCTTCCCCCTCTTCACCCTGAAAAATAAAACCTAGTTAAATTTTTCCTCTGCATTACCTTTCCCGTTTGAGGTATGGCGTTTTTCATTATTCTTGCAACATTTGCAATTGGAAGGTATATATCTTGTTCTCTAAAACTTTCTTTTGAACCGTTTGTGTCTTCATGATCATTCATGCTGTCCTCAGTATCTAAAGGAAAATAACAGTTTATAGGTTCTCATAATGTTTACTTCAAGAGAGAGAAGACTACCTGAAACAACCTAGGATACATTCTGATTCATCTCCTAATTATTTTTCATGATTAAAATGGCAGGCCTTTACACAAGTTTCCCAGGGCTGAATATCCTCATTAATTTCAAACCCACTGCCTAGAATTACTTTTATCCTCAACTCTGCCTATTAACTCTCCAAAAAGCTCAAATACGTCTCTACTGCACCTTCAGAGGCGATCTCTCTCACAAAATATCACATGTGCTTCTTTGTCTCTTCTCTAACACATTTTGTAATTCTTATTTCTCATTCTCCTCTTAGCTTTTGGCTGAGGCCAGGAATCAGCTTTATGTTCTTGCATTTGGTAAAGCAGCTTCAACAGAGGAGGTTGTTGAACAAATAAATACTTGTTACATAACTTAGCTATAAAACATGAGAGACTGACCTGTGGCTCCATGCATATAGCTAGATTAAGAGGATGTATGTTTATCCAAAGCCAAGTTTATACAAACAGAAAAACTGGATGCGAATATTACTGACCCAACTGGATTATTACTAAGGTAGTAATAGTTTTTGAACAAAGCTATAGCAGTAATATAATGTTCTTACAAAAAGTAAATTTTCAAATTATATAGATGTAGATATAACTGAAGCGTTCATAGTACAAGTATCCTTTTATGATTAAATGGAGTATCCTGAAAGTAAACTTCCTATTCTTATATATTGTTACATAAGCAAAGTACTTAAGTTGATTCAATTTTAAAATGTTATCAAAATTAACTTGAATTGTTTAAAAATGAAGTAAATAATCAATCACTGACCCTCAACTACCTTCATCTTATTATTTTTTAATTCTACACATCAGAATGCCACAAAAGCAAATTATTTCTGACAGGCCAACATAATGCTGCCATTCTAATACACAGTTAATACTTAATATTAAATAAAAAATAAAACTACATATGTTCATAAGTACTGGAAATATAATAGCTAGCACCCACCCACTAAAGAACTAGTTTACTCTATCAATTGAATAAAAATTTTCCATACACAATCATTCAGAAAACTAAGATCATGGCATCTAGTCCCATCACTTCTTGGGAAATAGATGGGGAAACAGTGTCAGACTTTATTTTTTGGGCTCCAAAATCATTGCAGATGATGACTGCAGCCATGAAATTAAAAGACACTTACTCCTTGGAAGGATAGTTATGACCAACCTACATAGCATACTCAAAAGCAGAGATATTACTTTGCCAACAAAAGTCCTTTTTTTGCCAAAAAATGGCTATGGTTTTTCCAGTAGTCATGTACAGATGTGAGAGTTGGACTGTGAAGAAAGCTGAGTGCCGAAGAATTGATGCTTTTGAACTGTGGTGTTGGAGAAGACTCTTGAGAGTCCCTTGGACTGCAAGGAGATCCAACCAGTCCATTCTGAAGGAGATCAGTCCTGGGTGTTCTTTGGAAGGACTAATGCTAAAGCTGAAACTCCAATACTTTGGCCACCTCATGTGAAGAGCTGACTCATTAGAAAAGACTGATGCTGGGAGGGATTGGGGGCAGGAGGAGAAGGGGACAACAGGATGAGATGGCTGGATGGCATCACTGACTCGATGGATGTTGAGTTTGGGTGAACTCCGGGAGTTGGTGATGGAGAGGGAGGCCTGGCGTGCTGCGATTCATGGGGTCGCAAAGAGTCGGACACGACTGAGTGACTGAACTGAAGTAAGGAATCAGTACAAATTAAAGAAACCGTATCAGCTTTAAAAAGGCATACTTTTACAGAATTCTTTTCTAAAACCCATCATTCTTTTGAAAACTATTTCTAATAAAAATAAGCAAGTACAGCTTTTAGACAAACACTGAACTGTGACAAAAGATTTCAAATTTTCTTGTAAATACAAAAGTAACCTAGAACATCACATCAATAAAATTTCCACTTTCTCATTGTTTCCTTCTTGTGAATGTGTTTCTAATTGTGGCTTTCTTACCATCATGAGGCTGTATAACATAATGACTCCCTCCAATATAGTCTGCAGAAATCCCTAGTTGAGAAGCATCCGTGGTAGAACTGTCACCATCCATCTACAAGGAAAAAAAAGCTTTTCAATAATCTTCAATAAAACTTATCTAAAAAACTACATAATAGATTCAGTGCTCATAAACTGTTATAGGATGTGTCAATTACATTTTACATAGCTTTAAGCTATGGAATGTTTACTAAAAGAAACATTTACTAAAATGTTTACTAAAAGAAAACATTTCCACTTCTTGCTTTGGAAACCTTTTAATAATTTGCCAACAATTCAAGATTCTCCTACCTACCCTCCATTAAGTGATAAGCCTACAAAGAAATGAATCTAAAACACATGTCTTTCTTTTCATTTGCATAATCCTCAAATACCATACAGGCAAGCATGACTTACAACCTAATTTATCCCTGGAATAACAAGAGCCAAAATCAGCTTGTCAGTGAGTCACCTGGAAGTCACCTATATCCAGCATGTTCAGCTCTCCTGCTAAAGCCAGGTGTATTCCTACACGAGCATTTTTGCTCTTGCTGCAGACTTTCTTTGCTGTCTCAAGTTCTACAGAGACAATATCCTGGTTCAGACTATGGTATAAGAATCATGGATTCCTTGCACAATTCTGTACCCATGCAGCCCAAAAGTACACCCACATTTTGAACAAGCTCATCACCTCTAACTGAAAGGTTAATTTTCTCTCCTCCCTACCCCCTACTCCCAGACTTTTGACTTGTCAGAAAAAAAGAAAAGGAGGGGTCAGGGAGATTGGAGATCTGCATATAAAAATATGAAAGTGTTATAACCACAGACAAAAATGAGTGTTAAAATGAGTATTTTAAAAGAACCTTGGGAGCTCCCTAGTGGTCTAGTGGTTAGGATTTGGCACTTTCACTGCTATGGCCCTGGTTCAATCCCTGGTCAGGGAACTGAGATTCCTCAAGCCATGCAGTGTGGCAAAATAAAAATAAAAGAACCCTGCTTATTTATATGTTCGGCTTAGTCCCTTTGCTATTCACCTGAAACTATCACAATATTGTTGACTGGCTGCATCCCAGTACAAAATAAAAAGTTCAAAGAAAACAAAATAAAAAAGAACCCTGCTTAATTTTGCTCACAAGTAAAAGAAGGAGAATCTGGAAGGAAAAAAAAACTAAAACTAAGCCCTGAACTGTCTCCATTCCAACATGGCAAATCCTGGAAGTCTTTCTACTTTGCAAATAATACTATTGAAAACAATAAGGAATTGGCTATTTGTGGGTAGAAAATTTTTGAATGTATTATCTGAATAAAAAATGTAGCAAAATTAAGTCTAATTTATATATGTTTTTCAAGAAGAGACACTTAATCCTAAATATTTATCAAGGTCCATGACCTAGCACAAACTTGATGTTATTAACTGCAATATTTGAGTCCTTATGCAATACCTCTTCCATCTCTGCTGGATTTTTATCTATTAAATAATACTAAAATACCAGGCTAGTTTCCAAGTCTTCAACAACATGGCTTTTGATGCATCTGTTGGGGCAAAGAAAAGAATTCACCTACTTTTAATAATTTGTAGAAGTACAGAGTACCTATTTATGATGCTTCTTAGTGACCTCTAAGAGGAGGTAAACAATTGTCAGTGAGCTTAAATTTAGACTCTCACTGATCCCTGAAAACAAGCATCCTTACCAGTTAAATGTACTTCTATATAAAATGGAAATAATAATTTCACCTTCCCCACCTTAAAACAGCTAATATATGCATGAAATATACCCAATTATAAAATGCTATTTTGATCCTAAAATGCTAAAAAGATACTAGAATAGCCTTTAATAGATATGATGATGGATTTATTACTCATGAAAAAGTTCAATTAGGATAGCTGTAAATTGATTGGTTTTTACAATGCCCTACAAGATCAAGGTACTAGAGACAAGATCAAAGTGGTTAAGAGTGTACAACTGGAAACAAATCCAGTTGGTTTTTTTAGGAAGGTGGGGGGCATGAAGCAGTAACAAATCTTTTGCTAAATCAATGTCTACAAGATAGCCTGGGTTTTTAATTAGCTGATGAGCATGACTGTTGAAATAACCATGGTCTAAGAGATTAATTAATTTATAAATGCAATGTAAAAAAGTATTAAAGGCAAAAAGTTTACATATTATCTTGTCTTGAACTGGAATTAGCAGCAAGATCAGCACCAGAATTAATAGCATTAGCTTCTAAACCTCAGTCTTCTAAAAAATATTTCTACAAGTATTTCACAGAGTTGTTGGAATTAAAAAAGAACAGAAACCTGCTAAGGATGGACTTTGGCACACAGGGTACTTAGGAGACGTCACATCTCGCCATCCCTCCTTTGAAAATGAGCCACACGTCATCCGCTTAGCTGTGTCTTTGGTTCTGCAAGCCTTAGCTTTTCTGTCATTTCACCACTCCTATCTTCCTCTCCTCTATTTTTCTACCATTAAAATCCTGCCTGATACTTTAATCCCAGTGTTCATCCATCTTCCTGAATTTGATTTACCCTATTCTGTAAGCTAGAAATTAGTGTTCCCATCTTTGAATCCCCAGGGCTCTTACCATTCCACATATTAGCCTCATCTTTGATGCCTATAATATGCTAGCTATTCTCTTATTTATATGTATAAAAAATGAGGGGGGTAACTTGCTAGATACATCCCCAAGGTTTTTTCTAGCTCTAAAACTTCCTACTAAAATTTCAAAATAGTTTGTAGAGCATAAGTAAGCCAGTGAACAAATATTTACCAAGTAAGCACCTAGTATTTATCAGTCTCTACCATGTGCTGACGACATAACAGGTCAACAACAAAGACAAGGTCTCTGTCCTGTCTTGTAGAGAAGACAAATATTACGTAAAGTGGGGGCAAGGAGAAGGGGTGGGGAGCGCAGCCCATTAGCATTTCCAAGGCACAGGCTCTGGAATCAGATCATCTGATTTGAATTCCCTGCTAATAACTGGCAGGTGGGATGAGCATAGTACAATAAGAGCACTCAGTAAATGTTATAATTATAAATCATTAACTAATTGCTAGTGCCCAATGCTAAGGAAAACAAAGATGTTTTATGATACACTTTTGCAGCTGACTCCATAAGGGACCTAGATCAAGGAAGGCCATCTTCTTAAGAAGATGACATTTACACTAAGACTGAAAGATGAACAGCAATCAGGCAAACAAAGATAGGACAAGAATGTTCCAAGCAAAGGAAACCGAGACACAGTACTGGTGGCCTGGAATGAGCTAAGTAGAGGCTAGTCAAGCAGTGCCTTGTGGACAAGAGTAAATCAAATTAGTTTTAACAGAAGAATGCCAGCCCAGTTTCTTTTTTAAAAGATCACTCTGGTTACAGTCCCGTGTAGACAATGAACTGGAAGGGGAGCAAGAATGAGGTCAGAAGACCAGTAAGAACCATATGCTGCGTTTAGGGCAAGAGTGCAGCCAAGATGACGAACTTTCCCAGTATTGACAGGAAATAGCACTGGAGAGCAGAAGCAGAGACTACAAAGCTTTTTCATTGGTAAAATCAACAGACTTAGTGGCTAACTGAGTAAGAGCTGGAGGAAAAACCAAGGATAACACTGGGATTCTTACAGCTGGGGAGACAGATGGCTTTCCCTGCAGAATGCAAAAGGAAGGGGAGGGGAGTGCTGGGTAATGAAGAGAGCCCAGCTGAAGCTGGTGACCAGCCATGTCTAGTGGAACCAATAGGCCCAGCTGTGATACTTACAAGCCTGGTAAGAACAGAGAAGCTAAAGTGGTGGATTCCATCCAGACAGCAAACAGCAAAGACAAAAGGGATACTGATAAGAATGATCAATCATTAGATCCAAGGGAAATGAGAAATACCAACAAGGAGTTAAATCCCATTAAATTAACTATCCTAAGTATTTAGTTGAACTGATAATATTGTTCTCTAAAATATTAAGTGCAATAAATGGTCAGATGATTAAGTAGTAAATTTTATTCTGTAATTTTTTGATGTGGCAGTGTTTTAACTATACCAATTATCTGTTGATCAAATTGCTAACATCTGCTGGATCATGGGAAAAGCAAGAGAAGTTCCAGAAAAACATCTATTTCTGCTTTATTGACTATGCCAAAGCCTTTGACTGTGTGGATCACAATACACTGTGGAAAATTCTGAAAGAGATGGGAATACCAGACCACCTGACCTACCTCTTGAGAAACCTATATGCAGGTCAGGAAGCAACAGTTAGAACTGGACATGGAACAACAGACTGGTTCCAAACAGGAAAAGGAGTATGTCAAGGCTGTATACTGTCACCCTGCTTATTTAACTTATATGCAGGGTACATCATAAGAAACGCTGGGCTAGAAGAAGCACAAGCTGGAATCAAGATTGCCAGGAGAAATATCAATACCTTACATATCCAGATGACACCACCCTTATGGCAGAAAGTGAAGAGGAACTCAAAAGCCTCTTGATGAAAGTGAAAGAGGAGAGTGAAAAAGTTGGCTTAAAGCTCAACATTCAGAAAACGAACATCATGGCATCTGGTCCCATCACTTCTTGGGAAATAGATGGGGAAACAGTGGAAACAGTGTCAGACTTTATTTTTGGGGCTCCAAAATCACTGCAGATGGTGACTGCAGCCATGAAATTAAAAGATGCTTACTCCTTGGTAGGAAAGTTATGACCAACCTAGACAGCATATTCAAAAGCAGAGACATTACTTTGCCAACAAAGGTCCGTCTAGTCAAGGCTTTGGTTTTTCCAGTGGTCATGTATGGATGTGAGAGCTGGACTGTGAAGAAAGCTGAGTACCAAAGAATTGATGCTTTTGAACTGTGGTTTGGAGAAGACTCTTGAGAGCCCCTTGGACTGCAAGGAGATCCAACCAGTCCATTCTAAAGGAGATCAGTCCTGGCATTTCTTTGGAAGGAATGATGCTAAAGCTGAAACTCCAAGACTTTGGCCACCTCATGTGAAGAGCTGACTCATTGGAAAAGACTCTGATGCTGGGAGGGATTGGGGGCAGGAGGAGAAGGGGACAACAGAGGATGAGATGGCTGGATGGCATCACGGACTCAATGAACATGAGTCTGAGTGAACTCCGGGATTTGGTGATGGACAGGGAGGCCTGGTGGGCTGCGATTCATGGGGTTGCAGAGAGTTGGACACGACTGAGCGACTGAACTGAACTGAATAATCTGTTGCACAAATGCATAAATAGTGCCCTTGTTAATATGTTAACACTTACTGAACACTTTCTAAATATCTTATGCAATGTTCATGACCCACCGAAACACACGAGAAAACAGAAGTTCTATGAGGCTCAAGACTTGCCAAAGGTGGCGCCCTAAATGGGAGTGAAGTTTGGAGTCTCATATGCCAAGTACTGTGCAGGATTTGTTCTTGATGGGTTTTCAAATAGTCCTTAAGCCTATATCTTTAATTTCCCCTCTAAATTCTGAGTCTACTGACTGTATACTGAAAACATTCAAACATGCTCCTCAAGCAAGGACAATATTAACTCTTCCATTTTCAAAATGAAGTTACTATGAAAAGTGAAGTACTGTATATGAAGCACTTAGCGAAATGCATGATACACAGTAAGAACTCAACAAATGTAACCTAGTATTATTACCGTCTCTTCAAATACAGTTCTCATCTTCTTCCCAGGCCTAAGTGTTTTCTCTTTCACACAACCCCTTTCACCTGTTCTCTGGATCAATTTCTTATCTCTGTAGATAAGAAATAATAGAATGATTCCTCATCTCTGATACCAGCTTCTTCATTCTCCCTTAAACATTCTTAATCTCCCTCATTAAACACATTGAAGGACACAGACACCTAGAACCTTAATTCTGTTACCACTCTGGTTCATTCTCACCCTGACAGTCCTTACACACCCTCTTCATTCCAACTGAAACTCCATAACATGTGCGTTTCCATCCCAACATGACAATGAAACTGCTCACAAAAGTTGCCAGAGATTTTGCCTTCGACCTACTTGACTATTCTACTATTCTTTGTAGTGCTGGCTTCTGCTAATCCCACATTTATGCTTGGAATTCTCCTTCATTTCCAAAGCAGTATTCTTCCCCCCGTGCCCCCATCCCGCTTAACTGTTAATTTTAACCAACAATCATTTTCTCTTTCTTCCCTTACTTTCTTAATAAACTCATTATATATCACTTCTGTGCTCATAAGTCCTACATCTACAACCATATCGTGACTGCCACTCATGCAAGCCAGGCCTGTTTGATTATCCTGCCACTGAAACTTAAGATACTGGAAAATGAAATTCACCTTCCCCATCCCTTGCAGGGAGGCAGTGGAGGGGAGCTCCTTTTGAACTGTTCCATTAAGAACAATGCCATCTCTCTACTTCTCCAGGCTAATTATACAGTGTCATCTTAGGCTCTTCCATCTTCTCCAAGCTCTACCTAGTCTGTGACCTCTTTTTAAATGTTTTCTGGATATGCCCTTCCTTTTCTCTTTCCACTGGACTACAATCCAACCTACTTGGGTACATAATATTTTAAGACTAATGTCACTGAAACATTGCTTCTATAGCTCTTGAACCTATGATGGTTCTAAAAGTCTTCCATGTCAAATCCAAACCTAGTTTTCATGGCTTTTCATGAGTGATTCCCTTGTTAAACCTAACTAAACTAAACCAGTTGAAAACTGATTTTCAACTCTCTTCAGGGCTAAAAAACCTTATTTATGGATTACCAGGTACAGTTCTTTTGTTTAACAAGTGAGGTAATCCTGTCTCAAGGAAGTTGTTACATGCCTCATGTCACAGACATAGTATCCCATTCAAAAGTAAAGTATTCAGATGGGCCAAGTGGTATCTCTTCACTAGATTACCCTGTGAGATCCCCACCGCACCATGCAGATCCACTTCCCCGCCACCAACAGAAGTCACTCAGCCTTGCCTTCAGGGTTCAACTTCTGGTGACAGCATCTACCTATCCAACCCTACTCATCCTTCAAGGCTCAGTTCCAGACCTACTAGTTCCTTCTGTGACATTCCCAACTACCCAGCCCACCAAACCTCTCTTCTTTTCACTTGTGCTACCCTCAAAAGCAGCATTTTCTGTTCCACACATAACTTGCCTCGAAATATTCAATTTGACTAAAGCCCTGCCAGCTAAACAGAGAGCCACCTGAGATGGGACAACTTTTAACCCTGCGGCCCAGAGGAAATACTTAATACATGAAGGTCACTGAGAAGAAGGAAGCAACAGGAATGGGGAGAGGTACTGTCTGGCCTGGAAAGGCACTCATTCTAGCAGGAATCTCCAGTATAAACCAGTTGTAATTTTGTTTTCAGTTAATTACAGTTCAAATCTAATTAACAACCAGAATGATAAAACATACTTACTGTCATGAAATACGCTGAGAACCGTGTTGTCAGTGGTACTCCAGAACACCTGCCTAAAAAAAGGTGTCTAATCTCTGCCCAATTTCAACCTGGAAGATAAACATCTATTAGTAGTTAAAAAAAATGTATAGCCCATAGGCTTTCTTCCTAGTAAAAGTTTTAAAGGCATGTATAATTTTACCTACTATTATTTAATGTAATATATGGCAATAAAATGATGCAAAATGCAAGCACCCAATAAATGTTTGTTAAATTGGAAGACATATTTTGGAAAACTTACAAAAAAGTTAATGCCATTGGGGAGAGACATTGCTTTTCCAACATATATTTAGTCATGTTCATCATAAATATTCATCACAACACACCAAATTATATAATATGCAAGAAAAAAAAATCACATCATGTATCTAAACTATTTAAAACACCAACACCCAGACTTATCAACTTAATTTTTTGGTGAGGGTTTTCTTTGTTAGGGTCCAAAAGCTCAAAGGGGGAGACAAATTTACTTCAGAATATAATTTTTTAAACATCTCATATTATAGTGAGAAGAAGAATGTTGCCCAGAGTACAACAAAATCAATTGAGACCTTTATTTATTATTTTAAGGCACCACCATTTTGGACTAAAATTGCATCTGGATAGCACTTCATTCTCACTGTAAGGCATAAATAGCTGAATTAACTGGCATCAACTACAATGTTACAATCTTCCTTTCTCATTTGCTTTTCCTTTTCTCAAGTAAAACAAGTAAATGGAGATTGGAGGGGACAAAAACATACCCTTTCAGTGTTAATTTTTAAAGGAATAAAAAATATGGATATTCATTCAAGCATGAAATCTAGTAAATAGCAGAAAAAATCGTAACCACTGAATTGAATTTTAAAATGCCATTACAAGGGTTTAGGCAGCAAGACTGGCTGGCACTGTCTACTCTGCTATAATCTTAAAAGCAATTTCTAATTTCTTTTCAGATAACGTCCTCTTTCTAACCCATAGTTGCCCAGAAAATTCCTTCCTTGTAGCTCTAAGTGTTATTTTTCAAAGGGAGTCTGGAGTTGGGTAGGGGAAGAATCTTCAGAATACTTAAAATGTAGAAGCTGTATATATTTATGTATTTTGCTGGGGGAGGAGGTGCACACCTCCTACAATCGCTCACCCAAACAGTTTAGTCAGTATATATTTAGACTTGGTATATTAAAAACACTATCACCGCATATGGTATATATTTTCTTAAAGGCAGGTTATGATATATGTGAAAGCTCAAGGGAATGCATACATCTGTTTAATGTTTAAAGAAATGCAAATTTGTATCCAAGAAAAGCAGCAGACTCTTCCTCCACCCTCCAGTCTCTGGCATCAACACCCGAGTTTTGCATCAATGCAATCCCTAAATTAAACTACAGGAGCAGTGTGAGGAAGGAATAATTGCCTTTTGAGGTATTAGGATTAAACTTTTTACTTTACAAATAAAATTCCTATTTGTTAACGCCACTTACATTGATCAGGTTACCTCATCACTTCATACTGTTGATTAGTTTCCAATCAGAGAGCGGAAACCATCCCGGCAATTCGTGGCACGAACCGTGGAGTCCACGCAGGTTAAGAGGGATGCTATTCTTTTTTTTTTTAAAGTCTTACATTACCTAACCTTGCTTAAATCATCTCATTAAAGTACTCTGGGCAAGATTACGACTTGTGGGTGCCCCGTAATTCTTTGTTCTCGGAGACTACTACTCCTAAGGCCCGGCACATCCTCCTCGCCTCCCACCCAAGATTAAAACCTTAGCCCAATCCGGAAAGCATCCTTCCCACCTTCGGGGCAAGTCCAGGGACCGCAAGCCGCCAGATGGCTGCATTCTTTACGCGTAAACCAGACTGCGGGGAAACGAAATCCACTCCTTCCTCCCGGGGACCTGGCTTCCTCCTCTACGAAGGTAAGCGGGCTGCCCCCGGCCCCTCGGCCCGCTCGGCCGACCTGTCAGTCCCGCCCGCGCCGCAAGGGCTTCCCTGGCGCGCATCCCCCCGATTCGCCCGGCCCAGGCCCGGGCCCAGGCCCGCGCCCAACGCCCGCCGCGCGGCGCCCGGGGTGCCGGGGTAGCAGACAAAGCGGCCCGGCCCCGCCGTGGCCCAGCGGGCGGGCGGACAGGCGGAAGGGGGGCGCCCCCGGGAACCTCCGCGAGGGGGCCAGGCCCGGGGGTGGGGCAGGATCCGGGCCGGGGGTCCAGGCCGCGTCCCCAGCCCCCACGGCCGGCTCTCCGCACAAAATGGAGCCGGTCGGGACGCCGCCGAGAGCGAGCCCGACGGTGCCCCGGTGCCCCCTCCTCGGCTTCGGGCCCGGAGCTCGGCAGCGGCGAGCAAGAGGCGGCCTGGCCCGCGTCCCGCCGCTCCTCGGCCCGGCGCACAAAGAGCCGAGGAGCGGCCCCGCGCCCGCTCCCCGGCCGGGCCCGCAGCGGGACAGGCCTCGCAGGCGCCCGCCCGGCCCCGGCCCCGGCCCAGGCGGGAGGGCGGGTGGGCAGGAGGGAGGCGAGTGCCCCCGGCCGCGGCGGCGTTGGCGGCGGGGACGCGCCGGGAGGAGACGGACATTTCATTCGAGCTAAAGTGGAGTCGGTTTAGGAGCGATCATTGGCCGAAGCGAGACACAAACCTCCAATGCAGCCCTGGTTGGCTCCCGTCTCCAATCGGCTGTTTGGTTGGACAGAAAATGGCTGCGAAGGAACCAGTCCCAGCGCGGAGCTCCGCTTCCAGGACTCGGCCTCCCCTCCCTCCGCCGCGGGCCGCTTCCCTCGGCGCGACACCCTCCCTCCGCTCCTCCCGCGCGCCCTCCCGGCGCGGCCACGCCCCGGCCCCGGCCCCGCCTCCGACCACGCCCCGCGCGCCCGGCGGCCGAAGCTCCTCCAGCCTGCTGCGGCGGGCGGGTCCTGCGGGGCTATCCGAGCGGTCCAGTGGCCTCTTAGATCGGCTGGGGCTTCCAGGGACTGGAGCCGGAGCGAGCTGCTGCTGAGGTCTGTGCGGAGTTGCTTCCCGCGGTGTTTGCCCCAGGCTTTGAGAAGGGTGATTTCTCAGCCCGCCCTCTCTTTTAAATCCCCTCCCTACCCCACGTGGAAGCGTCTCACCCGCCTGAGTGCAGCCTGCCTGCGCCTCGAATTTTAAGAAGGGTAAACCAAGGTTAGAAGCCTCGGGCCAGGGCGACATCCGAGCTACTGGGTGGATCTGTGCGTCGATTGCCTCCTGGTGCTGAAAGTACCTCGTGTTCGCCTTGAGTCGCTGTAAATGTTGCCACAAGCACAGCGGTCCTTCTCAGTCGACCACCGAGATCAGCTGTTAGTTTTTCAGATTCCATCTAAAGATACAATCCTCTCCTTCAGGTTTAACAAGTTGTCAGACTAGTGAGCCTTCACCCCAGCTTAAAATATTGCATATCCCTTTAAATATTGCAACACCAACGTGTGGCTTTTCCCAACCAGATGACATTTGGGCTGCAAGAATCCATGCCCCATTCTTGCTTCAGTGCAAGCTCTCTCGCTGTCTTTCCCTGAGTGCAGTCTGGGTCGGTCTTCCCTGGACCGTCACCATCACAGATGGGCGCGAGCCAGACACCACTTGCTGCAAAGCGCGCAGGGTTTTTGCAACCAGAGCCGGGAATCGCGTTCCCTTTACCCTTCCACTAAACAAGTGGCTTCGTGCCACGTTAAACTTTCCAGCTTTAATCATTTAAAAATATATAGCTATGTTTTATTTATAAAGCTCCTACTGTTGGGCTGCATATTTTCACATTTCTGGAGCAAATAAGGAAGCAAAAACAAATGAAAGACTCCAAATTATTCCAAGAGGAGTAAGTAAGTAATACCACCCTGGGATCAGACAATCTGGCTTGGATTCCAACTCCTTCTCTTACTGGCATGTGACCCTGGCCAAATTTCTTTACCTCTGGGTAAGTACTGTAACTTCCTCTGAGATAGGAGTAATAGTAGCCACTTCTTAGGATTGCTTAGAATTTACTTAAAGTAAATGTACATAGCCCTTAAAAAAAACTTGGCCCATTAACTTAAGATCTTTGTATCACATGAATTTCAATCTCCATCAAACATTTTATTTATTTTTAAAGTTTTTATTTTTAATGTGGACCATTTTTAAAGTCTTTATTGAATTTGTTACAATATTGCTTCTGTTTTATGTTTGGGTTTTGGGCCCTGAGGCATGTGGGATCTTAGCTCCCCTACCGGGGATCAAAACCACACCATCTGCATTGAAAGCTGAAGTCCCAACCATTAGACCACAATGGAAGTCCCCTCCATCAAACTTTTTTAAACTGTTATTTGCTAAAAAGGAGTCAAGTTGGCCTCTGTTTTAACTCCTCCCTCTCTTTATGATTATCCATAAAGTGGAATTTTAGGAGTGAAATCATGTACTGAAAGGTAGAAAATATGAAAAAGGAAGAATAGAACTGGAAGTATGATGAATCCATACCCTGGATGAGGACTCAAAAGATGCAAAGATGACTGACTACTTTCCTTGAATTCCTATGGGGTTATTCCAGTGCCACTGGTCTAATCTGCATACTTAATTCAGAGTCAAAAGATCATCCAGCTCCTACTGTCCACAAGCACGTGCTAGGAGTGTGGGGGCTGCAAAGGTGAATAAAGCACGTCTTTCCCCTAGGAGCTACCACTAGGAGAGGGGAGACCCAGGCCACACCCCCTCTGCAGTTGAATGTGTTAACCAGCCTTGACCGCCTGTGTGCTCTGCGCCTCTAAAACCTGTGTTCCAGAAGCCTTCAGTCAACATCCACCATGTTTCATGATCACACGGTGAAAGAGAGGGATGTGGATCACAATTTAATGCCTAAGAAAAGACCTTCTCTGGACTAATCTTAACTTTGTATTACAGGCCAAAGGACAGGTAATTTGACTTCGTTCCTTTTCTAGTCCATGGGCGTCCCTGGTGGCTCAGACGGTAAAGAATCCGCCTGCTATGAGGGAGACCTGGGTTCGACCCCTGGCTTGGGAAGATCCCCTAGAGGAGGGCATGGCAATCCACTCCAGTATTCTTGCCTAGAGAATCCGCTTGAACAGAGAAGCCTGGTAGGTTACAGTCCATGGCAGAGTCAGAAATGACTGAGCAACTGAGCGTGCACATACTTTCCTAGTCTGTACATCACAGCTGCCCCTTATTTATACCACCATATATGAGTCATAATTCGGCAAACATTAAAACAGAATCCCTGGCTCAATGAGGGCTCCTCAGTTGGGTTTTACTTTATTGCTTTAATGAGACCTCATAAATCCCCATGAGGACAGTATCTATTGTATCACTAGTATTGTCTCTTTCCAGCTTCCTGGTCTACTCTTGCCCTGTCCTCTCCATCCATTCTCAGCACTGAGGGCCTGGAAGGGTCCAGCTTCGGCTTCCATCTCCCACCTTTGATATCACTCTAGGCCTACTCCCACCTCACCACATTCTAGACACACTGGCCTCAGCTCTGCTATACACACACACACACACTCACACACAGGCTCTAGCCTTGGGGTCTTAACTGGCTCCTTTTCATCTTTGAGGCCTCATCTCTTCAAGGAGGTTTTCCCTCACCATTGACCTCTTCTAAAACCCCACTCAGTTACTCTCTATAATCTAGAGAGTCATCCAGTCATATCATAATAATATTATTACTTTCATTCCAATATGCTTAGCCTCATTGGATTACCTTGGTTGTTTGTTGTCTATCAATATATTCAAAATGGGAACACTTCTCCTTCCATCTGCTCTCACCAAGGTGGCTGCAGTGACCTCCTAACTTGTCCCCCTGCCTCTACTCTGGCTTACGCAGCAGCCAGAGTGATCCCACAAAAATGGATGTCAGATTCTGTCACTCCTCTGCTCAAAAAATCCTCCAGTACCTCCCCATTTTCCCCAGAGTAAACAACAAAAGACTCTACAGTGGCCTTGCAAGCAGAGAGTGACAGGTTTGTACATTTCAAGTTGAACAAAGGAAAAGACTAATTGCTCTTTGGCCATTAAACAAGCAACGCCCAGAATCTTTTTAAATCAATCAGTGACAACCTCCTAATCATGGCTGCTGCTGACTTCAGGAAGTTAGCCAATCAGCAACAGGCACACTTCACTAATCCTCTTCCTTCTTCAGCTAAAGGCCAATTCATCTCTGATCAGTCTAGCTTCTAAAAGTTCCAGTCTCTGAACCCTGCACTTCCTGAACACTATATATAAGACTAGAGATCTCTTCAAGAAAATTAGAGATACCAAGGGAACATTTCATGCAAAGATGGGCTCGATAAAGGACAGAAATGGTCTGGACCTAACAGAAGCAGAAGATATTAAGAAGAGGTGGCAAGAATACACGGAAGAACTGTACAAAAAAGATCTTCATGACCCAGATAATCATGATGATGTGTTGACTAATCTAGAGCCAGACATCTTGGAATGTGAAGTCAAGTGGGCCTTAGAAAGCATCACTACGAACAAAGCTAGTGGAGGTGATGGAATTCCCGTTGAGCTGTTTCAAATCCTGAAAGATGATGCTGTGAAAGTGCTGCACTCAATTTGCCAGCAAATCTGGAAAACTCAGCAGTGGCCACAGGACTGGAAAAGGTCAGTTTTCATCCCAATTCCAAAGAAAGGCAATGCCAAAGAATGCTCCAACTACCGCACAATTGCACTCATCTCACATGCTAGTAAAGTAATGCTCAAAATTCTCCAAGCCAGACTTCAGCAATATGTGAACCGTGAACTCCCTGATGTTCAAGCTGGTTTTAGAAAAGGCAGAGGAACCAGAGATCAAATTGCCAACATCCGCTGGATCATGGAAAAAGCAAGAGAGTTCCAGAAAAACATCTATTTCTGCTTTATTGACTATGCCAAAGCCTTTGACTGTGTGGATCACAGTAAACTGTGGAAAATTCTGAAAGAGATGGGAATACCAGACCACCTGACCTGCCTCTTGAGAAATCTGTATGCAGGTCAGGAAGCAACAGTTAGAACTGGACATGGAACAACAGACTGGTTCCAAATAGGAAAAGGAGTACGTCAAGGCTGTATATTGTCACCCTGCTTATTTAACTTATATGCAGAGTACATCATGAGAAATGCTGGACTGGAAGAAACACAAGCTGGAATCAAGATTGCTGGGAGAAATATCAATAATCTCAGATATGCAGATGACACCACCCTTATGGCAGAAAGTGAGGAGGAGCTAAAAAGCCTCTTGTTGAAAGTGAAAGAGGAGAGTGGAAAAGTTGGCTTAAAGCTCAACATTCAGAAAACGAAGATCATGGCATCTGGCCCCATCACTTCATGGGAAATAGATGGGGAAACAGTAGAAACAGTGTCAGACTTTGTTTTTTTGGGCTCCAAAATCACTGCAGATGGTGACTGCAGCCATGAAATTAAAAGGCGCTTACTCCTTGGAAGAAAAGTTATGACCAACCTAGATAGTATATTCAAAAGCAGAGACATTACTTTGCCGACTAAGGTCCGTCTAGTCAAGGCTATGGTTTTTCTGTGGTCATGTATGGATGTGAGAGTTGGACTGTGAAGAAGGCTGAGCGCAGAAGAATTGATGCTTTTGAACTGTGGTGTTGGAGAAGACTCTTGAGAGTCCCTTGGACTGCAAGGAGATCCAACCAGTCCATTCTGAGGGAGATCAACCCTGGGATTTCTTTGGAAGGAATGATGCTAAAACTGAAGCTCCAGTACTTTGGCCACCTCATGCGAAGAGTTGACTCATTGGAAAAGACCCTGATGCTGGGAGGGATTGGGGGCAGGAGGAGAAAGGGACGACCGAGGATGAGATGGCTGGATGGCATCATGGACTCAATGGACGTGAGTCTGAGTGAACTCTGGGAGTTGGTGATGGACAGGGAGGCCTGGTGTACTGCGATTCATGGGGTCGCAAAGAGTCGGACACGACTGCGCGACTGAACTGAACTGAACTGATATATAAGACCTTAGACCTCTCTGTTCAAAGATGCTCTGCCTTATAATACAGCTGTCTTTTGCTTAGCCAGAAATATATTCATCACTTTTTATTTCTGTCAGATATGAAGATCGGGCTTCACTGATAGCTCAGTTGGTAAAGAATCCACCTGCAATGAAGGAGACCCCAGTTCGATTCCTGGGTTGGGAAGATCCCCTGGAGAAGGAATAGGCTACCCCTCCAGTATTCTTGGACTTCCCTTGTGGCTTAGCTGGTAAAGAATCTGTTTGCAATGTAGGAGACCCTTGAGTTCAATTCCTGGGTTGGGAAGATCCCCTGGAGAAGGAAAAGGCTACCCACTCTAGTATTCTGGCCTGGAGAATTCCATGGACTGTATAGTCCATGGGGTTGCAAAGAGTCAGACACAACAGAACGAGTTTCACTTTTCATGAAGATTGGACCAGATTTCCTCTCTACTCCCCCTCAACTTTTATATCCTATTTTCTCCTTTGCTCACTCCACTTCCTTTTATGTTTATTTATGGCAGGAACACTCCTACCTCAGGGCCTTTGCATTTGCTATTCCATCTGCCTAGCACGTTTCCCTTGATAATCACACAGCTCACTCTCTCACCTCCTTCCATTTCTTTGTGACACCAGCCTGTTCTCTTATCTAGAAACTGTAATACCAGGGCCTTCCCTGGAGGTCCAGTGTTTAAGACTCTGCACTTCCAATGCAAGAGGCATGTGTTTGATCCCAGGTCAGGGAACCAAGATCCCGTATGCCCTGGGGATGCAGCTAAAATAAATAAATATTAAAGATGCAATTCCAGTTCCCTTCCCCCACTCTCTCTTAACTGCTTTATTTTTTTTTTTTTCAGTAACACTTTATCACCTCTGACATCCTATAGAGCTTCCTTATTTATTTTGTTTGTGTTTTGTCTGTTTCTTCCTGCTAGAATGTAAGCTCTATAAGGACAAGGAGTTTTGCTTATTTTGTGCATCCCAAGCACATAGTAGGTGTTCAAAAGTACTTGTTGAGTGAATGGATTTTTAGCATTTCACTGTATTACAATACAGACTCCTTGCGTGCAAAGACCTTGTATTTACTGCTGTATAGTCAGGGTCTGGAAGAGTGTCTGCACATAGTAGATGCTCCAGAGATACATATGAGATGAGTGAATGAGCAGACGCTGGATAACACTACATGGATGGCCCCCAACCTAATATGGTTCAATTTTTGATTTTTCAGCCTTGCAATGGTGCAAAAGCAATATATAGTCACTAAAAATTAATCTTCAAATTTTGAGACTTTTGTTTTGTTTTGGCTGTGCAGCTTACAGGCTCTTTAGTTCCTTGACCAGGGATCAAACCCGTGCCCCCTGCAATGGAAGCATGGATCTCTAGATCCATGAACCTAGATCTAGAACCACTAGACTACCAGGGAATCCACCAAATGTTGAGTTTTGATCATTTTTCAGACTGATGGTATTCATATTCTCAGGATGGGCAGTGGCAGTGAGCCACAGCTTCCAGTCAACCACAAGATCATGAGGGTAAAAACCAGTACATTCACAAGCCTTCTGTCCCCACACAGCCATTCTGCTTTTCACTTTCAGTACAGTATTCGTAAATTACATGAGATATTTAACACTTTATCATAACATAGGCTCTGTGTTAGATAATTTTTCCCAACTATAGGCTGATGTAAGGGCTTCCTGGGTGCTCTTCACCAGGTGTGCTGGGGTAAGAACCCACCTGCCAAAGCAGGAGCCATAGAAGACACGGGTTCAGTCCCTGGGTCAAGAATATCCCCTGGAGGAGGGCATGGCAACCCACTCCAGTGTTCTTGTCTGGAGAATCCCATGGACAGAGGAGCCTGATGGGCTACACAGTTCATAGGGTCACACAGAGTCGGACACGACTGGGGCAACTTACCATGCACGCATGAAGGCTGGTGTAGTGTTCTGGGCATGTTTAAGGTAGGTTAGGCTAAGCTGTGATGTTCAGTGGGTGAGGTGTATTAAATGCATTTCAGCTTACAATATTTTCAGCTGCCTATGGGTTTATCTGGATGTAATGATGTAACCCCATATAAATCAAGGAAGATCTGCATTTTAATTGGTAATATAAATGACCTTGAAATTACCAAAGCCATATGTATCATTTCTCTCCAGAGAAACAGAGCTAATAATCATATTTTAAATTCCTCAAGTTACTATGAAGTGTTCATCAAATATTCAAAACATATTCATCACTAGTTCTGCATGGATTAGATGAATTAATATATGAAGATGATTAAAACATCCTTGATCCATCTGAAAAAGATCTTTCTCTGTTCTAGGGCTGCCCAGGCCAAGGACCAGTGAAAAAATTGACAGAAAGGAAAGCCAGAGAACAACTTTTTCTCACTTTGTTTGTTTTCGCTTAAATTGTTTTCTTCTCTGAACCAGTGACCCTGTCTGCAGTCTTGTTTTGATCTATTTACTATGACAGGTTCAGATTAATCTTCTTGAAACCCAAGTATTACCATGTTATTACCTTTTAAAAATCAAGCCAATAGTTCCCACGTACAGCATGTTTACTGCATATTGGGTACTCTAGTCATTCACATGTGTTTTCTCATTTTAGTCACACCATGACCTTGTGAATAGGTATTATTATTCCCATTTAAAAGAACTGAAAGCAAGCTCAGAATTTAAGAAAACCAAACATGAGACAGCTAGTAAGTTGGGGAGCCAAGGCTAACACCTCCTCTTAGTCTCACCACATTGCAAGTTCATTCTGATCCCAATCTCTCTTATAAAAATCCTGTTTATAAGATCTGATAGACGATCCTCTATGAAGATGTTTAGATGGCCAATAAGCACGTGAGAGGATGTGCAGCACCATTAATTATAAAGGAAATGCAAATGAAAACCACAGTGTGAGTCTACTTCACAATCATTAGTTTGGCTATCATAAAAAACAGCTAATGACAAATGTTGCTGAGGATGTGGGGAAATCCTCATACACAGAGCCCTCATACACTGCTGGTGGCATGTAAAAGGTGCAGCTGTGGTGGAACTGTTTGGACAGTTCCTCAAACAGTTAAACATAGAGTTAACATTTGACCCAACAGTCAACTCCGCTCCTAAGTGTATACCTAAGAAAAACAGAAAGAAAAAAAAAATCTGCACAAAAACTTGTACCTGAAGCTTCATAGCAGTATTATTCATATAGCCAAAATATGGAGATAACGCAAATGTCCATCAACTGATAAATGGGTAAACAGATGAGGTGTATGAATATTATTCAGCCATAAAAATGAATAAAGTTCTGACACATGCTACAACATGGATGAGCCTTGGAAACATCTACGCAGAAGAAGGTAGACCCAAAAGACCATAGAGTATGTGATTTCATTTATAGTAAATGTAAAGAAGAGGCAAATCCATAGAGACAGAAAGTCAGCTAGTTGTTTAGAACTCCAGGAGGGGTTGGGAGAATAAGGGGTCACAGTTACAGGACATGAGGTTTCTTTTGGGGTGATGAAAATGTTCTAAGATTGATTTGCAGTGATAGTTGCACAAATCTGTTAATATACTAAAAACCATTGAATTGTATGCTTTATAAAACTGTTATTAAAAAAAATCCTACTCACTGTTAATATCTTTATGTGTGAAGTGCATACGATAAGAAAATGTGATAAGAAAAACACATATCTCGAACAGAAAAACAAGCAAAGAGCATAAAATAGAAAACTCACAAAAGAGAAATACAAATGGCTAATAAACATGTGGTGCTTGGGGGAGGGGAGTTTCCCCTCAAATCAAAAGAAGAAGTGAAAAAGCTGGCTTAAAACTCCACATTTCAAAAACTAAGATCATGGCATCTGGTCCCATCATTTCATGGCAAATAGATGGGAAAACGATGGAAACAGTGACAGACCTTATTTTCTTGGGCATCCATCACTGCAGATGGTGACTGCAGCCATGAAATTAAAAGATGCTTGCTCCTTGGAAGAAAAGCTATGATCAACATAGACAGCGTATTAAAAAGCAGAGACTTGACTTTGCCAACAAAGGTCTGTCTAGTCAAAGCTATGGTTTTTCCAGTAATCATGTATGGATGTAGGGTTGGACCATAAAGAAGGCTGAGTGCCAAAAATTTCATGCTTTTTGAATTGTGGTGTTGGAGAAGACCCTTGAGAGTCCCTTGGGCTGCAAGGAGATCAAACCAGTCCATCCTAAAGGAAATCAATCCTGAATATTCATTGGAAGGACTGATGCTGAAGCTGAAGCTCCAATACTTTGGTCACCTGATGCGAAGAGCCGACTCATTAGAAACCACCCTGATGCTGGGAAGGATATAAGGCAGAAGGAGAAGGGGACAACAGAGGATGAGATGACTGGATGGCATCACCAACTCAATGGACATGAGTTTGAGCAAGCTCCAGGAATTGGTAAAGGCCAGGGAAAACCTGGTGTGCTGCAGTCCATGGGGTCTCAAAGAGTCGGATACCACTGAGTGACTGAACAGCAATCAAATAAGCTAGGAATTGTACAACAAAAATGAAGATGTGGTGAGATAAGTGTTCCCATACACTGATGATAGGGAACGTTCTAGAAAGCAATTAGTGAGTGTGCATCAGCAGACTTTAAGATGCTTTTGCCCTTCTAGTCAATAAATGAATCATAAGGAAATAATTTGTAAGCAAGTAATAGTATATTACCTAATAAAATAATTTTGTAATGCAGGTTATATTATATTATCTAATATAATAATTAGGTAATAAGAGATTCAGAAGAGCTCTGTCAGTAGTAGAAAAAATTGGGGAAAAGCTGTATGGTAGGCAGACTGTAAAGTGGCCCCTGTCCTACTGTATAGCATAGGGAACTAGGTCAATATCTGTGATAAATTTTAGTACCAAAGAATAAAACATAAAATGGCCTGCAATGATCTCTACTTCCTGGTATTCATACTTTGTGCAAATTCGCTCCCCTGTTTACTTCCCTGATGGTCCCGTGATTAAGACTCCAAGCTTCCAGTGCAGGGGATAAATATTGATCCCTGGTCAGGGACCTAGGATCCCACATGCAGCCTGGTGTAGCCAAAAAATTTATAAATTAACCTCCCCTAGATTGTAGGCTGGATTTATTGATTCGGTTCCAGTGAAGAGAGTATAACAGGTAAAATTAGATTATGAAAAGACTGAATTCCATCCTTTCTCTCTCTCTAATAGATACAGAGATATGTAGATAGACATATAAATAATAAATATAGAGAGGTTTGTATATAGATGAAAAGTAAAAGTGGAAGTGTTAGTCACTTAGTCATGTCTGACTCTTTGTGACCCCATGGACTGTATAGCCCACCAGGTTCCTCTGTCCGTGGAATTCTCCAGGTAAGAGTACTGAAGTAGGTTGCCATTTCCTTCTCCAGGGGTCTTCCTGACCCAGAGATCGAACTCGGGTCTCCTGCATTGCAAGCACATTCTTTACCCTCTGAACCACCAGGGAAGCCCATTGTATATCAATATATATAGCTATATTTATCTATCTACATAGAGAGAGAAAGAGAAAATTTATGTCTATAGCTGACAGCCAGCAAGAAACTGAATTCTGCCAATGGCTATGGAAGCTTGGAAGTGGGTCTTCCCCCAGTTGAAGTTTGAGATGACTGAAGCCCACCAGCTACCTTGGTTGCCACATTGAGAGTGAGTGAGTGAGTGAAGTGCTCAGTCATGTCCAATTCTTTGTGACCGCATGGACTGTAGCCCACCAGGCTCTTCCATCCATGGAATTTTCCAGGCAAGAGTCCTGGAGTGGGTTGCCATTTCCTTCTCCAGCCACCTTGAGAAGCCTGAGCCAAAGCCACTGCCAGATTCCCACTCCATAGAAACTATGAGATAGAAAATGTTTACTGTTTTATGCCTTTGAGTTGTAGGGTATTAACTTGTCACACAGTAACAGATAACTAATACAGCCTCATTGTCTAACAGACTGAAAATGCTTATAGTAGGTGAAATAGTATGTTACACTGCTGTTAAACATTTGTTAAAGAATTTTTAGTAGCACAGGAAGATGTTCAGATTACAATGTTGAGAAATAAACTCCAAAAAGATATACAATATGATTCCAAATTGGAAAGTCTATATTTGCATGAATACTTACAGGGAAAACCTGCAAGTGAATATGTTAACAGTCAACAGTTTTCTCTGAGACACAGAATAGTTGTTCCTCACATGCGTGTGGATTTCAGTTAGGGAGTCACTGAGTTCATTTCTACTGAATATCTACAACGTGCCCGCCAGCCCTGAAAACATCTTGCTCTCGTAGGGAACAAGACCAAGTCACTGCTCTCCTGAAACATGCTTGATGAGATAGCTCATGGAGGTTTCTTCTACGCTAGAGATAGAGAGATGGAGAGTAGTGGACAGATTGTCAGATACATTTTAGAAATAAAACATTTTGGTGCCAAAAATGTATATGAAGAAATAGAATTTTCTCTTGGGTGATTGGCCTGAGTAGCAGGGGAGGATTCTAGAGCTGGACTGCTTGGTATGCAATCGTGGTGTAATAACCATCAGCTGAGTGACCTTGGAGGCACAGGCTACATAATCTCTGTATGCCCCAGTCTTCTTATCTGCAGAGTGATGGCTTTCTCATCCATTTTAGAGATAGCAATATAACTCTTAGATTGAGTTGGGGGGCATGAGTTAATATAAAGAACTTAAAAGAGAGCCTGACATGTTGAAGTTGGTGAAAATCATTAGCCATTATTATTTTATCTATTTATTTTTGGCTGTGCTGGGTCTTCGATGCTGCAAGTGCTTTTCTCTAGTTGCAGTGATCGGGGCCTACTCTTCATTGAAGGGCGCGGGCTTCTCATTGCGGTGGCTTCTGCTGCGGAGCACAGGCTCTGGGACTCACGAGTCTCAGTAGCTGTGGCGTGTGGGCTCAGTAGTGACAGTTCCCAGGCCCTAGAGCACAGGCGCAATAGTTGTGGCACACTGGTTTAGCTGCTCCAAGTCATGTGGGAGCCTTCTGGGCCAGGGATCAAACTCATGTCTCCTGCATTGGCAGGCAGATTCTTTACTCCTGAGACACCAGGGAATCCCAGTAATTGTTATAATTATTGAGATGGGGATGACTGAGAAAGAAATCAAAATTAAGAATAACTATGAGTACATAGTATAATTGACAGTTGTTAATGTTCTTTTTTACAGTGGAATCAGGCCATCTTTAAAGGTTATCTAATCTGCTCAGTTATGGGAGTAATTTATATGCTATGTGATCATTAACACCCATGTCTCTGTAGATTCGAGGTGCTTGGGGGAAGGAATAAAAGGGCAGTGAATTTTAATAGGCATGTTAGGGAGTGAGCCTACACGAGAGGTGTGATGAGGCAGGCTGAGCCCTGGAGGGGAAGGACCTGCTTGGGGAGGTAACCTGAGGGGGAAGAAATGGGGAACCACAGACCTCCCTCCCACCTCTTGGTGCAGGACAGCTCCTGAGGATTTTCAGTGGCCCTAGGCATCAAAAATATTATGGTGCCATGTTGCTCACATCTAATTCAAAATTAAAAGGAGACTTTATTGCAAACTACATGGATAGAAGTCCCACAGAGTTTTAGCTTCCTCCCAAATGCGCACTCTGGGATGTTTTTCAATATTAAACTGTTTCCAAAAAATATTTCCCCTCACTTTCTGGTATCCTTGTTTTCCTGTCTTTAAGCACATTCTTGGTATGCATAATGGTTCATTCCATCTGGGAAGTTGGGCTACTGACCTCCCCTGCGTGCATGCTCAGTCATGTCTGACTCTCTGTAACCCCATGGATTCTAGCCTGCCAGGCTCCTCCGTCCATGGGATTCTCCAGGCAGGAATACTGGTGTGGGTTCCTCCTCCAGAGGATTTTCCCTACCGAGGGATCAAGCCTTGGCTCCTGCATTGGCAAGCAGATTCTTTACCGCTGAGCCACCAGGGCAGCCCGCTGACGCCTCACTCATTGACATTTGCCTGGCTACTGCTTACATATCCTCCAGAATTTAGTGTAGATATCACCCCTCTAGGAAGCCTTCCTGATTCTCCAAGTCCAAGCCTTAGGATTCAATTCATCTCAATATGCCCTCCTGTGAGTGTAGATTCTGCGAGAGCCCAACCACGTCCACCTTGTTTATCACTGCACCCTATGACAGTGCCTGGCTCCGAGCCGAATGGCAGTTTACTAAATGAACAGATTATCTAATGAGTGACCTCATCCCCCAGCTCCCTCACCACCTACAAGCCCCTGGACAAAGCTAACAGGCCAGCTCTGTGCAGGTTACTCTGATGGGACTCCAGGACCCTTGAAGTTCTCCTGCCTCAGAGCTAGAGACCCTTCCACCACCATGCCTTTGACTTGACTCTGACCCAGACCAGGGAGAACCCAACTCAATCAAAGGATACATAATTATGAGCTAAGACTGAACCAACATAACTGAATTTTCTGAACCTAGAGTGAAAGGTTTTTTTTTTTTTTTTTAAGGCATTTGTGACTATAATCTGGGAAATCACCGAGTTTTATGAAATGTAAAGGGAAGGATGCTTAGCGGCTCCTCCCAACTTGGCACCTCCCTCATCTTCATTATCCTTCTGGGAAATAGGGTTTTCCTGGCTGCAAAGACTCTTCCCACTTGTGTTTGCTGATAATCAAACTTACAGATTCATTTGCACAATTGTGAAAACATTCTAGGCCTTCTAGCTCCAAGATTGCAAACTCCTACCTAGCCAGTGTGGTCTCTGGAGGCAGCACACATACTTTATGTCACTTAAACACCTGATTCAAAGAACTGACTCATTTGAAAAGACCCTGATGCTGGGAAAGATTGAAGGTGGGAGGAGAAGGGGATGACAGAGGATGAGATGGTTGGATGGCATCACTGACTCAATGGACATGAGTTTGAGTAAACTCCTGGAGTTGGTGATGGACAGGGAGGCCTGGTGTGCTGCAGTGCATAGGGTCTCAAAGAGTTGGACAGGACCGAGCGACTGAACTGAACTGACTGGTACAGGATTTGGATCTTGGAGCTGGGGGGGAGGAATTTAAGTCATTTGGGAACAATGGCTTCTTTCACTTGCCCCAGGCCCCACCAATCCCTGGCTTCTACCAGACTATTCCTTACCTTTTGTGACGTGCCTGACCTCTGAAGACAGGTCTTGCTGTTGGTAACTGATGCTAGTTCAGCCTTCAACCTATCCCGAGTAAGAGTGCTTGACATTAAGGAGAGCAAATGTCTACCTCTGTCTGGTGTCAAAGCTGGGAGGAACTGGCCTGGCAACTGCCTGGCCCCGAGCCCCGTGGAGACAGCCAACACACACACACATAGAGAAGCCAAGAAAGGTCTCAGCCGGGTTCTGGTTTCTGGTTCACCAGTCTGTCTAGCTTTTTGCCAGCTTAGTACTGGTCATAACTTAGTACTGGCTGGTTCTTTTTTTCTTTCTTATTTTTTCTCTTTATTTCTTTTTTTTCACTGAAGTATAGTTGATTTACAATATTGTGTTTCAGGTATACAGAAAAGTGATTCGATTATACACACATGTGTATATATGTATATTCATTTTTTTCTGATTCTTTCCATTATAGTTTATTATAAGATGTTGAATGTAGTTCTCTGTGCTATACAGAAAATCCTTGTTGTTTGTCTGTTTTGTGTATAGTAGTGTGTATCTGCTAATCTCATACGCCCAACTTATCCCTCCGCCTCTCTTTCCCCTATGGTAATCATAAATTTGTTTTCTATGTCTGTGAGTCTTTCTGTTTTGGGAATAAGTTCATTCATAAATTTTTTAGATTCCTCATATGTGTGTGTGTTCAGTCATGTCTGAGTCTTTGTGACCCCGTGGACGGTAGCCCACCAGGCTCTCCATAGAATCTTCCAGGCAAGAATACTGAAGTGTGTTGCCATTCCTTACTCCAGGGGATCTTCCCAACCCAGGGATCGAACCTGCGTCTCTTGCATCTCCTGCATTGGCAGGCAGATTCTTTATCACTGGGAAGCCCAGATTCCTCATATACATGATATTGTATAATATTTGTCTGTCTCTGTTTGACTTACTTCACTTAGTACTAGCCGCTTTTTGTCCCTTGAAGTTAAGTCCTGAGTAACACACCCTGTGTCTAGTATGGTCTCAGAGGTAATAACCGCAGAGGGGATGTTGATTTTGTTCTTTGTGATACTGCCTGCCAGCTCCTTTCATCTGAGTTAATACATACAGTCACCTCTCTACCACCCCAGGTGATATGTAATGCAAAAGAAATCATCACAAAGCTTATAAGGGAGATATCGTATCCAGGAGAGAGCCATGGGAGAGGGCAAGTACAGAGAAAGAAACAGCCAGAGGAATAAAAAACGAGAAACCCTGGGAACTGGACTTTCATTTTTCAAGTTTTCAACTGAAAAAAATATTTTTTTTTTTGGCACTAGTATCAAACTCTAATGGGTCTAGTGTGATCATTTGGAAAACAATTTGGCACAATCTCTCACCTTATATCTTACACTAAATTGATCCCAGATGTCTCATTCACAGCTCTCTCATCTGACAACTACCCCCCACCACTCCACCAGCAGAGCAGGAGTCCTGTGCTCACCTTTGTCCTGTCGATTATTCTAAGGATCTTAGCGCTGTAATCGTGGCAGGCACTTGGGAAATCGCTGTGTCGATGTGCTGAATAGAGCAGATGTGGCCTGTGCATACAGCATGCATGTCTCTGCCGAGCACACCTTCCCATCCTTCTTCAGGTAACATTACTCTCCTTTAGTGACAAGTGCTTGTCCCCCACTCCAGCCATGTGGTCTGAGTCGTGTGGCCAGTCAGATGCTGTGGGTGCTGGACACAAGCTCAGCAGGCCATGGTGCCTCAGCTCCATAGCCACCGCAAGTAGCTTGGGAAGTGGGTGCCACCCAAGTCAGGACAGACAAGACCCTTTCGTGGGGTTTTGAAATACAGCTGTAGGGGAAGAAGAGGCAAAGAACTTTCCTTTCCTCATAGGTGGTGAAGCTGTGACATGACTAAGAGTTCTCAGCAGGCACCTCTCTTGAAGTATAGAAAATACTCATCCACATAAGAAATACAGAGAAAATAGAATATGAGTTCAGTTCCTGAAATCCATGCTTTCCTGAGGCTGAATAGTTATGTTTCCATTTGGAGAACTACTCCAGGATCCAATAAATTATCCCACCTTTCTTTTTGTTCTTCTTACATTAGTTTGAATTCAGTTTCTATTGCTATAAGCAAAGACTCTTCAACAGACTCACAGACTTAGACAACAAACTTATGGCTGCAGGGACAGGGGGTGAACAGATAAACTGGGATTGTGGCATTGACTTGTACACACCGCTATATTGAAAATAAAATGCTTTTCCATGAAGAAATAAGATAAAAAATAAAAAAACAAAGGATCTCCATCAGTTTATAAATTGTCTGACCTATTTTTGATCTGCCCAAGGAGCATCAGAGAACCTAAGGGAAAAGCCTGTAGATTGGGAACAAATTTTTAGAACCAATAGTCTTCAAGAGGGCAGTAGAAAAGAGTAAGAGAGAAAAAAGCTCTAAACAGGAATATATTTGGTTGGCCAAAGAGTTCGTTCAGATTTTTCCATCAGATGATATGGAAAATCCAAAAGGAAATTTGGGGGCAACCCAATATTTTGTGACTCCTTATAATAATAACAGCTATTGCTACCTACGAGGTAAGGACTATCTCCATTCTACATTGGAGAAGGCAATGGCACCCCACTCCAGTACTCTTGCCTAGAAAATCCCATGGACGGAGGAGCCTGCTAGGCTGCAGTCCGTGGGGTCGCTAAGAGTCAGACACGACTGACGACTTCACTTTCACTTTCATGCATTGGAGAAGGAAATGGCAACCCACTCCAGTGTTCTTGCCTGGAGAATCCCAGGGATGGTGGAGCCTGGTGGGCTGTCTATGGTGTCGCACAGAGTCGGACACGACTGAAGCGACTTAGCAGCAGCAGCACAGATGAGAAAGCTGGCTCAGCAAGGTCAAACAACCTGTAAGTGACTGGCTTTAAACTCAGGTCTGTGTGATTTCCACGCTTCATCTTCATTTCTCCAGACTAGAGTATGTTCCTCGCATGAAAAGCAAGCCTTCCTTTTGTTGTTCAGTCACTAAGTGACATCCAACTCTTTGCGACCCCATGAACTGCAGTACAGCCAGCCTTCCCTGTCCTTCACTATCTCCCTGAGTTCCTTCCATTAGTCTCACCTATTTTTAGGAAAGTATTTGAGATGAAGACATTGGAGACTGGACACTGGAAATTTCTGCCGCATGTCCCTTGTTAGTGGTTAGTCAGATACTCATGCTTCCTTTCTTAGACATCTATTGGAATGAAGGCAGAATCTACTGACTCGTTCATTCCTGGTACACTGAAAGAAGTCCAGATTGTTTATCTGTCAGAAGCCATAACTGGGAAAGGTCATTTGAATAGATACATCACAAGCCTACCTGAAGGCAAAATGATAAAAAAAATTCTTAAGAGTTTATAGCTTTCAGGCTTGCTGTGTTTCTAAATAAACACAGTGGAGTGTCAGTCGCTCAGTCTTGTCCGACTCTTTGTGTTCCCATGGACTGTAGACCACCAGGCTCCTCTGTTCTTGGGATTCTCCCTGGAGTGGATTGCCATTCCCTTCTGCAGGGGATCTTCCTGACTTGGATATCACCCAGGTCTCCTACATTGCAGGCGGATTCTTAAGTATCCGAGCTAAAGGGAAGCCCTGCAGATTATAAAGCTCTGTAGTTTATAAAGGTATTTTGAAACACAACCAAACAGTTCATTCATGTATTATCTGTACTGTCTGCATACACATGCATTGTACTTTCTCGCTCAATGGCAGTTGAGTAACTGTGGTGCAAAACAAAATAGTTACTATCTGGCCCTTTGAGAAAAATCACCTTTGGCCCAGGACAATCCTCCAAACAGAAGTGAGGAAACAGCAGTATAGTTTTTAGGTCACTTATGCTCCAAGCCCAACTGCCCTGGGTTCTACCTCTCAGAGAACATCCTGACACTCCACAGGCAGCCTACTCACATCTAAATCCACAGTATATACTGTTCCCACCCCACCTTCCTTGTTCCTGCCCTGATCCTCACCGTGGTTTTCTTCATTTTGACTTTCCATCCCATGCATAAAATTTCCCTCTGTCTCCTATTCCCTAAATTACATGCACAGCTCTATTTCCTATTCCTATTCTATCAGTTCAGTTCAGTTCAGTCGCGCAGTCGTGTCTGACTCTTTGCGACCCCATGAATCGCAGCACGCCAGGCCTCCCTGTCCATCACCAACTCCCGCAGTTCACTCAGACTCACGTCCATTGAGTCTGTGATGCCATCCAGCCATCTCATCCTCGGTCGTCCCTTTCTCCTCCTGCCCCCAATCCCTCCCAGCATCAGGGTCTTTTCCAATGAGTCAACTCTTCGCATAAGGTGCCCAAAGTACTGGAGCTTCAGTTTTAGCATCATTCCTTCCAAAGAAATCCCAGGGTTGATCTCCTTCAGAATGGACTGGTTGGATCTCCTTGCAGTCCAAGGGACTCTCAAGAGTCTTCTCCAACACCACAGTTCAAAAGCATCAATTCTTCGGTGCTCAGCCTTCTTCACAGTCCAACTCTCACATCCATACATGACCACAGGAAAAACCATAGCCTTGACTAGACGGACCTTAGTCGGCAAAGTAATGTCTCTGCTTTTGAATATACTATCTAGGTTGGTCATAACTTTTCTTCCAAGGAGTAAGCGCCTTTTAATTTCATGGCTGCAGTCACCATCTGCAGTGATTTTGAAGCCCCCCAAAATAAAGTCTGACACTGTTTCCACTGTTTCCCCATCTATTTCCCATGAAGTGATGGGACCAGATGCCATGATCTTTGTTTTCTGAATGTTGAGCTTTAAGCCAACTTTTTCACTCTCCTCTTTCACTTTCATCAAGAGGCTCTTTAGTTCCTCTTCATCTTTTGCCATAAGAGTGGTGTCATCTGCATATCTGAGGTGATTGATATTTCTCCCAGCAATCTTGATTCCAGCTTGTGTTTCTTCCAGCCCAGCATTTCTCATGATGTACCCTGATATATGTTAAATAAGGAGGGTGACAATATACAGCCTTGGCGTACTCCTTTTCCTATTTGGAACCAGTCTGTTGTCCCATGTCCAGTTCTAATTGTTGCTTCCTGACCTGCATATAGGTTTCTCAAGAGGCAGGTCAGGTGGTTTGGTCTTCCCATCTCTCTCAGAATTTTCCACAGTTTATTGTGATCCCCACAGTCAAAGGCTTTGGCATAGTCAATAAAGCAGAAATAGATGTTTTTCTGGAACTCTCTTGCTTTTTCCATGATCCAGCAGATATTGGCAACTTGATCTCTGGTTCCTCTGCCTTTTCTAAAACCAGCTTGAACAACTGGAAGTTCAAGGTTCACATATTGCTGAAGCCTGGTTTGGAGAATTTTGAGCATTACTTTACTAGCGTGTGAGATGGGTACAATTGTGTGGTAGTTTGAGCATTGTTTGGCGTTGCCTTTTCTTTGGGATTGGAAGGAAAACTGACCTTTTCCAGTCCTGTGGCCACTGCTGAGTTTTCCAAATATATGTGTTAGAATACGGTATTTATCTTTCTCTTTCTGACTCATTTATTCTGTATAATAGGTTTTATATTCATCCACCTCCTTAGAACTGACTCAAATGCGTTCCTTTTTATGGCTGAGCAGCATTCCATCATGTATATATACAACTTCTTTATCCATTCATCTGTCGATGGACACGTAGGTTGCTTTCGTATTCTAGCTATTGTAAATAGTGCAGCAGTGGACAATGCAATACATATTTCTCTTTCAATTTTGGTTTTCTCAGGGTATATGCCTAGGAGATGCCTTTCTTTGGAATTGGGATGAAAACTGACCTTTTCCAGTCCTGTGGCCACTGCTGACTTTTCCAGATTTGCTGGCAAATTGAGTGCAGCACTTTCACGGCATCATCTTTGAGGATTTGAAACAGCTCTACTGGAATTCCATCACCTCCACTAGCTTTGTTTGTAGTGATGCTTTCTAAGGCCCACTTGACTTCACATTCCAAGATGTCTGGCTCTAGATTAGTCAAAACATCATCATGATTATCTGGGTCATGAAGATCTTTTTTGTACAGTTCTTCCGTGTATTCTTGCCACCTCTTCTTCCACTAGGGTTCCAACTGGGGGATGCAAGCTCTACTCCTGAGTTTGGCCAATGAGGAAGGAAATCAAAGGCAGAAAGAAAGTGGGTTTGGGGTGTTTATTTTCCTGATTACTTTCTTGCTGAAAGCAGTGGATTTGCTGTGTCTCTCTACCAAAAGCCACAATCCTGTCTGGGCAGCCCTCTCCCTTCAACTCTCCATAGATTCTTTTTTTTTTTTTTAATTCATTTATTTTTGGCTGTGCTGGGACTTTGTTACTGTGCTCAGGCTTCAGTAGTTGTGACAGACCCTAAAGGACAGGCTCAGTAGCTGTGGCACACGGATTTAATTCCTCCCCAGCATGTGGGATCCTCTTGGATCAGGGATCGAATTCATTTCCCCTGCATTGTCAGTCTGGTTCTTAACCACTACACCACCAGGGACGTCTCTCTCCATAGATTCTGAAACTACTCCCTCCCATTGCGCCTTCATTGCTCATGATTTCCTGGTCTTGCTAACCCTGGGGGGCCCACAGTGTCTCCTGTTGCTGCTGCTGCTGCTGCTAAGTTGCTTCAGTCGTATCCGACTCTGTATGACCCCATAGACGGCAGCCCTCCAGGCTCCTCCATCCCTGGGATTCTCCAGGCAAGAACCCTGGAGTGGGTTGCCATTACCTTCTCCAATGCATGAAAGTGAAAAGTGAAAAGTGAAAGTGAAGTCGCTCAGTCACGTCCGACTCCTAGCAACCCCATGACTGCAGCCTACCAGGCTCCTCCACCCAGAGGATTTTCTAGGCAAGAGTACTGGAGTGGGGTGCCATTGCCTGCTCCACAGTGTCTCCGATTGATTTACAAATCCTGATCACATCTTTGGCCATTGTATATCTTCTTTGGAAGAATGTCTATTGAGACCCTTTGCCCATTTTTCAGTTGGGTTATTTATCTTGTATATCATTGCTTTGCAATAGTTCTTTGTCTACTCTGGTTATAAACCTCTTACTAGATGTGTATGTTTTGCAAATATTCTCTCCCATTCTGTGAGTGATCTTTTCATTTTCCTGATGGTGTCCTTTGAAGCACAGAAGTTTTGTTTTAATATTATTAAAATTATTCTCTATTTTTTCTTTTTCTGTAGTGCTTTTGGTGTTATATCCTTCAAGAAGGCTTTGCCTAACCCAAGATTCCAAAAGTTTGCTCTTATGTTTTCTTATAAGAATAGGTTTTACATTTATGTCTGTGATCAATTTTGAGTTCATTTTTGTGCAGTAT
This sequence comes from Aepyceros melampus, assembly GCA_006408695.1. Taxonomy (NCBI): domain Eukaryota; kingdom Metazoa; phylum Chordata; class Mammalia; order Artiodactyla; family Bovidae; genus Aepyceros; species Aepyceros melampus. The sequence goes on from SJXQ01010737.1 coordinate 200,381, forward strand.
ATAAGGAAGGAATCCAGTTCCATTCTTTTAAATATCCATATGAATATTTAGTTTTTTCAGCACCATTTGTTGAAAAGAGAAAAGTACTATTTCCCCATTAAATTAATTGATTTTCAGCAAAAGTCTTGGCACCTTTGTTAAAAATTGATTAACTATAAATCTAAGGGTTTGTTTCTCGACTGTTGATCTATATGTCTTTCTTAATCCCAGTATTACACTACCTTCAGTTCAGTTCAGTTCAGTTGCTCATTCGTGTCCGACTCCTTGCGACCCTATGAATCACAGCATGCCAGGCTTCCCTGTCCATCACCAACTCCCAGAGTTCACTCAGACTCGCGTCCATCAAGTCAATAATGCCATCCAGCCATCTCATCCTCTGTCGTCCCCTTCTTCTCCTGCCCCCAATCCCTCCCAGCATCAAAGTCTTTTCCAGTGAGTCAACTCTTCGCATGAGGTGGCCAAAGTACTGGAGTTTCAGCTTTAGCATCATTCTTTCCAAAGAAATCCAGGGTTGATCTCCTTCAGAATGCACTGGTTGGATCTCCTTGCAGTCCAAGGGACTCTCAAGACAACTCAGCAGTGGCCACAGGACTGGAAAGGTCAGTTTTCATTCCAATTCCAAAGAAAGGCAATGCCACAGAATGCTCAAACTACCACACAATTGTACTCATCTCACACGCTAGTAAAGTAATGCTCAAAATTCTCCAAGCCAGGCTTCAAAAATATGTGAACTGTGAACTTCCTGATGTTTAAGCTGGTTTTAGAAAAGGCAGAGGAACCAGAGATCAAATTGTCAACATCCACTGGATCATGGAAAAAGCAAGAGAGTTCCAGAAAAACATCTATTTCTGCTTTATTGACTATACCAAAGCCTTTGACTGTGTGGATCACAATAAACTGTGGAAAATTCTGAAAGAGATGGGAATACTAGACCACCTGACCTGCCTCTTGAGAAATCTGTATGCAGGTCAGGAAGCAACAGTTAGAAGTGGACATGGAACAACAGACTGGTTCCAAATAGGAAAAGCAGTACATCAAGGCTGTATATTATCACTCTGCTTATTTAACTTATATGCAGAGTACACTACCTTAGTAATACATTTTTAATGTATTTTGCAAAGGTATCAAATCACAATGGACTGAAACAGAAAAACTTTGTTGTTGGGTTTTTTTTTCCCTGTCACCAAAAAGAAATGTGCCAACACCAGCTGTTGTTCAGTTGCTCAGTCGTGTCCTGCTTTCTGCGACTCCATGGACTGCAGCATACACAGGCTTCCCTATCCTTCACTGTCTCCCAGAGCTTGCTCAAACTCATGTCCACTGAGTCAGTGATGCCATCCAACCATCTCATCCTCTGTCCTCCCCTTTTCCTTTTGCCTTCAATCTTTCCCAGCACCAGCTGAGGGTCCTATAATTCAATTCTGACAATATCTACCAGGAAATAGTGTCAGGTCCCACAGGAGAAGGGCTGACACCTGCAGGATACACTCCCTGCATCCCACTGCAAGACACCAGTCACAAGTCCAGCTTCACCTGTGCTTCCAACCACTGGCTAAAGATTAGAGGGTCCTACAACACCTTCCTCGGGTTCAATTAATTTGCTGGACTGACTTACAGAACTCAGAAATATTTACTTATGTTTGCCAATTTATCATAAGGGGTATCATAAAGGAAATGGATGAACAGCCAAATGAAGAGATGCATAGGGTAAGGTACGTGGAAAGGAGCTTGGAGCTCCCATACCCCTTCCTGTGTATCTCCCCAGATCTCAAAGTGCTCATCCACTGGAAGCTCTTTGAACCCCATCCTTTCAGGTTTTAATGGACGCTTCATTACATAGGCACAATTGATTGAATCATAGGCCATTGATGACTGAACTCAATCTCTAGCCCCTCTGCTCTCTTGGCAGGTCAGGAGGAGGAGCAGGGAGGACCGAGAGTTCCAACTCTCTAAACACCTCGTTGGTTCCCTTGGCAACCATCTTAGAAGCTTTTTAAAAGTTGCTTCAATGACATAAATTCAGGTGTAGTTGAAAAGAATTTATATAAATATGAAGATACCTTTATCCCCTTAATAGGAAATTCCAAGAACTTTCAGAAGACCAAATGTCTTTCTTACTATAAATCACAATATCACAAAACCAATTGGTCCTTCACCCCAAAGAGCTTGAGACGCCTGGGCAGGTGAATTCACCCTACCTCCTCCCAGTTGATCTAAATTTCAAGGTGAATAACAGCCTAGTGTGATGTGAAGCAGGGGTTATTTCTTTCAGAAAAAAGATTGAGTTGTATGTATTGTAACAGTCTGTTTAGCTGTCTTCTTGTCTTGACTATGAATTTTCGGAAGGCTAAGACATCTTTTGTTATCCTTGTCATATGACACATCCATATGTGTTCAATTCAGTTCAGTTCAATCGCTTAGTCGTGTCCAACTCTCACATCCATACATGACCACAGGAAAAACCATAGCCTTAACTAGATGGACCTTTGTTGGTAAAGTATTGTCTCTGCTTTTGAATATGCTATCTAGGTTGGTCATAACTTTACTACCGTAAATAGGAAAAGCAGTACATCAAGGCTGTATATTATCACTCTGCTTATTTAACTTATATGCAGAGTACACTACCTTAGTAATACATTTTTAATGTATTTTGCAAAGGTATCAAATCACAATGGACTGAAACAGAAAAACTTTGTTGTTGGGTTTTTTTTTCCCTGTCACCAAAAAGAAATGTGCCAACACCAGCTGTTGTTCAGTTGCTCAGTCGTGTCCTGCTTTCTGCGACTCCATGGACTGCAGCATACACAGGCTCCCTATCCTTCACTGTCTCCCAGAGCTTGCTCAAACTCATGTCCACTGAGTCAGTGATGCCATCCAACCATCTCATCCTCTGTCCTCCCCTTTTCCTTTTGCCTTCAATCTTTCCCAGCACCAGCTGAGGGTCCTATAATTCAATTCTGACAATATCTACCAGGAAATAGTGTCAGGTCCCACAGGAGAAGGGCTGACACCTGCAGGATACACTCCCTGCATCCCACTGCAAGACACCAGTCACAAGTCCAGCTGTCACCTGTGCTTCCAACCACTGGCTAAAGATTAGAGGGTCCTACAACACCTTCCTCGGGTTCAATTAATTTGCTGGACTGACTTACAGAACTCAGAAATATTTACTTATGTTTGCCAATTTATCATAAGGGGTATCATAAAGGAAATGGATGAACAGCCAAATGAAGAGATGCATAGGGTAAGGTACGTGGAAAGGAGCTTGGAGCTCCCATACCCCTTCCTGTGTATCTCCCCAGATCTCAAAGTGCTCATCCACTGGAAGCTCTTTGAACCCCATCCTTTCAGGTTTTAATGGACGCTTCATTACATAGGCACAATTGATTGAATCATAGGCCATTGATGACTGAACTCAATCTCTAGCCCCTCTGCTCTCTTGGCAGGTCAGGAGGAGGAGCAGGGAGGACCGAGAGTTCCAACTCTCTAAACACCTCGTTGGTTCCCTTGGCAACCATCTTAGAAGCTTTTTAAAAGTTGCTTCAATGACATAAATTCAGGTGTAGTTGAAAAGAATTTATATAAATATGAAGATACCTTTATCCCCTTAATAGGAAATTCCAAGAACTTTCAGAAGACCAAATGTCTTTCTTACTATAAATCACAATATCACAAAACCAATTGGTCCTTCACCCCAAAGAGCTTGAGACGCCTGGGCAGGTGAATTCACCCTACCTCCTCCCAGTTGATCTAAATTTCAAGGTGAATAACAGCCTAGTGTGATGTGAAGCAGGGGTTATTTCTTTCAGAAAAAAGATTGAGTTGTATGTATTTAACAGTCTGTTTAGCTGTCTTCTTGTCTTGACTATGAATTTTCGGAAGGCTAAGACATCTTTTGTTATCCTTGTCATATGACACATCCATATGTGTTCAATTCAGTTCAGTTCAATCGCTTAGTCGTGTCCAACTCTCACATCCATACATGACCACAGGAAAAACCATAGCCTTAACTAGATGGACCTTTGTTGGTAAAGTATTGTCTCTGCTTTTGAATATGCTATCTAGGTTGGTCATAACTTTACTACCGAGGAGTAAGCGTCTTTCAATTTCATGGCTGCAATCACCATCTGCAGTGATTTTGGAGCCCCCCAAAATAAAGTCTGACACTGTTTCCACTGTTTCCCCATATATTTCCCAAGAAGTGATGGGACCATATGCCATGATCTCTGTTTTCTGAATGTTGAGCTTTAAGCCAACTTTTTCACTCTCCTCTTTCACTTTCATCAAGAGGCTTTTTTTAGTTCCTCTTCACTTTCTGCCATAAAGGTGGTGTCATCTGCATATCTGAGGTTATTGATATTTCTCCTGGCAATCTTGATTCCAGCTTGTGTTTCTTCCAGTCCAGTGTTTCTCATGATGTACTCTGCATATAAGTTAATAAGCAGGGTAACAATATACAGCCTTGACATAATTCTTTTCCTATTTGGAACCAGTCTGTTGTTCCATGTTCACTTCTAACTGTTGCTTCCTGACCTGCATATAGGTTTCTCAAGACGCAGGTTAGGTGGTCTGGTATTCCCATCTCTTTCAGAATTTTCCACAGTTTATTGTGACCCACACAGTCAAAGGCTTTGGCATAGTTAATAAAGCAGAAATAGATGTTTTTTTCTGGAACTCTCTTGCTTTTTCCATGATCCAGTGGATGTTGGCAATTTGATCTCTGGTTCCTCTGCCTTTTCTAAAACCAGCTGAACATCTGGAAGTTCACAGTTCATGTATTGCTGAAGCCTGGCTTGGAGAATTTTGAGCATTACTTTACTAGCGTGTGAGATGAGTGCAATTGTGCGGTAGTTTGGTGTTTTTTGGCATTGCCTTTCTTTTAGTTTAAGTGAATATACACAAATGAATATATAAATAAAATGAGTTTTTTTTTCCATGGGCGAACTAAAAAACAGGTTGGATTTGCGAGTTGTGAATACAACTTGGTTTATGGACATCAAAATACTCTAGAAGTGTTTCTTATATGTCCGTAGAAATGCTATGCTACCACAAAGGAGGGGAACGAAGCCCATGCTCAAATGAGTTTGGAAATTTTGCATTCAAAATGAAGTTAAAATGTGTTTGTTGTTTTTCTAATTGCAGGACTTCGTAAAGCTTGTGCTCTGTAATATGCACTGTGATTTTCATGAGGAGACAGTTTCGTTGCCATGTTCACCCTCTTTGGAAAAGCTTTTTTCTGCGGGGACTTCTGTGCTGGGGTCCACACTTCAGGAAATGCTAGTTGGGTCTCTAGATTAGAATTTAAGAGATGAGGAAGCCATCCTTTGCTTTTGGTGTAGTTCAATAAACATTTATTGAGTGCCTACTATGAACCAGGCATTAGGATTACAAACATGAACAAAACAGACAGTGTTTCCTGTCTTCAAACAATGATCCAGCAGGGAGATAGCACCTAATTCTTGTGATTTTAGGGTGGAATGTGCAGTGAAGAAATTGTGTTTGGGGGAAAGATGGAATATAGAAGACAATGCTGTTAACTCTCTGAGGGCAGGATGCAGTATTAGGAAACCCTCAGAGAGGATGCAGACAATGAAACAGATTCTGAAAAGTAAAGAAGCCATTACTCACTGGTTAGACAAATGGGAAAGGACTATCAACCTGTTTGCCAAGGCATCACTCAGCTGGACTAGTGAGGTAACGGCTCCCCTACTCTCCTGGATCCCCAGGGCACCCTGACCGATGCCAGAGACGCTGTTGACTTGGTCTATAATGAGCTGTGTCCTCTGTAGTTGTATAACATGGCGACTCACTCCATACACCTGTCATACCTTGTTCTCCATTTCAACTCATCCTCACCATCCCATAGCACCACCCTGCTAGAGAACTCTTGCCTAGCACAGTTGTGGACTACTTCACATCACAACTGTAGAAAACTTCACTTGTGTACAGCTACAGTAAAGAATCCATCTGCAAAGTAGGAAACTGGGATTCAATTCCTGGGTTGGGCACAGTCCCTGGAGAAGGGAATGGCTATCCACTCTAGTATTTTTGCCTGGAGAATCCCATGAACAAAGGAGCCTGGTGGGCTACATACAGTCCATGGGGTTGCAAAGAGTCAGACATGACTAAGCAACTAAAAACTCTTTTAACTGGGGCTTCCCTGGTGGCTCAGATGGTAAAGAATCACCCTGCAATGTAGGAGACCAGGGTTTGACCCTGGGTTGGGAAGATCCCTTGGAGAAGGGAATGGCTATCCATTCCTTTAATTTGAATGATGCAAATAGCAACACAAACATTAACAAGATTAAATGCAGTGTATTTATCTCATCCTCTTCTTTTTCTCTTGTCACTGATCTCAGGCTGTGTTTCTGGCTGTGAGTCTTATTTGCTTGGGCCATTTTCAAATTTCCTAAATTACATAGGATCAAACAAATCAACCTTTGAATTTAAGACACCTCCAAGTATATATAGGCAGTGCAGGGACCAATAGAGACAATTCAATAAGTGGCACTATATTTATTCACTAAGGAAGGAAGAAACTAATGCTGGTAAAACAGCCTTTGGAGCTGGCTATCTGCTTATCAACAAAGGTCCATCTACTCAAGGCTATGGTTTTTACAGTAGTCATGTATGGATATGAGGACTATACAGAAACCTGAGCACCAAAGAATTAATGTTTTTGAACTGTGGTGTTGGAGAAGACTCTTGAGAGTCCCTTGGACTGCAAGGACATCCAACCAGTCCATCCTAAAGGAAATCGGTCCTGAATGTTCATTGGAAGGACTGATGTTGAAGCTGAAACTCCAGTACTTTGGCTACCTGATGCGAAGAGTTGACTCATTTGAAAAGACCTTGACGCTGGAAAAGACTGAAGGTAGGAGAAGGGGATGACAGAGGATAGATGGTTGGATGGCATCACTGACTCAATGGGCATGAGTTTGAGTAGGCTCCGGGAGTTGGTGATGGACAAGGAGGCCTGGTGTGCTGCAGTCCATGGGGTCTCAAAGAGTCAGACACAGCTGAGCGACTGAACTGAACTGAACTGATCTGCTTATCTAAGAGACCACAAAACCAAAATCCTTCAGGTTTGCTGCCAATAAATGTTTTTAAACATATGCTTTGAAGGAAAAATTGATTTAGAAGTTCAAAGTTCTACTGTTCTTTTGATCTTTGAGTCAGTCTGTGCTTATCCTTTTACTTTTTGATACACTGCAGACTTCTTATTAAATCATGCTTGGAATGCATGCTTATCCTGTGTTCAAAGTTATCTTTAGGGAGGGTTCATAGCTAATAATTATCTAGCAGGTGAGGGCCCAGGACAAATTACACTCCGTTCCTTCTTCCCAGCACCAAACATTTATGGCAGATTAAGTGATATTAAAATAAATGAAAAGAACAGACAGAAGTGGAAAAATAAGATGCACAACAAGATGACTGAGAGCATGAGGGATCCCAAGGTCCCATAAACAGTGTCAGAGGATCCAGTATTGGAGAACTTCATAGGCTGTGGTTGTTCAATCACTAAGTCATGTCTAACTCTCTGCTACTCCATGGACTGCAGCACTCCAGGCTTCCCTGTCCTTCACTATCTCCTGCAGTCTGTTCAGACTCATGTTCATTGAGTCAGTGATGTTATCCAACCATCTCATCCTCTGCTGCCCCCTTCTCCTGCTCTCAATCTTTCCTGGCAACAGTCTCTTTTCCAGTGAGTTGGCCCTTCACATCAGAGGGCCAAAGTATTGGAGCTTCAGCTTCAGCATCAGTCCTTCCAATGAATAGTCAGGGTTGATTTCTTTTAGGATTGAGTGGTTTGACCTCCTTGTTATCTAAGCAACTCTCAAGAGTCTTCTCCAGCACAGTTTGAAGCTGACTATGTGCAGATATTTTAATGTTTTCTATTGCCTAGACTATTCTTACACCCGTTAGTTGGTCACTACACAGAAACGAAATGCAGGAATCTCATTGGCTAGAACTTTGTAAAGTCCTCTAGCATACACTGTGGATGGAGGTTCATGTCATTGTATAGGAGACAAGAATCAAGACCATCCCCAAGAAAAAGAAGTGTAGAAAAGCAAAATGGCTGTCTGAGGAGGCCTTACAAATAGCTGTGAAAAGAAGGGAAGCCAAAAGCAAAGGAAAAAAGGAAAGATAGACCCATTTGAATGCAGAGTTCCAAAGAATAGCAAGGAGAGATAAGAAAGCCTTCCTCAGCGATCAATGTAAAGAAATAGAGGAAAACAATAGAATGGGAAAGACTAGAGATCTCTTCAAGAAAATTAGAGATACCAAGGGAACATTTCATGCAAACATGGGCTCAGTAAAGGACAGAAATGGTAGGGACCTAACAGAAGTAGAAGATACTAAGAAGAGGTGGCAAGAATACACAGAAGAACTGTACAAAAAAGATCTTCACGACCCAGATAATAACAAAGGTATGATCACTCACACTCACCTAGAGCCGGACATCCTGGAATGTGAAGTCAGGTGGGCCTGAGGAAACATCACTAAGAACAAAGCTAGTGGAGGTGATGCAATTCCAGTTGAGCTATTTCAAATCCTGAAAGATGATACTGTGAAAGTGCTGCACTCAGTATGCCAGCAAATTTGGAAAACTCAGCAGTGGCCACAGGAGTGGAAAAGATCAGTTTTCATTCCAATCTCAAAGAAAGGCAATGCCAAAGAATGCTCAAACTACCACACAATTGCATTCATCTCACACGCTAGTAAAGTGATGCTTAAAATTCTCCAAGCCAGACTTCAGCAATACATGAAGCGTGAACTTCCACATGTTCAAGCTGGTTTTAGAAAAGGCAGAGGAACCAGAGATCAAATTGCCAACATTTTTGGATCATCGAAAAAGCAAGAGAGTTCCAGAAAAATATCTATTTCTGCTTTATTGACTATTCCAAAACAAAGCCTTTGACTGTGTGGATCACAATAAATTGTGGAAAATTCTTCAAGAGATGGGAATACCAGACCACCTGACATGCCTCTTGAGAAACCTGTATGCAGGTCAGGAAGCAACAGTTAGAACTGGACATGGAACAACAGACTGGTTCCAAATAGGAAAAGGAGTACGTCAAGGCTGTATATTGTCACCCTGCTTATTTAACTTCTATGCTGACCTGCCTCTTGAGAAACCTGTATGCAGGTCAGGAAGCAACAGTTAGAACTGGACATGGAACAACAGACTGGTTCCAAATAGGAAAAGGAGTACGTCAAGGCTGTATATTGTCACCCTGCTTATTTAACTTCTATGCAGAGTGCATCATGAGAAACGCTGGGCTGGAAGAAACACAAGCTGGAATCAAGATTGCTGGGAGAAATATCAATAACCTCAGATATGCAGATGACACCACCCTTATGGCACAACGTGAAGAGGAGCTAAAAAGCCTCTTGATGAAAGTGAAAGGAGAGTGAAAAAGTTGGCTTAAAGCTCAACGTTCAGAAAACGAAGATCGTGGCATCTGGCACCATCACTTCATGGGAAATAGATGGGGAAACAGTGGAAACAGGGTCAGACTTTATTTTGGGGGGCTCCAAAATCACTACAGATGGTGATTGCAGTCATGAAATTAAAAGATGCTTACTCCTTGGAAGAAAAGTTAAGATCAACCTAGATAGCATATTCAAAAGCAAAGACATTACTTTGCCGACTAAGGTCCGTCTAGTCAAGGCTATGGTTTTTCCTGTGGTCATGTATGGATGTGAGAGTTGGACTGTGAAGAAGGCTGAGCACCAAAGAATTGATGCTTTTGAACTGTGGTGTTGGAGAAGACTCTTGAGAGTCCCTTGGACTGCAAGGAGACCCAACCAGTCCATTCTGAAGGAGATCAGCCCTGGGATTTCTTTGGAAGGAATGATGCTAAAGCTGAAACTCCAGTACTTTGGCCACCTCACGTGAAGAGCTGACTCATTGGAAAAGACTCTGATGCTGGGAGGGAATGGGGACAGGAGGAGAAGGGGACAACCGAGGATGAGATGGCTGGATGGCATCACAGACTCAATGGACATGAGTCTGAGTGAACTCCGGGAGTTGGTGATGGACAGGGAGGCCTGGCGTGCTGCGATTCATGGGGTCGCAAAGAGTCGGACACGACTGAGCGACTAAACTGAACTGAAAGGCATCTCCCTTCCTGGACAAAGTAAGAGCTCCCTGTTACGTTCCCAACAAGGTCTCCACTGATATCAGAGGGAAGAGACAGGTGGTCTTGTTATTGAAAATCCCCCAAATCCTGACTCTCTACTAGGCTTCCACTGACTCTATCCCAGTGGAGAATGGAAGGGGTATCTCATTACTGGTAGGTTAGAGGGATAAGCCCAGGCTCCTTATTTGATCTCTACTGTTACTGCTTGTTCAACAGGTCCTCATCATAATCTAACAGGAAGGGAAATCTTGGCTTCCTATTCAAACTCCTCTGACACCACCCTGTGGGAAGAGGGTTAGAATTAAGCTCCTCCTTAAAGCCTAACAACTGTGGGAGTCTAGACTTCCCACTCAGCTTTTGCTGTTGGCAGTGGGGTTGAGATCATGGATCTGTCTGTGTCATCCGTCTGGAGTGGAGCCACCTAAAAGTTTCATGTCTTCGGCTGCTCCTTCCTAAACCTTTGGCTTGAGAGGTCAGGCTTGTTGTTTTTTATTATTGTTGTTTTCCTTTTCAGAGAGTTTAGTTTTATTGTGATTTGCTTTGTCTGCAGTTGTTGGCACTTATAGGTTGTCAGCTTCTTTAGACACAAATCTAAGACATATGAGGGAAAAATAAAGCCAAGGTCTCATCACTATGTTGTTTCTCAAATCGCAAGGTCCCTAAAGTCAGTTTTCCTTCTTATCTCCATCTTTTAGTCTTACATTTATTTTAGACTTAATGCCTAAAATTTTCAGTTCTACTTAGTGGGAGGAATAGAGAAAAGTATGCCATCTCTAACTTCCTGGAGGCAGAATTCGACCCTTTGAAAAAATTTAAGCAACGAAGTTCTGCATTCATCTTTGCATTTTAGATAGACAGTGAGGAGAGCTCAGAAATTAGAGTTTGGGTAGAGATGGCCTGGAAAAACATCTGAAGGCAGAAGTATTTATTAGAACATGGTCTAGACTGGCTGTCTGAAATATACAACTGGAAAGCACAGGCACAGTGAGATCAGAGGCCAAACACAGAATGCACACCAGTCAACAACATACTTACTAATTGTCACAGCCTCAACTATGTGGCAGGAGGCATGGAAACAAAAGGACACTTTTGACAGGTGCTAAAATATGGAAATACCAGACCACCTTACCTGCCTCCTGAGAAATCAATTTGCAGGTCAAGAAGCAACAGTTAGAACTGTTCATGGAACAACCGACTGGTTCAAAATTGGGAAAGGAGTACATCATGGCTGTATATTGTCACCCTATGTTAAATAAGGATACATCATGTGAAATGCCTGGCTAGATGAATCATAATCTGGAATCAAGATTGCCGGCAGAAATATCAATAACCTCAGATATGCAGATAACACCATCCTAATCTGGTCCCATCACTTCATGGCAAATAGAAGGGGAAACAGTAGAAACAGTGTCAGACTTTATTTTTTGAGGCTCCAAAATCCCTGCACATGGTGACTGCAGCCATGAAATTAAAAGATGCTTACTCCTTGGAAGAAAAGTTATGACCAACCTAGATAGTATATTCAAAAGCAGAGACATTACTTTGCCGACTAAGGTCCGTCTAGTCAAGGCTATGGTTTTTCCTGTGGTCATGTATGGATGTGAGAGTTGGACTGTGAAGAAGGCTGAGCACCAAAGAATTGATGCTTTTGAACTGTGGTGTTGGAGAAGACTCTTGAGAGTCCCTTGGACTGCAAGGAGATCCAACCAGTCCATTCTGAAGGAGATCAGCCCTGGGATTTCTTTGGAAGGAATGATGCTAAAGCTGAAACTCCAGTACTTTGGCCACCTCATGTGAAGAGCTGACTCATTGGAAAAGACTCTGATGCTGGGAGGGAATGGGGACAGGAGGAGAAGGGGACAACCGAGGATGAGATGGCTGGATGGCATCACGGACTCAAGAGACATGAGTCTGAGTGAACTCCGGGAGTTGGTGATGGACAGGGAGGCCTGGCATGCTGCGATTCATGGGGTCGCAAAGAGTCGGACATGACTGAGCAACTCAGCTGAACTGAACTGAACTGAATGGCAGAAAGCAAAGAGGAAATCTTGATGAAAGCAAAGAGGAGAGTGAAAAAGGTGGCTTAAAACTCAACATTTAAAAAATAAAGATCATTGCATCCAGCACCATTATGTCATGGCAAATAGATGAGGAAAAAACGGAAACAGTAACAGACTTTATTTTCCTGGGCTCCAAAATCTGGCCAGACTTCTTATAGGTAGCTGGACTCCTCTCAAATAGCATCTTACAGAAGCCAACACAGGATTCACTCAAAGTTCCTCAAACATGTTTTACCCTGTCATTTCACATCTGACATCAAAGAGATCAAACCAGTCAATCCTAAAGGAAGTAAACTCTGAATATTCATTGGAAGGACTGAGACTGAAGCTCCAATACTTTGGCTACGTGATGCGAAGAGCCAACTCATTGGAAAAGACACTGATGATAGGAAAGATTGAAGGCAGAGGGAGAAAGAGGTGACAGAAGATGAGATGGTTGAATGACATCACGGATTCAACGCACATGAGTTTGGGCAAACTCCGGGAGACAGTGAAGGACAAGGAAGCCTGGTGTGCTGCAGTCCATGGGGTCACAAAGAGTCAGACATGACTGAACAAATGAACAACAACAAAAAATTAAATCAACAAAATGTAATGAGCAATAGAATATGATATGTAATGAAGTTAGAATCACTTCTTGATTCTTAGTTTAGCCGACTGAGTAAAAGCAGGTAACAACACTGCAGAGTATACGGAAAGAAATGTCTTTGGCGGAAAAGTGGAGATTGTGAGTTCATTTCACAGCACCTTGCCCATAAGGGATGCCTGGGCCATCTGAAAATCCCTAATAATAAGCAGGTGCTTAGCAGGAAGGTTAGGTATAGATAGAAGGAGTTAGGAGCCTGAGTTTAATTAGTAATACTCAAATCCAATTGCATGGAGATTATCCAGGAAATATAAGCAGAATGAGAAAAGTGGGCTAAGAACAAGACTCTACCACCACCCAATGCTGAGGATCAAAGTAAAGAAACCAAGAGAGGAAACGGAAGACAGGACGTCAGAGAGGCAGAATGAGAACAGAAAGTAGCATCCAATTCAGTCCCATAAGCACTTGCTACATGTTTAGTGTGTATTGTCTACTATGCTGAGACTGGCTTGTGAGGCCCTCACCCTTTACTAGATATACTTTCAGAATAGTGTGGTCAGCTAACTAACAGACATATGTTCCAGGCGCAATGGAACCACAGAAAGGGAAACTGAGCAGTCAAAGACTTTGAGGAAATTTTCCAAGCGATGATTACACCTAATCAGAGTCTACAAGATAGCTGGAATTAACCAGACAAGGAAAGACAGAGGGAAATTCATGCAGGCAAAAGAAACAGCCTAAACAATCGCAAAAGGACACAGGGGACTCAAGAGGGCAGAGAGAATTACCATCACCACAGTCACCAGGGTTGATGTCATTGAGAGAAAAAATAAAATCAAACTGAAAAAAATCCTTGACTTTGTCCTTTACTAAGCCACCACTGACCTCTGATACAGCTTTATGAAACAATGTGGAGAAAAACTGGACTTCACTGGGTTGGAGAATAATTGGAAGAATATAAAGTTCAGACAATACAGGAAGGGTATTTTTTCCAAGGACTCAGTGGAGAAGAATATAAAGATGGTATAGCCAGAAATGTGCAGAAGTCTAAAAGGCTTTGTTTTATGATAAGAGAGAATTGAGGATGTTTATAAGTTGTAGGAAAGAAACCAGAGTGCACAGATAAGATTTAAAAGGTTAAAAAAAGAAATTCACCCTTTTGTACAACAAATACTGATAGAGCATCTACACTGTTCTTGAGCTCATCATTTCAAGATAAAGACAAACAACAGAGCCCTTTTAATGGTGTTACGATTATGTTTTAAATAAGCTTAAAAAATAAAAAAGGCCAATGGCAAATGCACAAAAATTACATGTGCTACTTCCCTGGTGGCTCAGAGGTTAAAGCGTCTGCCTCTAATGCGGGAGACCCGGGTTCGATCCCTGGGTCGGGAAGATCCCCTGGAGAAGGAAATGGCAATCCACTCCAGTATTCTTGCCTGGAGAATCCCACGGACGAGAAGCCTAGTACATTACAGTCCACGGGGTCGCAAAGAGTCGGACACAACTGAGCGCCTTCACCTTCATAGTTCTAAAGGCAAAACTAATACTTATAAATACTTATCAATATATGGCATCTTTGGCTTTGTCACTTTATATTAGCAATTCCACAATTCATTATAAGTATTTAGTGTTAAGGCTTATTTTGTTTACTTCTGAGGGAACTATTATTTTAATAAAAACACTTATTCTATTGCAAGGACTTCAGTATGGGACACAATTGTCAAGATTATTTTATGTTTTAATTATTACAAATACCATAGGGCATATTAAGTCTACAAAGGACAGTGGCATAGTATAAAAGGTGAGGAGTAGTACAAGATGGCGTAATATTTGTGTCAAAGTTTGCCTTAGCGTCTCTGAGCATTTCAACACAGAAAACCAGCCAGCTGAAAATGTGGGAATAATCATGCTTTTAAATGTTGGCTGGGACTAGGAGATTGCCACAAAGATTAAGAACAGCCTCTGATCTTTTCAGAACCATTACTTGCAGAATGTTAAGATTTTAAAGAACTTTGACATAATCTAATAATATTATCCACACCTCACATATAAAATTCTCTTCTTCAGATTCCTCTCTTGATATTGAAAGTGAAAGAAAGCCTTCTACTTCAGAAGCTGCCTATTCTACTAACAAAAGTTAAATTTTCTCTGATTATGTCCAAAAGTTAGGTCTGTGGAATTCCACATTACTGCATTACTATGTGGCAACTCTTTAAATGTCAAAAGATTCTTAACAAATATGTGTTATGCTCCGAGTCCAAGGCCCCGAACCAACTGAGAGAACAAGTCCACCACAGTAATGCAAAAGCAAGAAGGGAGTTTATTGCTAGCTCGAACTAGGGCCCACATCTCATCCAGCGCAGTGGAATCCGACAAGAGCCCCAAACTCTGGAGTATGGCTGCTTATATACAGGCAGTTCTTTGTCTCAGAAACAGGGTAGCTGGCACTACATGATTGGCTGAGAGGAACACGCGCCACGAATGGGGACTCTCCTGATTAGTTCAAGGGTATAATTCCCGGAAACATGACTCAGGTTTTAGGCCTAGTGTAACTCGCTGAGCCTGTCATGGCAGGAGTCTGGTCCCAACAATATGCACACTAAACATATTAATAGTAATATCAGACTAAACCATTCACAATTCCTTCATCGCTTTCTTGCATGACATTTTCACTCTATTCCCTTTCATCCAAGTGCTTTCTAATAAGTTTATTTTTTTTTCTCCTCCTCATTAAACTGAACAAAAATTTCCAAATGTGAGAAGGGAAAACAAGATTATACTATTGCATATGGTGACTATTTTTTAAAGTCATACTATCAACCACTGATGTGTTTGAACTACAGACAATTACAATCACAGGGATTTAACTACATAAACTGTAACCAACTCAAATTTCCCTGACTTCATCTTTGCAATTATATTTTTAATATAATTATAAAAGTATTTCCATATTCTCCCATCTTGTGTGTTTTATCCTGAAAGTCCAAGATTATTTTGTGTACTGATTTAGCAAACTACCATTTTACTGTTCCTCTCAACTTCTGATAGCCTACAAATCTGATGGACATGTGTTTTAAGTATTTATACAAGGCATTTACTAAAATTATATAGAATAGGCATAAGAGCAGAATTTTCTAGTATACACACAAAAATATTATTCCTGGTTAACATTAATCCATGCAACTGAATCTTAAAGCTATGAAGATTCAATCTGATCAGTCTAGAAGCCTCTCCCTTATACATATAACAATCATCAGAAACTATCAAAAATATCTGCTAAAATCAAGAAACCATACAGTTGAAATCCATTAATTCTCTAAAAACACAAAAAAGTGAATCTCTGTTTTGTGATGACGGTTTTCTAAGGTTCTAAATCAGGATCAGTCCAGTGATATTTTCTAGAAAGGGATAGACATAAAGGTTTTTAGTGTATATTTTTCAGAATATAATTTTATGACTTTGTTCAACACAATTTAAATAGCTGTGTATTTTTTCTATTATTTCTCTGTCTTATGAAATCATATTTTTAAACTGAAAGAAGACATAAAAATGTTCCCTGTCCTCATTCAATTTCTTTTGTTCCTACTTAGACTACTTCTCAGAAACTTTCAGTGAAATTAACACTATGTGTATGTGGTATGAATTTTAGTTTATTACCTCATATAAAACCGTAGTATTTCCATGTAGAAGAGGTCCATAACAGATATAGGAATGTCCGACAACCCAGCCTAAGTCAGAAGCTGCCCACCACACCTAAACAATAAGAAGAAAATAAAATGCATATATCTTAATCAGATAAATGTCATATAATATGAATTTAAAACCATAATTACCTCTCCAGGTTTAAGTCCATATATGGAAGACATCGACCAGTTAAGCATTACAGCGTATCCTCCAGTGGGCCTCACCACGCCCTAAAGGAAAGAAGAGATGAAGTTAAAATCAATAGACAATGTGTTAAAAGATGCTCTTTCTTCATACTATCCACTTAAGAAAAGCTCCTGTTTAAAGTATTTCATATTCTAAAGCTATAAATAACTTTGGCTTTCATGTATTAATAATTGTATCTGAATCACCATTTCTTTGACACCTCCAATAATAAACACAGAATAATTTGCTCATACCAGTCCATTTGTAGAATTCACTCTCAGAGACCATTCTGGACTTTCTAAAGAAAATATGATTTCACAGAATCACACACAATAAAAAGAAAAAATTCCAGGGGTAACATCAATTACCAACACTGCATTTTAACACATATTTCCAGAACAAAAATGAAAACTTTCAAAATTAAGTCCACAGAAAGGTCAAAGATAACTGGGTGCCTAAGATAGAGACCACCATGAGGATATTTATTCCTTAACAGTATTAAATCATAATAGGATGCCCAGAGGAAACAGTCATATTCTAACTGGAGTCTCATTAAAATGCTAACCTGAAGGACCATGCTATCGCAGTATTAGGCCTGAGCAGTTCTTTAGATCTAACTCCTGATGAGACAGATCTAAGGCTGCCAGATTGATTGTTACAGCATAGCACTATCGCTTTCATCAATCAGTTTGTGAGCAGACCTTCTTGAGAGTGAATGTATTCAATGTTAATACAAGAGTAATATTTGAAAACTAAGTGCAAGAGTCATCATAGATAAGAACTGACAGCAAATTTATTAACTAATTTCATTTATTGCTTCATTATAAACATTAATCATTATTGGCTCACCATGACTTAAGGATGTGAAAGTTCAGAGCAAGAAAGTGAGTGCTTGCTAAGAAATATGTTATAGTTCACTCACAAGTATTTTCAAACATCTCCTAGTAGAGCAACTATAATCACTCTGTGAAGAAAATAATTATTTTACCTGAAAGGGCACTAATTAATGAGCATGCTACTGGTTGAACTATTTTGGCACAGCTCTGTAACTATAACACACATACATGAATCAGGAGAATGAAAAAGAAGTTGACTTTCTGTTTGTTACTAAAATTGCTGCTTTCCTCAGGTACCACTAATAAAACATAGGTATCAAGCTGTGGAATACATTTTATCTGCCAGCAGCAACACCTGGTCTCTTGGCAAATGTCACAGGGAGCTTTGCTGGCATTTGACAGGTATGCTTTCTAGCTTGTATGACATGGGTAGCATGCAGCTGGCTCTTTTGATCATCTTGGGAGAATTAAAAATCCTAAGCTCCTGCCAATAATTTTCACACATGCATTTTCCCATGTAAACTGAGCAGGTCTTCAACCAGTATATACTGTACATGTCTTCCATGTACTTTGCTAATTTTTTGTCTTATTGAGAAGATCTTTTCCTACAGTTCAAATTCTTGATGAATTTGACATGAATCAACTTGCAAACACTCTTTTCTAAAATGTTTTATTCATTTGGTAAAGGATAAAATAGGAGGTTTTTTCGTAGACAATATGTTATCAATATTTGGTGAAATTTAATGTCAGGCAAGACTTCAATTAAGATGTTTTAGAATTTCTCTTCACCTGTCTCTTGCCCCTGCATTTAGAGGTCATTTTAAATTAATAATTCTAATATCACTACAAAAGGGTAAATTTTTTATATTAAATGATAGAGAGTAAGAGTAATCAACTGGAAGTGATAGAATGGAATAAAAGGCTAAGGAGAACATAAATGAGTAGTAATTCATTTGTAAAACTTAGAAGATAATTTAAAGGACCGGTTGTCAAATTTCCGCTTACCTCTCAAGTGAACCCTTCTTTAAAGGTTATTTACCAGTGTCGCTTTGTCTATATAATGGTGGCTACTTAAATCCATTTGACCCCAAAAAAGTTAGACTTAAAAATGAAAATCTGCATGAAAAAACTTAAAATTATACAGTCAATAATTTAACATCTTACTAGCAAAATTATTCCCTTAATTCTAGCAATTACTGTTTTTTTATTTTTCCCCAGACAAAAGACAGAAATGTCAAAAAAATTAGAGGTTGTTATCAGAGATTCTCATTAAAAACAATGAAAACAGAGCTAACAGAGAAAGAAAAGCCATGTCTGTTTATCAGTGATCTTTAATATCCACTTACTTTTAATTTTTTAACAATGAGTATAAAATTTTCATCTGGCATCCTTTCTCTATTCATTGATCTAGATTCCCAATATGAAACTTGGTCTTGCCCCTAACATATTCAGATGAAAGCTTTCAATTTTCTGGTTATTTAGTACAGTGTAGGGAAAAAGTGCATAATATCATTCTCTCCATGTAGATCTTTCATAAGTTCAAGAGTCAAAACACTGAAAGATTAGCTTTAAAAAGATAGTTTCTTTCTTATAATATTAACATGTGGTTAAAATTATTATGATAAAGCATTTTTGTTTCTAATCATATTTTCCAGGTAATGATAATTAAAATGCAACAGATAAACCTCTGTTCAACCTCTGAAAATACAAAAACTGTGCTCAAAAAAAAAAAAAACAAAAACACAAAATCATTATATTCCAGTACGCAAAATTAACCAGAAACAAAAAATGGCATTCTGAAGTCTATTTGACTATGAGGTAAAAATACTGTTGACTGCAGTGCTTACCCCTGCAACACAGCATGCTGCATTTGACTCTTTTGAATCCGTTACTTTATGCACTTACATCCTACCTTCCTTAAAAGTAAAGACATTAGATGACCTAATGTATTTTCAGAAAAGCTCTATAGCCTCCCAATACAATGCTTTGGTTTTTGGAGGATCAGCATAATACTTAAATTCTTCTGGAAAACTTAAAGACATTCAAGTGGGAACAAAACTCTGTGCCCCAAATAAAAGACACAAAATGAATTCTATCTCAGTACAAAAGTAGACCATGTGAAAGTGTTCTTTAAACAACACAAAACACTTTTAATGTATACAGATATTCAAAAAAATTCAATCCACACAAGGGAAACTAAAGGCTAATTATTTATCCCCCAGGAATGAGACAACAGTCAATCACAGATGATTCTTTATGGTTTCCAGTTTAATGAGCTGCCTTTGAACACAGAAAGCCACAAAATATCATAAATGGGTCAATTACTGTAAAACAGAAATCTTGTTTATATCAAGTGTGTACTGTTTGGGTGCTGCAATTTAAGAAGAATGCAGTTGGAATAACATCAGTTGTAGTACAAAAAGGAAGGAAGATTGAGATATGTGGTAAGATTAAGAGTCTGGAAGTCTTATGTGAAAATTTTTTTATAATAGATCTATAAAAATTTAAATGGCAAGCCTCAAAATATTCAGGTGGGAGAAGTCTACATAGAGTAACCAACAAAACAAACTTCCTAAGTTAAGCCCCACTAGTAACTTGTGCTATGAGTTTAGCCACTCAGTTGTGTCTGGCTCTTTACGACCCTGTGGACTGTAGCCCGCCAGGCTCCTCCGTCCATGAGATTTTCCAGGCAGGAATACTGGAGTGGGTTCCCATGCCCTCCTCTAGACGATATTCCTGACCCAGGGATCGAACCCACATCTCCTGTGTCTCCTGCATTGCAGGCAGATTCTTTACCTGCTGAGCCATCAAGGAAGTAATAAAGACTTATACAAGACAAACACACAAATATACATACATATAATATATATCCATTCACACTACATATAGTAAATACATATGCATATATGTCTATATATACACACACATATGCATATGCTTTGTGTGCATGCATGCTTATATATACATTTCAATTCAGTCTGGCAAATTAAGTAGAAACAGAATAAGAAGAAAGGGGAAACAAAAATATTACCTGAAAAAAGAAACCCACCACCATGGGACCATTGGAGTCAATGAGTTGAAAAGTATGAGGTATGGCTCTGCTTACTTAAAAAAAATCCAACAACCAACAATATTCTTGCTCTTACAGTAGTTTTACAGATAATATCCCCTCTTCCTAAAATGAGCCCTTACCCCTTTTCTGCACCTGGTTATCTCCTACTTCATCACAGGAGTACCTAACAACATTGTGAAAGTGCCGCCTCTTCTAGAAGCCATCCAAACCCACTGCTTGTGTTAAAAGCCTCTCCCTCCTTTTTCACGGCCCAAGTCCTGCAAACTTCGCTGAGACTCTGGGCACTAATAACATCCACCCACTGCTCATTCTCTTCCTCCACTCTCAGTGCCGTAAGAACGCCTTTGTATCTTCAGCATAGAATAGACAATTAATACATATGTCAACTGATTTAAAAAGCAAACAATGAATAAGCAATATATAAAAACTATAATTAAAAAAATTTTATCTTTGTTCAAGAGAAATCCTTGAAATTTACAGAACTCAATGCCATATTAGTAGAAATGGAATGATTCCATCTGGTATATTTCTTCAAACATAAAATCTCTTGCTGTAGGCTTTCTGATGACTCTGAAGCCACCTCTATGGGTGATACTTCAGCAGCAGTATAATTTTTTATGGATCTGAGCAACTGTGAGATCAAGGGCAAAGGTGTAGGAGTTCAGCCTTTAGCTGCAAGAACTGTGAAAGTGAAAGTCGCTCAGTCGTGTCGGACTCTTTGCGACCCATGGACTATAGCCCATGGAATTCTCCAGGTCAGAATACTGGAGTGGGTAGTCTTACCCTTCTCCAGGGGATCTTCCCAACCCAGGAATCAAACCCAGGTCTCTGCATTGTAGGCAGATTCTTGACAAGCTGAGCCACAAGGGAAACTGCAAAAATTCTACTACAGATTAAAAAAAATTTTTCACAGGTTTTTTAATTTAACTGTCTCTTATTTTTCTCTATGGTCTAGAATATAAATAAGTCACCTAACACATAGGAATAAAAGTTGATCTAAGTTATAGAAAACTCACAACAGAACAAAGGTCTTATCTACCACCTTACTGTTACGTCTTCCTTTCTAATTCTTTCCCCTGTGCTCCTGTGGCACTTTTTATTTTTTTGGTTATCACCATACCTCATGACAGCAAGCTGAAAGAAGATAGATATGACCATCACTAAATCTCCCATCCCCAGAATGACACCCAGTCCAGATGAGGTATTCTTCTATTGTGTAGTTCCTTGAAGTAGCTTAAATATAGTCAACCAAACCAAACAGAATAAAGACGCATAACAATACATAAATGTATGCAAAGCAGCTCAGTTGTAGAATATGCTAGAATATGTGCAGCAGCTAGCAGATCAACCTGTCATACAGCAATCTGACAAATCCAGAGTTGGCAGATGCAGAAATGCAAATATGACCTATATATATCTGCAAATTCTATCCAAAGAACAGACTGAATTGTGTGTGTCTTATATGCACCTATGGAAAATGAGCAGTTTTAAGTAGAATATTTTTATGGGTTCACAACACTATTTTTCTTCATGAAGATCAAGAAAACAAACTAAATTATGACATGAAATTTATATTTAAATGTTTTATAAATTCATGTATGCTAATCTTTCCTGTATTTCTATTTCTGGAATCTCATAATTAAAAATTCAGATCCTATTAATCCTGATTATACCTACCAAAAATGAAATGAGAATCTTATGAATAAAGAGGTATCAGGATACTCAGTATGTTGTAATAATCTATAATGGAAAATAATATTTTAAAATAATATATTTATATATATATACGGGATTTTTGGTTCACATAGTTGTTATTAAATTATGAATTGATTTTAACATATATATATTCATTATGATTGAACCACTTTACTGTACAATTAGCACAATATTATAAATCAACTATATTTCAATTTAAAAAATAAGAAGGAATCTGGAGCTAACTGGAAAAGTAGATTATTAAATATTTTGGATCTGCCATGGCCCAGTTCTAAAGTTAGTGCCATAGTAGATTCAAAGGTGTATGAAATATGTTCACTGTTAGAGAACATGTAATGTTATGATGATAAGTAAATGAAAAGTGATATATTTCAAAAGTAGAATAAAATAAGTGGCAAAAGTGTTTGTTGGCAACATATACTTTCAATGCAATTGAAATTCTAAAGTCCACTGAAGGAATAAGAGAAATATTTCTGAAAGACCTTGAAATTGACTACTTTGTCTTTCCATTCTGCATGTCCTGCTCTGTAAAGCCTACTCAATCCCATGAATTAAACACTAGTCCTCTTACAGCTGATGATATTCCAGGGTCTATCTCCAAATTCAGATGTACTCTTGGACCCAGACCTTCATTTCCAACTACTGGCTGGGCATTTCCATGTTAATGTCCCAAAGAGACATCATACTCAGTATACACAAAGCCTCCCAGTTTTCCCAGCCCCAAACCATTCTCCTTTGTTTCTAGTTTAGTAAATAATCAAAACCACTTTCCTATGTTCTCAGGTTCAAAGTCCTGTACTCTTCCTCTGTCTTACTCTTATTCCTGATTGCTCCCTAATAAATGGTCCACAACTAAGCACAGCTTGAAATCCAGTCTCCTTGCTTCCATTGTGTAATGGCACAAGGGTTACCTTCCTTCATAGTTTTGCCTCTCTTAAGAAACATCAGGGCTCTCCATTCCTTACAGGTAGTATATAGCCTAAACTTCTTGGGTAAATTTTAAACAATTGTCCCCTGCCTATAAATCTGGCCATTTCTCTACTTTTTTTTTTGTACCAACTGCAGTAGCCATCCTGGAACCTTACACGCTCCTGTCTTTACTTACATTGACCCAATCAACCTGGAATGCCCTCCTCCCCATGAGGTCACCTGATGAAATTTCTACTCATCCTTCAAATGCCATACCACCGAGTGCTTTCCCTGACATCTCCCTGATAAAACAGCACTCTCACTCTTCCATCACCCTTACTCTGTTTTATTTTTCCTCATAACACATCACCTATTACATAGCTCTTTGTTCAGTGCCTGCGTCCAGCACAGAATTCTAAAAAGATGGTCAGATATGTATTTGGGTGCTCAGTAATATTTGTTGAACTAACAGAACTTAATCCTTCAGATGCCATTCAAACTCATCTTTTCTTCAAGAGACCAAAGTAGGGTTTTTCCCTCTTAGGGAAAGGTCACAGTCTATCTTACATTATCTGTGTTGATATATATTGCAACCCCGCTATGCTGAAAGTACTGTGATTTACTAATTTTTTTTTTTTAATTTTAATTAATTTTTATTTTTTAGATGCAAATTAGTACAGCCACTATGGAAAACAGTGTGGAGATTCCTTAAAAAATTGCAAATAGAACTGCCTTATGATCCAGCGATCCCACTGCTGGGCATACACACCGAGGAAACCAGAATTGAAAGAGACACGTGTACCCCAATGTTCATCGCGGCACTGTTTGTAATAGCCAGGACATGGAAGCAACCTAGATGTCCATCAGCAGATGAATGGATAAGAAAGCTGTGGTACATATACACAATGGAGTATTACTCAGCTATTTAAAAAGAATACATTTGAATCAGTTTTAATGAGGTGGATTTACTAATTTTTTATCTCTTTTAGCACCTAATGAACATCCATGAACTAAATTCAATGTGAATAGAAATCTTCAAATAATTAAAGCTTTCTCAAATCTATAGAAATAGATTTATCTTCAGGATGGTACTACTAATGTAATCAAAAAATGAGGATGGTAAAAACATCAAACAATCTTCAGTTTGGGCATCTAAGAATTCCACAAGGTACTTCTTGATGCAAAGAAAACATGGGATATCTAGGTTTCTTCTTTATTTGGAATCATCACTTTTCAGATTGAATGCCTTATATATTACTTTTATTTTATTCCACTACACTAGCTGAGTCAGTTTTAAACTGATGGCAAACTCTTCTTCTGCCCTCTCACATAGATCCCCGTCCAGGCAACAGTGAATTTCAGTGATTAAAAGTCTCAAGGTAGCACCAAAAGTTTTTATAAGATTCCTCAGGCTTTTAAGGAGCTAATGATTTTTAGTTTTTTGGTTAGGCTCTACTGTTTTCAGGGTCAATGGTTTCCTCTCTTGTTGATACTTTTATATTAGATTATAACTTGTCCCTTTTATCTTGCAGCCAAATGTTCATTTGGATTCTTTGTGGCTGGTACATAATGCTTGACTGCAAAAAGTGGAAGGGACAGACTGCATCCAGTAATCATTTGGACTGCTTAAACAGACAAATCTGAAATATAAGAAAATTTATTTTGCAGATGACCAGAGTTCTTAAAAAAGCACAGGGATTCGATTCTACAGCAACACAAATATTTTTATACATACGCATTAATTTATTTATTCACACAACAAAAGTATGGGTACCAACTACATACAGAACATGATGGTAGACCAAAATGTAACAAAACATTGTGTCTGAAGTCGGAGAGAATACACCCTTCTACCAATGTTTTCTTTTTCACAAGAAAGTGAATTTCATATAAAATGTTTTAAGTCTTGATCTTCCTTTATTTAAATCTAAACTAACAGAATCACGATTTTGAGAATATTAACAGGTTATGGTTCAGAATTCTGATGCTATAGAGTTCCAATATTAATAGAGGCCAATGTCATATAGGATTTGAGTGATTTTGTGAAAAGTCCCTTTGCCCACTAACATTCTGTGATTTAATGAATACTGAACTCCCTAATAAAGATGAAAGATGATTGCACAAATCTTTATGAAGTTATATAAAGAAACAGTGTTATTTGGAGATACCAGGCAAAAGTGGTAATGGTTTGATATCTGACACGTTCAAGAATATTGACATTGCTAACTTTGCTTTGTGAAAACACCTTTCAGGGTAAAAAAACTTAAAAATCCTTGATTATCTTCAGTGCTGAAATCAAATAGCTCAACACTCTAGATAAATTACCTGTTGTTCAAACTGTCTAGGCCAGTTCTCCAAGTTGCATTTATAATGATAAATTGAATTCCTCTAAATAAAAAATCAATTTCATACTGTATGAAAGTTATACCTCAGCTTAAAAAGTAAAATTTTTCACTTAAAATATATTTTATAAAATTGTATTAAGCCAACTGATATTCAATCAAATATATATTAATTTTAAAACCTTATTAAAGCAATTGAATATTGTTGATATTGTGAAGATTTTTAATGAAATAAGGACAAAGCATTTGGCATTAAATATAATGAATAGTTCTATATATTTAGACACAGTATTTAAGATATAAACTACTTAAGCAGCCTAAACCTCAAGATAAAGTCTGCAAACATTTTCAATCAGTAATCAACTATTCTTGGTGCAAAAAAATCTGTCACTATAACTATCCCTAAGAGAGTGCCTATTTTGGCCATCTGATGGGAAGAGCTGACCCACTGGAAAAGACCTTGATGCTGGGAAAGACTGAGGGCAGGATGAGGAGAGGGCGACAGAGGATGAGATGGTTGGATGGCATCACCGAATCAATAGACATGAGTTTGAGCACGTTCCAGGAGATAATGAAGGACAGAGAAACCTGGCGTGCTGCAGTCCATGGGGTCACAAAGGGTCAGACACAACTGAGTGACTGAAGACTGCAACAAGAGACAGCATACCTTTGGGAGCCCCGTCGTTCCGGATGTGTAAAGGATATACAGTGGGTGTTCAGAAAGAACGGGGACACAATCATGTGACTGTGCCTTTGCGAGCTCTTCATCCCAATCAAGGTAACAACCTGGAGCCAAGGGAACCATATCCTACAAAACAAAAGCACAGGAATATGCGCTGAACAAAGGAGATTACAGCAGGAAAATGCTGGAGAGTAACGAATCTGTATTAGTCTGAGTGTCTGACTGAAACCTAGGCCCATACAGCTAAATGTCAGACTATAACTCAGTATCTCAGGGTCAGGAGTTTGGATAACGTTCATAAGAAATTCAACAGTTTGATGTTGACCTCAACTGAACTTATCGCAGAAAATGTTTTATTTAAACCTAGAGATATATTTAAGAAATTAAATGTGATGCAGGCATGACTGCATCAACAGTAAGAGCTTAACTAACAGAGGTTCATGTTTCTACAACTGTATGTACACTATCAACTTTAAAAACTAACTTCTATTTATCTTAATCTATTTCTTTCTACTTTGGAACTACTGTCTTCACAATGAAATCTCAACTAACCTACTAAAGTTTCTCTTTACACAAGGGCCGTTTAAGGGTAATATTGTGGCCATTTCTCCAAACAGGAGAATATTAAATCACTTTCAGGGGAGACGGGGCAATCTACTTTCACTTTTTTAAGAACAAAAATCAGTTCTGAAATTAATCAGAGTATGAGACATGTATACAAAGCCCCCCAAGTTTCTCTCCACCAACAATAATAATATGGTAGAAATGCGTGTTTTCTTCTGTGCTCCTAGAACCAAGCTCTGTGTTGTAAACTTATGATAATAGAGCCATGAATTGGACAGACACATCTTAAGTTAGACAGTGTCTTTAAAAGGTGCCAATGAAACAAGCCAGTGAAGAAGAAAAAAGTGGCTTACAGAAAAATTACTGTAGTGGAGAGTTATAGCTATTTAATTAGAGTTAGGATCCAGTACATGTCTAGTTATATTCTGAAATGTTGACTAATCTCAAGATGACAAAACAGGAAATTTTCCGTTGCTGAACCTGTTAGTAAAGGCACAAGGCAAGACTACACAGTCCTCACTGAAAATAAGTTTACCACCTAGAGAGCATATGTAACATTATACTTCATCCAGGTAATCCCTCAACTAAATTCAGAGACACTGACAGATTTTTAAAAGCCGGGTCATTTACGCTTCTCTGGTGCCTTAATTTATTGACTGGGGTTGTAAAAAAAATGGTCATATATTTAAATGGATACAATTACAAACTGATACTTCAATATATTAATAGTATCACAAATATAATACCTTATGAATAAGCACATTGATAGACAATAATCTGAATTGACCTTCAAGAAGGGGAAGTTTTAGGCCCGATTTTTCCAGCCCCACCATGGGTGTGTCCTGGAGGCACCATTTAGATAAATAAATATAATTAACTGTGACAAACTGTATATTTCCATTTCCATTTGTTTCTATGCATCAGATAAACACAACTCAATTCAAATTATCAAGCCTAGGGTATCACAGTTACAGAACTATAAAAAATCATCACACTGTGTAATAAAAAAATGTCATTTGAGTAATCACAAAAATAACTGCAGTTCAGACGAAATGAGGATTTGAATAAAGGGTTATTCTTCAGGCTAAGAAATGCAGGCATGTTTAAAGAAAATCTAATGAGAGGAAGACAGGGGAAAAAATCAACACTAGCCTTTCCATACACGCATTTACTTCTATAGACATATCCCTCCTAGTTGGCATCACTCTTAAAAGGCAGTCCTGGGGGAGCACAACAGGCGACTGCTGTGACCTGCCAATTGAGCCGTCACAGCCTCCCTGAGGCTTAGGAGTGGCAGCCAGGTTTTTACCTCCTCTGGCAAAAAAGCAATCCTAGTTCTGAGATGCATCACCGAGCCTCATAATTTGTATCTTTTCTAAACTCAAAGCAAAGCCAATCCACTGGGCTTAATTACTGCCTCAACAGCAGGTCAGATATGAAGGACAAGAGACATCCAGCTGAAATAAAGGAAAGTCAAAACAGAGGCAAGGTCTCAGGAAAAACAAGGAGACAAGGAGAGGGAGAAAGGGAACCAGTTATGGGAGGCGGGGAAGTGACAGTGGATCTCTACCTATTAAGAGGAAAGAGAAGGCTATCATTTTTTTAAATCAAATGTACATAGATTTAATATTAATATTTTATTTAAAAGGCAGAGACAGTCAGACTGGATGAAAACCTTAAGATCCCAAAATGTTATCTATGAGAGTTTTTTAAAAAAGTACAAACACATTACTGTTAAAAAGAAAGACATAGGAAAAAGTTACATTATGCACAGAAAGTACAAGATTAAATAGGTACATATCAAAGTAGATTTTGATAAAATATCAAACAATAAAGAAAATGAGCAACTAGAACTCTCATAATTTTCTCCTGGAATAGTAAAATGATTATGTCCTCTATGTAAAATCGTGTCAAAGTTCTTAGTAAAGTCAAATATACATCTACTATATGAATCAGCAATACTAGCTCTAGATATTCACTTAAGAGAAACAGAAATACATGATCCACACACAGGCCTGACTATGAATGTTCACAGCAGCTCTACTCATAATAGCTCCAAAGTGGAAATAACCCAAATTTCCATAAATACAAGGATAGACAAACAACTTTTTATATATTCATGCTATGAAATACTACTCAAAAGCAAAAACAATGAACTATTGATACATGACACATAAGAAGTGTATCTTAAAATTATATTGAACAAAAGAAGGGAGACATAAAAGTCTATGCATGGTATGATTCCATCTATTTGAAGCTTGGGAATGAAGCAACAACGACAAAAAAATCTATGACAGTACAAATCGGAAAGCATGTGCCTCTAGGAATGGGGAATTGTTGACTGGAAAAAGGAACAGACATGGAACAATTCTCTGTCTTGATTTGGATTGAGTTATACAGGTGCATGCAATTTTGAAAATGCATCAAAATGTACTCTTATGATCTATCTTAATGTACTAAATTATATCTCAAAAATTATAATAATAATCTGAGTACCTATAATATGCATAATATTGTATTAAGATGTGAATGTTAAATAGAGATGTATGCAAATATTAATAATTAAAAAGGTAAAAGATGATATTTGCTTGAGGAAAATCTGATTGGAAACATATCCATATCCACAGCATTTATAAAGCAAAAGAAAACAGCATATACCTCATTGGTTAAAAGTCATTAAATTGAGTTTAAATCTTGGCTCTACCACTTATTGGCTGTGACTTTGTGGTGTGACCTGTCCATGACTCAGTTTTTTCATCTGCAAAATTGGGCCAGTAATAACATCTACTTTATGGTTTACGGTGGCTCAGAGGATAAAGCATCTGCCTGCCATGCGGGACATTTGGGTTTGATCCCTGGGTTGGGAAGATCCCCTGGAGGAGGAAATGGCAACCCACTCCAGTATTCTTGCCTGGAGAATCCCATGGACAGAGGAGCCTGGCAGGCTACAGTCCACGGGGTCACACAACTGAGCAAGTTCACTTCACTTACTGGTTTACAAGAATGTAGAAATTGAATAAAAGAATGTCTGAAAGTACTTTGGGGCTAGCCTTAAGTTCTTTGTAAACGCCGTATGAATTCATACACATGTGAATAGCATACACACACATTGAACACTTGTGTTATTGTGTTCCTACCCTTCTCCTAATCTTTTCTTACTCAAAGCCTTCTGTATTACTGACTTTACACTCCCTGACTCAACAGCAACAAGCCTTTCTTGAAAACATGCTGGAAGTCATCTGAAAGAAATTTAAAATTCTCCTTCAAGACATTGAAAATATTAAAATCACTGAGTGCAGCCTTTCCTGAGGAACCACAGATTACTCAAACTACACCGGAATGTACTGTGGTGATGGGACTTCTAGGTGGTAATCAAAGTGAGAGAGCTCTAATGCTCTCTGTTCTTATATCTTGTCATTTGAGCATTTTCTACAGATAACCTCTCAAGAGTTCTATAAATTATGCATGATTCTTTGCACACTAGCAATTTTCCTTCTGTAAAAAATTTTAATCTGCTAGAAACCCAAGTCAATCTAACTATAAATAACTAGAGACCTAGCTTGGGATGTAGAAATAAGCTGATTATTTGGGCAAATTTACTAGGAAAAAGCACTGTAAAATACAGTCATTTATGTATTATACACATTTAGATCATGACCCTGATGCTAGCTGGACAAGTTACTTTATCTCTCTTTTTCCTGGACTCCTCTTCTTTAAAACAGGAATAATGCCAAACTCATAAAGTTATCAGGAAGTTTTTAAAAAATTATCCATGAATGGAGTGTCTTAAAAATTATACGGTAAGCTGCCAATAATGTTTTAGTACAGTTGAAACTTGAATAATACAGGTTTGAATAGCAAGGGTCCACTCACATGTAGATTTTTTTTCAGTAAATATGTTGGAAAATTTTTTGAAGATTTATAGCAATCTGAAAAACTCTCAGATGAACCATACTAGTTAGAAATATCAAAAAAGTTAAGAAAAAGTTATGTCATGAATACATATGTGGAGACACTAGTTTGTCTTTATATAGGTATAAAGTAAGTGATATTTAATATAAAATTAATGATGTGGTAGTTTTCCTACTGTTTCCTAACTTACATTACTGTACAGTATACCTCTTTCTCTGGTACTTAGAGAAACTAGAGAAACACAAGCTGGAATCAAGATTGCCAGGAGAAATATCAATAACCTCAGATATGCAGATGACACCACCCTTATGGCAGAAAGTGAAGAGGAGCTAAAAAGCCTCTTGATGCAAGTGAAAGAGGAGAGTGAAAAAGTTGGCTTAAAGCTCAACATTCAGAAAACGAAGATAATGGCATCCGGTCCCATCACTTCATGGGAAATAGATGGGGAAACAGTGGAAACAGTGTCAGACTTTATTTTGGGGGGCTCCAAAAATCACTGCAGATGGTGACTGCAGCCATGAAATTAAAAGACGAAAGCACAAGCTGGAATCAAGATTGCCGGGAGAAATATCAATAACCACAGATATGCAGATGACACCACCCTTATGGCAGAAAGTGAAGAGGAGCTAAAAAGCCTCTTGTTGAAAGTGAAAGAGGAGAGTGAAAAAGTTGGCTTAAAGCTCAACATTCAGATAACGAAGATCATGGCATCTGGCCCCATCACTTCATGGGAAATAGATGTGGAAACAGTAGAAACAGTGTCAGACTTTATTTTGGGGGGCTCCAAAAATCACTGCAGATGGTGACTGCAGCCATGAAATTAAAAGACGCTTACTCCTTGGAAGAAAAGTTATGACCAACCTAGATAGCATATTCAAAAGCAGAGACATTACTTTGCCAACTAAGATCCATCTAGTCAAGGCTATGGTTTTTCTTGTGGTCATGTATGGATGTGAGAGTTGGACTGTGAAGAAGGCTGAGCGCAGAAGAATTGATGCTTTTGAACTGTGGTGTTGGAGAAGACTCTTGAGAGTCCCTTGGACTGCAGGGAGATCCAACCAGTCCATTCTAAAGGAGATCAACCCTGGGATTTCTTTGGAAGGAATGATGCTAAAACTGAAGCTCCAGTACTTTGGCCACCTCACGCCAAGAGTTGACTCATTGGAAAAGAACCTGATGCTGGAAGGGATTGGGGGAGGAGGAGAAGGGGACGACCGAGGATGAGATGGCTGGATGGCATCATGGACTCAATGGACGTGAGTCTGAGTGAACTCCGGGAGTTGGTGATGGACAGGGAGGCCTGGCGTGCTGCGATTCGCAAAGAGTCGGACACGACTGAGAGACTGAACTGAACTGAACTGAACTGAGGAAAGAAAGAAAACAAAGAGTGATTACAGAGGGGAATAGGAAGATGATTGGAGGACTTGGGTCAGGCTCTGGAGACTGGAGGTGAGAAAGAGCAGCAAGCCCAGGAGACGGGAAAGGCGTGCGTCCTGGGCTCCTCCCACCCAGGGTGAGGGCGCGGAGCGGGCAGGTGCCCTCAGTCCCGGCTGTTTTTCCTCAGGTATCGTGGGGGCAACCGCAAAAGTCTGGAAAAGCCACGCTGAGAGGACACTCTTCCTAAAAACAGACACCTGGAGAGCAACAAGTACAGGGTGGCAAACAAAAAGAACAAGAAAAGCTGGCAGAAACAAGGAACTCACCTATGATTTCTAGTCATTACGCTAAGGGCTTTTCTGTGACATTTCATTCCATTCTCATGACACCTCTGCAGATTAAGTATTGACAAGAACTATCACCCCCATTTCACAAATGTGTGACCTGAGGCATTGAAGAGGCCGAATGCCACACCCACACACATAGTGTAAGCAACGCTTCCCAAGCAGTGCACGTGGTAAAGAACGCCTGCCAATGCAGGAGACGTAAGAGATGCTGGTTCAAGCCCGGATTGGGAAGATCCCCAGGAGGAGGGCATGGCAACCCATTCCAGTATCCTTGGCTGGAGAATCCCTTGGACGGAGGAGCCTATAGCCCACTGGCAGGCTACAGCCCATAGACTGAAGTGACTTCGCAGATGATGGACACCATGGGACTCCGGAATCCATGCTGGTTTATTGCCTCGGGAGAGCTGGAGTGACCAGAGGAACTAGAACGAGACCGGTCAGTCAGAAAGCATCCCTCAGAGTGGCGGTTGGTGAGTCAGGACAGATTTCAAGGAGAGGCTACCAGGGCTATCACCTTAAAGGGGAGTTACGTCTGCAACATGTAAGCAGTAGGATCCTGCAATAGCTTTCTGAACCAGGAGCAAAAGCCCCAGATTCTGTCATGGATGCCTCTCACTCTAAGAAAATCTAACATTCCATATCCAGACTTAAGCAGAAACAACTTGCTCCCTGAGCCTCTGCTGTGTTCAGTGCCTGGGGTGTGCCTGGCATTGCATGGGAGCTTTCTAAACATGACCTCACAGTCACACACTTCTGCAGGATGGGGAGAGCCAGCTATACTCCTAGGTGTCATGGGCTGAATTGTGAAAGTGTTAGTCACTCAGTCATGCCCAACTCTTTGTGACTCCACAGACTGTAGCCCACCAATCTCCTCTGTCTATGGAATTCTCCAGGCAAGAATACTGGCTGCTAAGTCGCTTCAGTCGTGTCTGACTCTGTGCGACCCCACAGACGGCAGCCCACCAGGCTCCCCCGTCCCTGGGATTCTCCAGGCAAGAACACTGGAGTGGGTTGCCATGTCCTTCTCCAATGCATGAAAGTGAAAAGTGAAAGGGAAGTCGCTCAGTCGTGTCTGACTCTTCGTGATCCCATGGACTGCAGCCTACCAGGGTCCTTCATCCATAGGATTTTCCAGGCAAGAGTACTGGAGTGGATTGCCACTGCCTTACTAGAGTGGGTAGCCATTCCCTTCTCCTGGGGATCTTCCCAACCCAAGGATCAAACCCAGGTCTCCTGCATTGCAGGCTGATTCTCTACCATCTGAGCCACCAGGGAAGCCTGAATTGTTGTGAGTGAAGTTGTTCAGTCACATCCAACTCTTTGCAGTCCCGTGGACTGTAGCCTGCCAAGCTCCTCCATCCATGGAATTTTCCTGGCAAGGATACTGGCATGGGTTCCCATTCCCTTCTCTGGGTGAATTGTTGTATACACCCCCCCCAAAAAATTTGTATATTGAAACCCTCACCCTCAGCACCTCAGAATGTGACTATATTTGGATATGGAGGTTTTAAGAGGTATTAAGGTAAAATGAGGTCATTAGGGTGGACCCTAATCCCACATGACTGATGTCCTTGTAAAAGGAGATTTGGACACAAATGCACACAGAGGGAAGATGATGGGACAAGACCCAAGGAAAAGGCAGTTATCTCAAGCCAAGGAGAAGCCTCATAAGAAAGCGACCCTGCCAACTCCTTGGTCTTGGACTTCCAGCCTGCACGCCTGTGTGGAGATAAATGTCTGTTGTTTAAGCCACCTAGTTTGTGTTATGGCAACCCTAGCAAACTAATCCACCAGGAAATCAGGCCTGGGGAGCCTGTTTCTTGCCCTCGATCACAAAGATGGAGACAGAGCCAAGATGAGGACTTAGCCAGTAAGACACCAGAACCTATGCAACAGAAGACCCTCTGTTGTACCTGAGGGTTTACTCCAGGCTTCCTCTGAGTATCACAAATACAATTCATTTTGCAAAAGGAACTTGCTCTTCTGGCAACAAGTATTTCAAGCAAAGAAAATTCTACTGATTTCACTCGTGTTCTGTTTGTAAACATGATGCTTCCAAATAGATGAGTTGTACAATTCTGACTCCACATCAGGAAATCCGGATTGATTCTTGTATTAATTAGATTAAAACGATGTTTGCTTGTGGATTAACTGAAGAGCTGAAAATGTAAAACAACTATTAAAGAGGGGGAAGTGAAATGAATTTTTAAGTAATGTTTATTTTTCGTGTTTTATACAGTTTATCTGAAAAATAATCATTTTAAATGTTTTTCTGTTTAACCTTTTTCATATTTAGTACTTCTTTTGCCCCAATTGCCAAAATTTATTCTTCCTCAAAATGCCCCCTATTTATATATATTTATAAACTGTTTTTTTTTTTTCAGAGTAATTTTAGGTTCACAGACGTTCCCATATAATCATCCCCAGACGCATGCACAGCTTCCCTCATTATCAGCTCCCCCCACCTGAGTGTTACATTTCTCACCATCAGTGGTAATCACCCAGAGTCTATAGTTTACATTAGGCTTCCTCTTGATGTGGACTAGCACATGCACGTTGGTCTGGACAAATGTGTGATGCCAGGTATCCATCATTACAGTGTCCTGCAGAGCAGTCTCACTGCCCTAAAAATCCCTTTTCTATTCATCTCCACCAGTAACAAGTGGCCTTTTACCTGTTTTCATAGTTTTGCCCTTTCCAGAATGTCATATAGCTAGAATCACACAGTATGTAGCATTTTCAGATTAAATGCTTCTCTCATTTAATAATACTCATTGTAGGTTCTTCCATGTCTTTTCATGATTCGAGTCTTTTTATCACTAATGTTCTGCTGTCTTGATGTACTACAGTTTGTTCATCCATTCACCTCCTGAAGGACGCCTTGGTTCCTTCCAAAACTGGGCAGTTAATTAATAAGGCTGCTATATACAACCATGTGCAGGTCTTTATGTGAACATAGTTTTCAACTCCTTAGCATTTACCCAAGGAATAATATGGTAAGGCTGTATTTAGTTTTATAAGAAACCAAGGAACTGTCTTCCACAGTGGCCGCATCATTTTGCATTGTCACAGCAAAGAACAAGAGTTCCTTGTGCTCCACATCCTCTTCAGCTTTTGGTGTTGTCACAGTTTTAAATTTTCACCATTCTAATAAGTATAATAGTATCTCATTGTTGTTTTAATTTGCATTTTCCACGTTACGTGGAGTATCTTTCATACGCTTCTTTGCCATCTGTATATCATCTTTGGTAAGGTATCTGTTAAGACCTTTGGCCCTATTTATTTACTTTTTAAAAATAATTGTATTTTCGGTTGTGCTGCATTTTGTTGCTGCGCAGGCTTTTCTCTAGTTGAGGTGAGCAGGGGCTGCTCTTGAGTTCCGGTGTCCAGGCTTCTCACTGGGATGCCTTCTCTTGCTGTGGAGCTGAACTCAGTAGCTGTGGCGCTTGGGCTGAGTTGCCTCAGGGCACGTGGGTCTAACCAAGCCAGGTATTGAACCCGTGTCTTCTGCATTGGCAAGCAAATTGTTCACCACCGAGTACTAGGGATGCCCCAGCCCATTTTAAATCGGCTTATTTGGCTTTTAATGTGAGTTTTCCTGTTTATATTTTCAACAAAACTTTTTTCAATTAAAAACTTAAATCACATATTATAAGTATCATGCTGTTGCTGCTAAGTCGCTTCAGTCGTGTCCGACTCTGCGACCCCGCAGACGGCAGCCCACCAGGCTCCCCCGTCCCTGGGATTCTCCAGGCAAGATACAGACAACAAAAATCCGAATGCTATAGAAGGAACAGACTAAAACACCAGTGTGCCTGCCCCAAGGACCCGCTCAGAGCGTCTCTGAGTGTTTATGCTTGTGAGGGTTATTTCTCTTGTGCTACTATGTTATTTTGCTCTTAGCGTTATAAAAGAAAACACAGATGATGAGATAGGAATGTCAACATCAAAACTTTTTTAAAATAAAGTGGAAGAGAACTTCTCAGAAATGACCACCAGGGGGTGGAAGTCGACTAAAAAATGCGATACGGCGCAACACCATCACGATTGCTCCGTAACATTTCTCCTTTAAGAAGCTCGTGTGAGAACTTTCCCAGGGTCTTCTCCTGCTATATCCAACTTCCCCCTCCTCCAGACTCCTTGATCAGGCTGCCTTGGGGCCATTTCAGACTCTGCCCAACGGAGATGAGAGGACCACCCTCTCACCTAACCTGAGAGCTGGACAAGGCTGTGAAGGCAGATGTTTCAACGTGAAAGGATGAGATGGCGCGTTCCGTCACACTCAGTGTGTCCACAGTCAGGTAAGGCGCCGTACAGATGACGGCCTGGACCCCGCCCCTCCATCCTGCGAAGGAGAAGGTGCCGCTTCTCTCCCATACAACGAGAAGAGACAGACTAGCTCTCAGCGCAGGTCCACATCTGGCCCCAGAGGAAGGAACTGTCCCAACAGCCTTTGGATTAGTGCAGAGTGAGTTAATTCAAGTCAAAGTTTCCAGAATCTCTTTTCCACTTTGCGTTCTCTTTAAAGTCTCAATAAAGACCTGTCGCTTTGACTTGATCTCAAAACCACATTCCAAAGCACGAAGGGGTAACTTTCCATTCATTGGCTGCTCCTTAAGCTAACAGGGGCTTCCCTGGTGGCTCAGAGCGTAAAGAATCTGCCTGTGATGCAAGAGACCCAGGTTCCATCCCTGGGTTGGGAAGAGCTCCTGGAGAAGGGAATGGCTCCCCACTCCAATATTCTTGCCTGGAGAATTCCATGGACAGAGGAGCCTGGTGAGCTATAGTTCATGGGACTGCCAAGAGTCGGAGCAACTAACACTCTCAAACTAACACAAGTGCCTAAACAACAGGGGGAAAGTTCTTAAAGATAAATGAAATGAGAACATTCTGTATACTTTTCTTTATGACTCAAATATTTCATGATTCTAAAAACTTGAGAACAAAAACAGTTATGTGTAAAAGAGAAAAAAATGTATAAAGAAGAAAAATGAATAAATGTGAACAAACTTTCACCCAAGAAATTTACTCCCCGAAATTTACTATAAGAAACTATGTCAGTAGAAGCAAAATATTACAAAAGGAAAAGAAAAAATGTGAATACATAAATATCCAATGATTAATAGTTAATTATAACATTAATTTTCTCAGTTATTATTTATTGTGAAAGTCATTTTGAAGACATGAAAAATGATAAATCATGCATTGTAAGTTTACAGTTTTTTGAATTAAATATATTAGGCTCAGTAAAAGGCGAAGCAGAATAAACAAGATGTTTCACCATAACAGTATGCCAACAGTAAGACCCAGGAGTTGACCAGACTGCTGTGTTTTGCTAACAGTTACTAAGAATTCAATCTCTCAACCCATCTCAGGTAAAGGTAAAGTCACTCAGTCGTGTCCGACTCTTTGTGACCCCATGGACTGCAGCCCACCAGGGTCCTCAGTCCATGAGATTCTCCAAGCAAGAATACTGGAGTGGGTTGCCATTTCCTTCTCCAGGGGATCTTCCCGACCCAGGGATCGAACTTGGGTCTCCCGCATTGGAGGCAGACGCTTTAACCTCTGAGCCACCAGGAAGTCCTAACCCATCTCATGTTACCTCAAATGTGATAGAGTGTCATAGTACGGATATCTTGTATTTGTTGTCTTTGTGCTTTATTGTTGCTATAGCAGTAAAACTTATTTTAATAGAATTATTACACTTTCCTTTACTAAAGTATACTTTATTTAGGACTTCCCTAGTGGTACAGTGGATAAGAATCTGTCTGCCAGTGCAGGAGACATGGGTTCGATCCCTGAGTCAGGAAGATCCCCTGCAGAAGGAAATGGCAACCCACTGCAGTATTCTTGCCTGGGAAATCCCATGGACAGAGGAGGCTGGTGAGCTACATCTATGGGATTGCAGAGTTGACATAACAGTGACGAAACAACAGAAACAACAATATAAATGTGCTCACAACTCTGCTACCACAATGTTGACTTCAAATTTTCAATCTGTAATAAAATGTTTATAAACATGTAAATGACCTTCCTGGGCAAGATGAGGAGCTGGCTTAACCTCAGGAGGGTCCAGGTGTTTACGGCAGTCAGGCTAGAGCACACCCCCCCAAGGAGAAAATAAGTTACCTATGCCAATGTTTGTATAGGAGAGTGAGAGACACTCAAATTTATACTTAAAAGAAAAGAAAACGTGGTACTCTCCAAGTTGTTACTTGCGTGCATTTTGGCAAGGAAACTGTTTGCCTGGACTAGGTCCAGACCTGCAATCTCAGGACCTACACAAGAAGCAAAGGGCAGCAGAGGCTGACGAGGCAGGAAGATCTACTTCCTGCTACTTTACAGACACAGGCTTCTGACCCTGCAGAACTGCAGTGTGCACAGAGCTGGAGAAATGGCGAGTTCTGCTGTTTCAAAGGCATTATACTGACCAGGGTTCTTGACCTTCTCCAATCAATAGAATAGAGGCAAAATGGGCTTCCCCGGTGGCTCAGACAGTGAAGAATCTGCCTGCAATGTAGGAGACTTGGGTTCAATCCATGGTTCAGGAAGATCCCCTCCAGAAGGGAATGGCTACCCACTCCAGTATTCTTGCCTGGAGAATTCCATAAACTCTGAGCCTGGCGGCTACAATCCATGGGGTCACAAAAGAGTAGAACACAACTTAGCAACTAAATAGGCCAGACAAAAAATTCAGGCAAGTCTTTACTGGGGCTCCTGTGGCTGCAGCAGGGAGAGGGAATAATAGATTCCCTTGCTCACTCCCCAAAGTGACGCGAGCTGGTTCTTAATGTCAGGTAAGGGTAGGACTGTGCCCAGGACTCCATCCCCGCTTCAAATTCCCTGGATCCACCAGGGCTGGACCCTGACACCCGAGGTTGGGCTAGAGGGATGGCTTAGGTGGTTTGCTCACCCTTTGGTGATACTGTGTGCAAGAGGCATGTACAATCCTTTAGTTTTTGCTCCCTGCTCTTCAGAAGTGGCAGTTGGGTTTTTGGACTTTTTGTATCTTATTGTTGGTAACTTGCCCCAACAGCACATGCAGGCTGTTATTTTTAGTCCCTTATAATTTCTTTGCATTCTGTTACTTGAGGAGATGTTTGTCCAGGTGCAAGCACTGCAGCAAAAGGTCCCAGGTCCCAGTCTGTCTCAGAATTAGCCAACAATTCTAAAGAATCCCCATACCTTTCCCATCAGAGCAGAGAGAGTGGAGGAGCTGATGAGTCATCATCAGATCAGGAACTTGAAAGGGCCACCAAGATCCCGAATCTTTCACACAAGCCTGTTCATTTCCCCCTAAAAGCTTTTTGCTCAAAAATATAGAAAAAGGTATATAATGAGTGTGGCTCAGTGGATTCCTTCATATACATGCCATATATTATAATACACATATAAAGATTTCGCAAATATACATATTTATAAAAAGCAATATGCTTTTAAAAATGAGACTGTCCATCAGAGGCTTTGTGATTACAACAGTGAGATGGAATTGAGTCTGTTTTGGTCTTCCAAGAAAATGGACCATCACTGATAACCTTAAAACTCATCTAAAATTACTCATTTTTCATCTTCATCCATATCAAAGTAACATATTTTAAATACAATAAAAACGATGAGAGGGTAGAAAAGGATTTATATGTATAGTAAGATATGTGAACTAGACAGGAAATCAGAGTTCTTTAAAAAAAATGCAGTATTGTAAAGCAAAACAAAAAAATAGAAATTAATTTAAAAAAATAAAAAATGCATTACTTTGGAGGGAAATATAAATTCAAAAAACATGTGCCATTATTAACTCACATTTCCCTCTTATAATGCTTACAAATTTAATAAAGGAAATATATATATAGTATATTGAAATATATTTTATATATTATCTATATTACATTATATGCTGTGCTGTGCTTAGTTTCTCATTCATGTCCAACTCTTCACAACCCCATGGACTGTAGCTGACCAGGCTCTTCTGTCCATAACATTCTCCAGGCAAGAATACTGGAGTGGGTTGCCATGCCCTCCTCCAGGGAATCTTCCCAGGCCAGGCATGAACCCAGGTTTCTGGCATTGCAGGCAGATTCTTTACTGTCTCAGCCACCAGAGAAGTTCATATTACTATATTTTATATATAAGTAGTATATTAAAAGAGATATTTAGTACAGTACTTTAAAACTTATTTGAAACAGCAAATTCTTTGCAAATGGGAATCAGAAATCAGGTGACTATTCCAGGAAGAGATGTCTGTATTAAAAAAAAAGCAAAGAACCTATGTGCAAATAAATAATCACCCATGTTAAAGGGTCAAAGACCAGCTTGGCAGCTGAAATAAAGAAAATTTGTCATCAAAATTCTTTGGCCTTTCTTTCCTAAAGTAAATTTGGAGCTAAGTAGCTTTCAAGACTTTTCCGGGATTTCTTCCAAATTGACAAGGCAAAGAAACACACTTAAGATAAAAAAACAGATGCTGACATTCACTGGTCACGTGTTCATGCACATCGTATATGTCACTGTTAAAGCTTCAGTTTGGCCACGGTCCAGACGCGTTAGGTGAAGTGGACTTTGTGGGTCTGTTACTCGACATTCAATGTATGAGAAAGCAGTCTAACAAGCCTGGATTCTTCCTGGGCTGGAATTCTTCTCCTTACTCTGTTAGATGTTCCTTGCTGCAGTTGCTCTGGGTACTCTGTAAAGATTTCAAAAATTGCAGGGACCATAGAAGGTATATCCCATCTTACACTTCCCCCTCCCCACCTTCCTCACACCCTCTCTTTCCTGTCAAACCATGAATTTTGGTTACTCAATTCTTGGCTCTGTGAATGCGAGAAGAGGAAAATACAGTGAGAATTTCCCCACACGAGTGTTAGAAAAAGCCAGGCAAGAGGTGAGACAAAGATAAGCAGGACACACCTAAAATCCCTGAGGACCTTTGTCTGATGTCCCAGGATCCTGATCCAGGCTTATCTTTGTCTACACAATGAAGTCTGTACCCCACGACAACTAACAAACACTTTAGGATGTAACATTTCTGTGCAGATAAGGGCCCTGGTCAGCAGTTGACTCCAGATCTCCAAACGCTACAGAAGTCCCTGAGGACCTGTGGCACAGAAAGAACGGGTAGAAATAAGATATTTCTGGGTGAAAGATACTGCAATAAGTAAATTTATATTTGAATAAATATATCCATTACAGGTTCTAGAACTTTCCTTACTGAAAATTTTGAATGAGATGTGACTAAGAGCATTGAAGGACAATTCTCCTGGTTAATGATCTGTGTCTCCAAGTTGGGGCTTCCCAGGTGTCTCAATCCACCTGGGTGCAGGTAAAGAATCCACCTGCAGCGCAGGAGACACAGGCAGGTGGGAGTTCGAGCCCCAGGTCAGAAACAGCCTCTGGAGGAGGGCCTGGAAACCCATTTCAGTATTCCTGCCTAGAGAATTGCATGGACAGAGGAGCCTGGTGGGCTGCAATCTATAGGGTCGCAAAGAGTCGGACACAACTGAGTGACTTAGTATGCCCGCACCTCCAAGTTTATACACAAATAGTGCTTCCCTTTAAAAACTGGGTGGGCTTCTGCATCTTTCTCCACAGAATGTGACTTGCATATGGTGGAGTCATCTAAAGAGAGAGGTTTAAAAAATGTTTGCTCCGGCTTTATGTCCTCCCATAAGAACGTATCTGGAGTTCTGAAATGCACAGGTCTGAGAATTTAAAGTGAGTCTAATCAGCTGGCATCCGTTCTCCTCATGGTCTTCAGGGGGAAGTTCGGTAATATCCTTCTGGAGTTTCTCTAAATGCTGCAGAGTGCTCACAGGTGATTCTTCCTTGAACATATGCCTCAGATGATAACTCACTCAAATACTACATTTGTGGCCTATTTTTCTAAATTTAGGAAAAATAGAGAAATTGCAATACTGTTTTGCTTTTGCAAATAGGAAGTTTGTTCACAAAGCCCCACGTGCAGGAGTTGATGGGGTTTTGGTGGATGAGCAGGAAGCCTTCACTGGAGCCTCATTTCCGAGCAGCCCACAGGCAACATGGACCCAGCACAGGATCACCTTTCTCTGGGCACCTTCCTACCTGCCTGCAGCTGAGCTCCTGGCAGTCTTGCCTGAGTTAAGGAACCTCCTTCCCTGACCCCACTCCTTTCTTTGGGA
The DNA here is from genome assembly GCA_006408695.1 of Aepyceros melampus. Lineage (NCBI taxonomy): Eukaryota > Metazoa > Chordata > Mammalia > Artiodactyla > Bovidae > Aepyceros > Aepyceros melampus. Next base: position 242,957 of record SJXQ01010737.1, read on the forward strand.
ATATGGCATTGTGATTCTTCATGTGTCTCTGACTCTCAGATGGTTAGGATGAAGCCAGCAAGGTCTGGGAGCCCCTAACAGCCTCCTTCTCCCAGAGTCTCAACATCAAGAACTCAGCTGTCCTTCCCCTGACTTTTACATTTCTCTTTTTTGATTAAAATATGTCCAAATGGTTACTGATCCTCATCTTTTTCTTTTTTTAAATTACTGTAATATTAACATAAATTTTACCATCTCTAGGTGTAAGATTCAATTGAATTAGGTACATTCAGATTGTTGGGCAACCTTCATCATCTCCAATCTCCAAAATGTTTTCATCTTCCCAAACTGAAACTCTGTACGCTTTCACAATGACTCCTCACCCTCCTTATCTTCAAACTCCGGTACCCACCATTCTGTTTCCATGAATCTGACCAGTATAGGTGTTACTCAAAGTGTGTGGGATCTCAAAGGCCAATAAACAGCCCAGATTGGTGGAAAGAAAAGTTTGCTTTATTTCAGAGGCCAGCAACTGTGGGGGGAGCATGGTGGACATCTGTCCGAAGGCCAACTCTCCTCCTACCCTGACAAGCAGGGGATGAGAGCTTTTATAGACAGAATTGGTGTTACAAGCAGAAACAGCACAGTCATCTCTACCAGTCATCTTCAAATTGGTCATCAGTGGTTTTACCAGCATCATCTTGGTTGTTTCAGGTACAGTTAATCTTCAGCTCCAGGGCCCACGTGTTCCCATTTCTTTGCGGCCAGTTCTCAGAATTGTGGCAGCTCATGTCCTGGGTACAGCCTGGTCATCACGTAGTTAACGTCTCCACCTGGTGTTCTGGTAGCTATAAGACTACTCACAGGATATGGCTCAGAACATCATCTATAGCCCTTGAGAAAGAACTAAAGGTCCTTGAGTATGCTTAATGACTTGTTGTCATTATTAGTCTCCTTTTATTATTGTCCTTTGTTTCTGCATATCTCACTTCTCTGATTAAACTTATTCTTTGACTAAAGCTTTCCACAGACAAAAGAAAGGCAGAGGACATGGTCAGATGGCAAGGACCATAGGGTCCTGCTCCGTTTCAGAGGTACCTCTTGTAAGTAGAACCATGCGGTATTTTTGTGTGGCTTATTTCTCTTAACTTCATGTCCTTCAGGTTCATCCATGTTGTAGCAGGTGTCAAAGTTTCCTTCCTTCTGAAGGTTGACTAACACTCCATTGTATGGATACACCACATTTTGACCATCCATTCATCCATCCATGGACAGCTGGGTTGCTTCCACCTTTCAGCTATTGTGAATAATGCTGCTATGAACATGGGTGGGCAAATACTGTTCTGATTCCCCTTTTGTAACTTTGAACTTTTAAAAAAATTTTGCTCATGTAGGTTTCAGTCTTATATTCATTTTGGTGTTTAATGCCCATTACATTAGTAACCCAGTCAAAACTCAGACAGGAAGAAATTCATCTTAACATTCTGCTAAAATAAGACTCAAAGTTAACCTTAAACTCTATGCAAAGTGCTGGAACTTAAGACATCATTCCAGACAGGTCTTGTCATCCAGAGAAAAGGAGCTTGAATGAAAAGGGCCTCCTTTTTCTGGTAGAGGTTTCAGTACTGATTGGTCCCAGGCAGCTCAAGATACAGAATCCAATGCTAAGGTAGAGTGCTTCCCAGGTAGCTCGGTGGTAAAGAATCAGCCTGCCAGTGCAGGAGGACATGGATTCAACCCCTGGTCCGGAAAGATCTCACATGCTGCAAAATAACTAAGTCCATGCTCCACAACAGTTGAGCGAGAGCTCTAGAGCCTGGGAGCCACAACTACTGAGCCCTGGCTGCAGCTACTGAAGCCTGTGTGCCCTTGAGCCCACCGCGATGAGAAATCCACTCGCCACAGCAAGGAGTAGACCCCCCCCCCGCCCCCTCTCCTCAACTACAGGAAAGACCTCACAGCAGTGAAAACCCAGCAGAGTCAAAAATAAATAAATAAACAAATAAATGCTGACTCAGAGTTTACACACAATCCAGCAATTCCACTTACACCCAGGAAAAATGAAAACACGTCCACACAAAACTTGTCGACAAATGTTCAAAACAGCGTAATTCAGAATATCTGAAAAGCGGAAAAAACTCAAATGTGCATCAACTGACAAATGGACAAAATGTATTCTAACCAGTCAATGAACTACTCAGTATTCCACAATAAAGTCAATCAAGTATTGATACACCTTATGATAGTGATGAATCTCAGAAATATTATACTAAGTGAAAGAAGCCAAACACAAAAGTTTACATATTGTGTGATTCCATGTACATGAAATGTCCAGAGAAAGGAAATCCACTGGGACAAAAAGTTGATTAATGGTTGCCTAGGGCTGGTTGGAAAGAGTGGGGAGTGACTTCAAAAGGACACAAATAGAAAGGGATTTTTTCTGCAGTGATGAAAATGTTTTGAAACTGGATTGTTGTAATGATGGCACAAATCTGTAATTTTACTAAGAATCATTTACATTAAATGAGTGATTTTTATGGTATAATAATCATACATACTTCAATAAAGTTGTTTTAAAACAGAGCTCAAATATTTAACAAATATAGTTCATGACATTATCGAAACACATCTTAATTATTACATAGAACTTTTTATGGCAAAATGTTCACAGTGATTATCTTTGGCAATTAGACTATAAGACTTTTCTTTTGGCTTATATGTATCTTACAAACTTTCTTCATTGAATAGATGACTTTCCTAACAATAAAAGGTGTGTGAGAGTGTGTGTGTGTGTGTTTTAAATAAAAGTCATGAGTGAATTGACTGATTGTAGTGGGGAAGGCTCTGCAAAATCAGACAGACAACTCACAAGTATAAAGGCACTCTGCCAAATCTGCCATACAAAATGTTAACATTTCTTTGTTGTAAAACCAAACCAAAACAAAATCAATAACTAAACACAAAGGTAGAACACAGAAGACAAACTGAGAAAAACATTTGCAGAACACAGTGATAAAGGATAATTTCTTTCATTTACAAAGCCCAGCTGAATCAGTAAGAAAAATCCAAAGGACATGAACAAGCAATATACAGAAAAAGAAATACTGACTGCCATTTTACACATAAAAAGATGTTCAGCCTCATTCATATTTTGCTAACAGTATAAATCTGTGCAACTTTGTAAAAGGACCATTTAACAAAATCTACCAATACCTTTTTAGTGTAGTTCTTTAAGACTTACCATTTCCACTCCTAGGACGATTTTAGTTTTGTTTCCAAGCTTTAAGAGGGCCCTGTTTGGTAGCATTAAATTGAATTAAATGATTTCATGGAGACGTTTTGGTGGCACTTTTGTAAATGAATGGCTTCTAGATCACCACAAACCAAGCCTAAAACTCTCCTAGCTGTGAATACTCAGATTTGCAGGTTCCGTTGCATTCTAGATTTTGTGAGTTGCCTGACAAAGCACTTGAGAATTTCTTTACATTAGATGAAATATGGTACTTTACAAATGGAATTCCAAGCATCCTTGAAAATAATTAGATTTAGATGTTCAAATGTGGAAACGTCCCTGAGAAGTATGAAGCGGGCAGGCAGGAAGAGCAGAAGAATGAACAGTAAAAATCCACATGGTATAAATAGTAAAAGGGAAGAATATATACATATGTTAAATACATACACATTGTGAGGGCGGACATAATAACCATTCCCTTTGGAAAGAGGGATTGCTCGGAAGGACGGCTATTGACTTTTCATTTTAAAACTTTTATGCTGTTTTGCATGTTTTAAGCCCATGTCTGTCATTTCCTTAAAGACCAGAAAGGCATTCGCTAGGAGATATTTTTGCTTTCTAGATATTTTTAACTTTTCTAGATTTAAAAATAATTGAATGGATTTGTTATTTAAATAGGTTGTTTTCTGCTTGACCTCGGGTCACAGAGCTGCCAGATGTGGTGGAGGAGGAGTCTCCCGGCAGCCAGGGCACAAGACAAAGCGCACGTCCGAGCCGAGCCCCAGCACCCAGCCCAGGCTCGGAGCGCGGGTCACACCTCGGGGAACCTGGGCTCGCGGCGACCCGGCAGTGTGCATGCGCAGAAGGACCGCCTATGCGCGCAGAGTTGCCGGGTAAGAGTCCCGACGATCGCCTAGGGTCTGGGCGCCCCATACGCCTTTCTAGCAGTCATTTGCCTTCTCAAGCTGGGATTTCTTATCTAAGCCCACTCCCCAGCGGGCACCCCCCGCCTCCAGATAATAATCAGGATGTGGAGACAGTGGGCCCTGTTCACTTTTCTATACGTTCGAAAGTTTTCACAATGAGCCTGCGTTATCTTTATTATCACAGAAGTCTATTTTACAAAATGAATCGTAGATGTAAGTCTGTTCATATGAAGCCATCGTATCTACTGGATTCTACATGGCCGACCTCCTCTGCGTGGACTGAACCAAGGGGTGGCTGAGGACTGTTTGACCTTTCCCGGGAGGAAGGGCTGGGCAGAGTGAGGACGGGAGGGGAGGCGAAGGACAGGCCGGGGAGAAAGAGAAGAGCTGGGGTGCACATGCTGTGTGTGTGTGTGCATGTGTGTGCGCGCGGGGGGAGGTGGAAGAGAGAAGAGCTGGGGTGCACATGCTGTGTGTGTGTGTGCGCGCGGGGGGAGGTAGAGAAGAGCTGGGG